>CM060306.1:82073011-82075511 GCA_030674185.1 Monoplex corrugatus
GATCTTAAGTGGTGTAAAATACTTAGTAGCTTGTTGTGCTGTGATTCAGACCTTTCATTATTTATTTTATTTATCTGTTCTTTTATTTGAAGATAAGACACATGTATACATGTGTCATTTACATATAACCAAGATCGTTCCAATGATACAATGCTATTAAAATGTAGTCTACGTAAAACATAGACTAGGGTTTATATGCAGGCTTAAGGCCTGTGGCACAATCACCAACACATGGCATTAGAGCATATGGAATTCATTTCGAGTGCGGAAACGTCATCTTGAAAAACTGAAACTGAAACTGAAACCGAAACTGAAACTTAAGTCTTAAATGGTGATGTAGTGCTAGTCTTTCGAAGGAGACGGTGATCCGAGGTCACACGCACAGCACACACTCAGCGCATGCTAAATATCCTTTGGCAATAAAGAAGTTGTCCACGGCAAAATTCTGTAGCAAAATCCATTTTTATAAGTATATAGGTAAACAAGCACATAGGAAAAAAGTGGTTGCGTTGCACTACAGCCACGCACTCCTCTCGGGGACAGTAGCCCGTATTTCACAAAGTAAAGTCACTGTGGGGAAAAAGACAAAAGAAATATATACAATAAATCAATACAATACACTGATTTAACAAAAATGATAATGATGATAATGATAACGATGGTGAGTATGATGACAATAAGGATAATGATAGCAGCACCAATAACAACAACTACCACAACAATAACAACCTTAACAATAAGAACAATAACAATGACAACAATACCACCACTACTACTACTATTACTACTACTACTACTGCTGCTGCTGCTGCTACTACTACCGCTGCTACTACTACTACTACTATTACTACTGCTGCTGCTGCTACTACTACTACTACTATAATTCCATTTGTATAGCGCAATGAGTCCGCATCAAAGAATGCTCCTAGCATTTGCAGCAACAACAAAAACGGCAACAACAACAAAAGCAACAACAGCAACCAAAAAAAAAAAAAAAAAAAAAAGAAACAAATCAGTAATAATAACAACAGCAGCAGCAGCAGCAACAGCAACAACAACGACAACAAAAACAATAAAGAAAAACAACAGCAACAACAACAACAACAGCAGCAGCAACAACAACAGAAACAACAAAACAACAACAAACAACAACAACAACAACAGCAACGGCAACAACGTCTCAGTGATTCATTGTTTCCATGTGGTTAATAAGAAGGAACCATTAATGTGTTGTTTTCAGTTAAGAGGAAAGATTTTTTTAAGGATCATTGCACTCAGGGCTCACCTGTTTTTTTTCTTTTCTACGCCATCTTAATGGCCACAGAAGCTGACACAGTTTTTACAACGCTATGATGATGATGTCGATGAGGGTGATAATCATGATGATATGGAGTTCCATCTAGGATTGAGACTGCGTGACAGGGCTGTACTCTGCGCTTACTATCATAACATATCCTGGCGTCAACCTGGCCTGAGAGATACAGACACCTGCGGCGCTGGTCAGAAGATTTAAGCAACACCCTCAATGACGCGATCCGTGAAGTGGATGAGACTCAACTGTGTGGTTCCAGTCTTGTCAATAAGCCCATAACACGCCCAGCTGGTTGGAGCCGAAAAATCCCACAATGATTCTTTGAAGGGACTGATGGGGGGATTCGAACCCACAACCTTCCAGTCGGTAGTCCGTTGCGTTAACCACTACACCACGGCGACTGGTCGAGTTAAGAAGAAAGTTACCAAAATCACACACACAGCTAGTTTAAAGACGTTACAAACATCTTGTGCGGTCTTCACCCGATTCAGTGGTGAATGCTTGAACCTCTACTGCGTACAGACATTTGTTTTGTCTATCATCTGGAATAATAAAAAAATAAAATAAAATTTTTTTTAAAAAAAAGCTCGTGGCAGGTGAGTGTGCGTGTGGTGTCTTTGATTATGTGGTGTTGACAACTCTGTGTGTGTGTGTGTGTGTGTGTGTGTGTGTGTGTGTGTGTGTGTGTGTGTGTGTGTGTGTGTGTGTGTGTGTGTGTGTGTGTGTGTGTGTGTGTGTGTGTGTGTGTGTGTGTGTGTGTGTGTGTGTGCGCGCGTATTTTTCTTTTCTGTTGTCTCTATCAATCTCTCTCTTTTTTTTTTCTTCCTCCTATCGCAGCGTCTGTCAGTATTTCTCCTTCCTGTGTCTGCGTTTACACTTCACAACTCTTTCCCTTGCATCCGCAGTCAATAACAATTAAGTTTTAAAGCGACAGAAAGACGAAGGCAAAAAAAACAAAAAACAAAAAAAAACAACAAAAAACAAACAAACAAACACAAAAAAAACAACCAAAAAACAAAAACAAAACCCCCAAAAACAAAATAAAACAAAAAACAAAAAAAAAAATCCAAACAAAAAATCCAAACATAAACACAACAAACAAAAGAAAACGAAACCTCAATAATGATGTTGCTCGGAATACATTTTTTCTCTTTCCCTGTCAACAAGAAGAATACTGTCGTATATCAT
>CM060306.1:82078011-82083011 GCA_030674185.1 Monoplex corrugatus
TCTCACCAGCTGGCAGATGCACATCAGAAATAGCCAGCACAATCGGCCAAGCCAAAACAGCATTCAATAAGATGAAAAGCATTCTTACCAACAAATGCCTATCAATTAACATCAGGAAGAGAGTTCTTGAATGTTATATAGAACCGATACTGTTATACGGTTTTGAGGCGTGGACAGTCAACAAGCAAAGCCAGAACAAGATTGAGGCAGCCGAGATGTGGTTTCTAAGAAGAATGTTGAGAGTTCCATGGACAGCAAAGAAAACAAACGAGACAGTCTTGATGGAGGCAGACACAAAAAGATCATTGATAAAGAAGATTAGGAAAAGAACAAGCAACATTTATAGGCCATTTTATGAGGAAAGGGGAATTAAAGCACCTAGTCACGACAGGAAAGCTGAAGAAAAGAGAACACAGGTAGACCCAGGGAGAAAATATTCGACGAATTTGCAGGTGGCTGAGGACAATGGAGTGGAAGGTGTGCTAGCTGCAACACAGGGATAGATGCATATGGAGGGCCATGATCGCCAAGGCCATGCAACAGGGTACATGATGATGATGATGAGTAAAGTTGAATACAGAGAAATGCCAAGTGAATCTGATTCAAAGGGATTCAAAGTAAACTGCCAGCGTTCCAAGCCGTCAGACACCAGAAACACACATGAATTTTAGAATGCGAAAGAAATGTTGTTGTTTTTTAATTCATGACACAAGCTTAGCGCAAATTTTTCAGGCGACTGGCTTTTAATAAGCGTACACAGACACAGACAGACAGACAAACAAACAGACATATAGACAGACACACACACACACACACACACATACATATACAGACACACACGCATGCACACACACACGCACACACAAACACACAAACGCTCACGCACACACACATATACGAACACTTACACACACGTACACATACACATACATACATAAACACACACGCGCGCGCGCAGGCATGCACGCAAACACACACACACACACACACACACACACACACACACACACACACACACACACACACACACACACACACACACACACACACACACGCACGCACCAACCAAAGATACAAAACTTCGGACAAAAATAGTGGCAACATAATTTTCCCAATGCTTAGTTGAACAGCAGAAAGTGACTCACGCCAAGGGATTACACGGGTTGTACTATTTCACAATGCAAATAAATAAATAAACAGATAAAATGAACAGATAAATAAATAAATAAAAATAAATCGATAACAAAAAATAAAGAAGCAAATAAATGAATAGATAGATACATAAGCGAATGAATGAATAAATAAATGAATGAATAAAACAAATTACAAATAAATAAATAAAGAGAAAATAAGTCAATCTGAATGAAATAAATGAATGAATAAAACAAATTATAAATGAATAAATAAATGGATGGATGGATGGATGGATGGAAGAATGAATGAATGAATGAATGAATGAATGAATGAATGAGTGAATGAATGAATAAGAAAATTAAGACAGAAAAACAGAAAGAAAGAAATACATACATACAGAAAGAAAGAAGGAAGGAAGGAAGGAAGGAAAGAAAGAAAGAAAAAAAAGAAAGAAAGAAAGAAAGAAAGAAAAGAAGGAAGAAAGAAGGGAGAAAGATTTGACTAGGGTATTGGACTTTTGAGGTTGAAATCAGAACTTTTGAGATTTTTCTCTGCTTTTTAAAAAAAAAAAAATATATAGAGCCAGGGAGCGCATTTGCAAGAAAGTAGAACAACAGCACATTTTTAATTTCCAGGACAGTAGCAAATTGTCTTTTACATCGAGTCCTCGCTCATGGAAGGTCTACAATAAGAACAAATGAATACTTAGGGAGAATTTATATCGATACACACGAATTATAAAAACATCACATACACATACTCTCTTTGTCTCTCTGTCTTTGTCTCTGTCTCTGTCTATCTGTCTCTCTCTCTCTCTCTCACACAAACATACACACACAGAGCGCATGAAACTATGAGCTCTCGAGAAACAGTCGAATCGAAATAAACATATGTCATCGCCTCTATCATCAATCACACTGATCGTTTTCTTATCGTCTTATCGGCTGGCAGTATCAAATGGGAAACTGGAAGCTGGCTTATCTCCCCTCTTGCTGTGTTTGTGATCATGCCAACCGCTTTGTTCTCTCTGTCTGTCTGTCTGTGTGTCAGTCCGTCGGAATCTCACCCGCCTAAACAGCACATCATCACTTCGTAAATTCAATCTGCAGGTGGGCGGCGAGACAGCCAAGTAGGTAAGACATCTGGCTTCAGTCAGTGGGTCTGAGTTCGATCCTGCCTGGGTACTCCCGCCTGATGGGTAAAGGGTGGAGATTTTTGTTTACGATCGTCCAATTGAACATGTATGTAGATCTGTTAGTTTTTAAAATTTCAGGCCCCACGTGTGTGTTTGCGTGTGTGTGTGTGTGTGTGTGTGTGTGTGTGTGTGTGTGTGTGTGTGTGTGTGTGTGTATGTGTGTGTGCGTGCTGTGTGTGTGTGTGTGTGTGTTTGTGTGTGTGTATGTGGTGTGTGTATGTGTGTGTATATATATATATAATATATATATATATACACACTGTGTGTGTGTGTGTGTGTGTGTGTGTGTGTGTGTGTGTGTGTGTGTGTGTGTGTGTGTGTGTGTTGTGTGTGTGTGCAAGCACCCAACACATCAAATATGCACGGTTAGGGTGCCTGTAAGCCATGTAAGTGTTCAACGGCTTATCGAACACGAAAATACTAAGCATACAAACCTACCGAAGACAGAGTATGCAGACTGTGCAGCAACATACCGCCTGCATAGTGTGGGCAAAAACAACATGCATACAGGCATCCCTAAAAATCAGAAAGCTAGAAACAACAACAATAACGACGACAACAACAACAACAACAACAACAACGACAACAGCAACAATGACAACAGCAACAATAACGACAACATCAACAACGACAACGACAACAACGACGACAACAGTAACAACGACAACAACGACGACAACAGTAACAACGACAACAACGATATCAACGACAACAACAACAACAACAACGACAACAACAACAACGACAATACGATAACAACGACAACAACAACGAAAACAACAACGAAACCAAAACACTTCGAAACAAACAAAACAAACAAAAACGAAAACACTCCCCCCAAAAAACAACAACAACAACAACAAACAACAACACAAACAAAACCGAAACCAACAAATACGCAAAATAAAAATGTAAGAAAAAGAATATCCGCGGGGTCTCGGATTGAGCGATGTTCCGGTAGTCTGGCACAAGCACCGTAAGTCACAGTGCAGTCTGATTACTCTGCTTTTTTTTTTTTTGGACAGTGAATGTAAGTCAGAGAAGAAGACAAAAAATAGAAGAGATTAAAAAAAAATCAGAAAGGGAATGAACAAACAAAGTCCCTGTTCCATCAAGAACCGTCTCATCAAGGTCAGACACACCAGAATGCTGAACAGCTTTTGCAGGTCTTCATCCCGTACCTTCATCCCTTCCCACTACAGCATCAACACCAAATTTGTAGACTTACGACAGCTGTGTCTTCTCCACCCTTCTTTACGACAGAGGATGCAGAGAATGACAGACAGCAGCCTTACCAAGCTGTCGACCTTCACACTAAGAACCTCCAGGGTGCCAGAGAATGACAGAGAGCAGCCTTACCAAGCTGTCGACCTTCCACACTAAGAACCTCCAGGGTGCCAGAGAACGACAGAGAGCAGCCTTACCAAGCTGTCGACCTTCCACACTAAGAACCTCCAGGGTGCCAGAGAATGACAGAGAGCAGCCTTACCAAGCTGTCGACCTTCCACACTAAGAACCTCCAGGGTGCCAGAGAATGACAGACAGCAGCCTTACCAGGCTATCGACCTTCCACACTAAGAACCTCCGGGGTGCCAGAGAATGACAGAGAGCAGCCTTACCAGGCTATCGACCTTCCACACTAGGAACCTCCAGGATGCCAGAGAATGACAGAGAGCAGCCTTACCAAGTTATTGACCTTCCACATAAAGAACCTCCAGAATGCCAGAGAATGACAGAGAGCAACCTTACCAAACTATCAACCTTCCACACTAAAAACCTCCAGGATGCCAGAGAACGACAGAGAGCAGCCTTACCAAACTATCAACCTTCCACACTAAGAATCTCCAGGATGCCAGAGAATGACAGAGAGCAACCTTACCAAGCTATCGACCTTCCACACTAAGAACCTCCAGGATGCCAGAGAATGACAGAGAGCAGCCTTACCAAACTATCGACCTTCCACACTAAGAACCTCCAGGATGCCAGAGAATGACAGAGAGCAACCTTACCAAACTATCAACCTTCCACACTAAAACCTCCAGGATGCCAGAGAACGACAGAGAGCAGCCTTACCAAACTATCAACCTTCCACACTAAGAATCTCCAGGATGCCAGAGAATGACAGAGAGCAACCTTACCAAGCTATCGACTTTCCACACTAAGAACCTCCAGGATGCCAGAGAATGACAGAGAGCAGCCTTACCAAACTATCGACCTTCCACACTAAGAACCTCCAGGATGCCAGAGAATGACAGTACCAAGCTATCGTCCTTCCACATTAAGAACCTCCAGGATGCCAGAGAATGACAGAGAGCAACCATACCAAACTATCAACCTTCCACACTAAAAACCTCCAGGATGCCAGAGAACGACAGAGAGCAACCTTACTAAACTATCGATTTTCGACACTAAGAACCTCCAGGATGCCAGAGAATGACAGACAGCAGCCTTACCAAGCTATCGACCTTCCACACTAAGAACATCCAAAGAATCAACTTCTGCTCCAACGCTATCATCAACCAACAACTACACGCCCAATACATTTAACAGAAGAGAGCATAGAAACCATCATCACGACAAGACGATGTAGATGAAATGGGCACATCATCTGTAGAAAACAATATCACATACTCCAGATTGCCCTTCACTGGACGTCCACCTGACGGAAGAC
>CM060306.1:82085511-82088011 GCA_030674185.1 Monoplex corrugatus
TCTCTTTCTCTCCTCTCTCTCTTTCTCTCACTTTCCCCTCTCTCTCTCTTTCTCTCTCTCCCTCTCTCCTGGCATCAATCTCCCCCTCTCTCTCCCTCCTTCTCTTTCTCTCCCTTCACCTGTCTCACTCTAATCTCCTCTCTCTCTCGTCTCCTCTCCCTCTCTTTCTCTCCCTCCTTCCATCCCTCCCTCTCTTCCCTTCCCTTTCCCCCTCTCTTTACCTCTTTTGCTCTCTCTCTCTCTCTTTCCCTGAGCATTGTTAAGGTGTGAAAGGTCTGAAATAAAAATCAAAAGCAGTTAAGGGATACTGGGCAGTGTCCGACAGAGTTTTACTGGTCAAATTCGGAGGCAAACCTTTTGATATCAACATCATACAGGTGTATGCACCAAGTACTCAGGAAGACATCGACAACTTCTACGAAGTTTTAGAGATGGCCAAGGTGCAATGTAAATCACAAGAAGTTACAGTCATAATGGGAGATTTTAATGCTAAAGTGGGACAGGATAGGGTGGAGAATATAGTTGGACCTCATGGCCTTGGTACACAAAATGAAAGAGGGGGGAAGCTTGTAGAATGGGGACAGATGAATGTGTTCATAGTAGGAAACACCTGGCTTGAGCAGCCTAACAGAAGAAAATGGACTTGGATGAGTCCAGGAGATAATACCAAAAATCAAATTGACTACATCCTGATCAAGAAAAGATTTAGAATTTCTTTACTGTCAGCAAAAACACTACCAGGCGCAGACTGCAACAGTAACCACAATCCGGTAGTGGGAAGGTTTAGGCTGAAATTGAGGAAAAGGAAACAGACCAAAAGCAACATCAAACTAAACCTTGGACTCTTAAAGTCAGATGAAATGATACGTCAAAAATTTAATGTACATGTTCAAAACAAATTCAGTGCTCTGGAAGACGTTGGTGACAGTGAGGAACAATGGACAAAGTTGAGAAGTTCTATAAAAGAAGCTTGTGAAGAAATCCCTAAGGCAAATAGAAAAGCAAAAAAGAGCTGGATGACTAATGAAATTTTGGGCCTGATGGAGGAAAGGAGGAAGGCAAAGAGAAACGAGGAGATATACAGGAAGATAAACAAAGAAATCAGGTATAGGTGCAATGAAGCTAAGGAAGCTTGGCTGAACACAAAATGCAAAGAGATAGAAGAACGACACAAAATGGATCCTCAGGGTATGTACAGAAGAATTGAAGAAATTGTCCACAGGAAAAATACATGCACATCAACTGGTTGCTTAAATTCGAAAGATGGCACGCTTATCATGAAAAAAGACAAAATATTAGACAGATGGGGAGAGTACATTAAAGACCTTTTTGAGGATGACAGAAACGAAGAACACATTATAAAAAAGAACTTTGAAGGACCACCCATAATGAAAGATGAAGTTAGAGCAGCACTGAAAAAGATGAAACCAGGAAAAGCCCCAGGACCAGACAACATTACTACAGAGATGACTGAAGCCCTGGAGGAATTTGGCATAGAAAAAATAACAGTCCTCCTAAATGAAATTTATGACACTGGAAAAATCCCCAAAGATATGTCAAAATCAATTTTCATTGCACTTCCAAAGAAGACAGGGGCTATAGAATGCGAACTCCATCGCACAATCAGTTTGATGAGTCACGTAACAAAAATCCTGTTAAGAATAATCATGATGAGGACAAGGAATAGAATCAAAAGAGAAATAGCAGAAGAACAGTGTGGATCGGGTGCGACATGATGAATTGATCAACCAACTGGAGAGACTCAATGTCGATGGAAAAGATCTACAAATAATCAGGAATATGTACTGGGAACAAACAGCTGCAATGAGAATAGAAAACAATATAAGCTCTTTTCGTACTGGGAACAAACAGCTGCAATGAGAATAGAAAACAATATAAGCTCTTTTCAAAACATCAAAAGAGGAGTCAGACAGGGTTGTGTTTTGTCACCAGATCTGTTTTCACTATATAGCGAAAACATCATGAAAAACCTATAAGAAGACCCTGGATTAAAGGTTGGAGGGAAAATGATAAACAACATTCGGTACGCAGATGACACCGTGCTAATTGAAGAAAATGAAAGGGACCTACAAAACCTTGTGAATATACTAGAAATAGAAAGCAAAGGTAAGGGGTTGGAACTAAACAGCAGGAAGACTGAAGTCAAGGTGATCAGTAAAAAACATGAAATCCCCTCATGCAAAATAACAGCAAATGGCACAACCTTGACACAGGTTAATAAGTTCAAATACCTGGGAACGGTCATTTCATCAGACGGCAGATGCACATCGGAAATAGCTGGCAGAATCGGCCAAGCCAAAACAGCATTAAAGAAGATGACAAGCATTCTTACCAACAAATGCCTATCAATTAACATCAGAAAGAGAGTCCTTGAATCGAATGTTATATACAACCAATAGAGCAGGATCGAGGCAGCCGAGATGTGGTTTCTGAGAAGAATATTGAGAGTTCCATGGACAGCAAAGAAAACAAACGAGAC
>CM060306.1:82093011-82095511 GCA_030674185.1 Monoplex corrugatus
GAGAGAGAGAGAGAGAGAGAGAGAGACAGACAGACAAGAGAGAGAGAGAGGGCGAGAGAGAGAGAGACAGACAGACAGACAGACAGACAGACGGACAGACAGACAGACAGACAGACAGAGAGACAGACAGACGGACAGACAGACTGACAGACTGACAGACAAAGGAAGACAGAGGGACAAAGAGTTGATAATTGGTGAGCTTTGAAAATATAGAGAAAACTTATCTTACATAATATAATAAAGAAATGAAATTTGCTCTGAAAACATGAAACGTTTCGAAACACAAGAAAATCAGTCTGTAAGATATTTCTTGACGATAATTATCTAAACGACAAGTCAGCTAAGTAAATATATTCACAGAGAGATAAGATAGAAAGAAAATCATTCTACCCACTAATAAGTAAAACTATGCAGGCAACTCAAACATCAGATAATTCACAAATGCAATCTCAACAAAGCAAACAGTTTTGTTTTTGTTTCATTTTGTTTTGTATGGTTTGGTTTTGTTTGCTTCGCTTTGCTTTGTTTTGTTTTGTGTTGTTTTGCTTTGCTTTGTTTTCAATGTCTTTATAAAATGACAGCAGACAGAAACAAAAACATTAAAATTTTGTAGCATACTACATCCACAAAATATGACTCCTATTGTAAGAGGAAGGAAACATCATAACACAACGGAAATAAGTTTTATGTTTATAACATCAAATGAAACAAGAACTCTTAAAAGTCAGCACAATGACTAAATGCATCCTGTAAATTCCCTAGCACTCGGCTCTCGAGTCTAAGCCAAAGGAGAGTGATAGAAGGAATGCCTGTTTCACACAAACCGGGAACAAATTTACAAGTTAGATCGGCGATTAGAAGTGGCATGGACATCTGCTGAAACTGGCTCTCGATTGCAATCGCTTGCCATAGATACAGGGAGAGGAATTGAGGAGAATGGTTGGAACATGTCTGACTTCATTCCAACCTGTAGAAAAGACTGGTGTAGCAAATAACAAGTCTGGCTGCTGACTGAGGCTGACCTGAAAACTCACGGGAACCAATTCTTGATTCCAGCACTTGTCTATGAAAGAAAGGACTTAAAAAATATATATATGGTAGAGGTATGCCTCATGTACAGACAAGACTAATAAAGGGAACATCATCTGTGGTTCTTGAATCTTGGTAGAGTAGAGGGAACTTATTTTAGTGATTTGTCGTAAGAGGATAGACAAAGGTGATGACAGCGTTGGTTGAAATTGCCATGGGAAGGGCTGTAGGTGTGCAGCAGGGGAAATATTGCTTGGGGTTGAGTTTCGATATAAGAGCACTTTATATGCCGAGAAGATATAAGTACTGATAATACTATCCATACAGCTTACAATCTACACGCTAGGAAGACTATGACGCCAATGACCTCTACAGAGCGTACACTGACATGTGTTCAAGCATGCAGACACATAATGATCGTTCTTTGCTTATTTTCAGAAATATCCTTGCTTCCATTTTTCTTAGTGTTTTAGATTTTCCATCACATGACATTCGCGCTGCAGCAATATGAAATCATACACTGTCTTCTAAAACACACTTAGTCTAAATCTGAAATAAGTCATCGTATGCTGATTTCACAGCAGTCACTTTTCAACCCCTAACTTTAATAAAAGCTTGTTAAAGCACAATAGGCAACCTGTGTGTTATGACTTCAGACTTCCATTTGAAAGGTCTCAGTTTGATTTTACCTGGGTTCCACCTAGTGGGTAAAGGGTTGAAATTTCTCTAATCTGCCAGAACAACATGCGTGCAGACCTACAACGCCTGAAGCTCCTTCGTGTGATACGCAAGTAGAAAATCGGATACACACGTTAAAGATCCTGCAAATCATTTATGGGTCCATCTTTTTATGGAAACATGAATATGCCCAGCATTCACACCCACCAAAGATAAAGCAGACAGATTGTGCAGCAACACAACACCTGCATAGTGTACACGGGACAACGTGCATACATACACCCTGGAAAAAGAAAAAAATCCAAACAAACAAAACAAGGCAAAACAACAATGCTACGAATGGAAACAATATAAAGTAACAAACAAACAAAATCAAGCCAAACAAGAACACTACCCAGTCAGAAGCAGTGATGGATCAAATCATACTCAGATGATGCTTTACACTCACTGACCAACATAAGCTTCCAATGGGATTCATGTCAGAAGGACACTATTACACTTCTAGCTAAATATCTAAGATTATGCCAGGAATCATTCAATTGCAATCTTTTGTGACGCCAGTAGTCTGACATGAGTGACAGGTGTTGCTACCATTACAACTATCTACTGCTGTTGTGTCCATGCCTTCAGTGAGCATATCTCCTGCACTTGTAGCCCTTTTGGTGCCATAGTAATATGGTGGACGTGAAAAGGAATAGATAGATAGATAGATAGATAGATAGATAGATAGATAGAGAGACAGACAGGCAGACAAACAGACAGACAGGCATACAGACAGACAGAGAGAACGTGA
>CM060306.1:82100511-82108011 GCA_030674185.1 Monoplex corrugatus
TTAGAACGGTTGATATTTAGCACAGGATTACAGCTAAGTTGCTTAGAACGGTTGATATTTAGCACAGGCTGACAACTCAGTTGCTTAGAACGGTTGATATTTAGTACAGGATTACAGTTCAGTTGCTTAGAACGTTGATATTTAGTACAGACTTACAGCTAAGTTGCTTAGAACGCCTGATATTTAGTACAGACTTACAGCTCAGTTGCTTAGAACGCCTGATATTTAGCACAGGCTGACAGCTCAGTTGCTTAGAACGCCTGATATTCAACACAGGTTGACATTTAAGTTGCCTAGAACATCAGAGGTTTAACACAGGCTGACAGTCAAGTCGCTTAGAACACCTGGCATTTAGCACAAACTGACAGCTCAGTTACTTAAAACGCCTGATACTTAGCTCAGGCTGACAGCTACGTTGCTTAGAACGTCAAACTTTTAGCATAGGCTGACAGCTAAGTTGCTTAGAACGTCAGAGTTTTAGCATAGGCTAACAGCTAGCATGCTTAGAACGTCAGAGTTTTAGCATAGGCTGACAGCTAATTTACTTAGAACGTCACAGTTTTAACATAGGCTGACAGCTAACATGCTTAGAACGTCAGAGTTTTAGCATAGGCTGACAGCTAATTTACTTAGAACGTCACAGTTTTAACATAGGCTGACAGCTAGCATGCTTAGAACGTCAGAGTTTTAGCATAGGCTGACAGCTAATTTACTTAGAACGTCACAGTTTTAACATAGGCTGACAGCTAGCATGCTTAGAACGTCAGAGTTTTAGCATAGGCTGACAGCTAATTTACTTAGAACGTCACAGTTTTAACATAGGCTGACAGCTAACATGCTTAGAACGTCAGAGTTTTAGCATAGGCTGACAGCTAATTTACTTAGAACGTCACAGTTTTAACATAGACTGACAGCTAGCATGCTTAGAACGTCAGAGTTTTAGCATAGGCTGACAGCTAATTTACTTAGAACGTCACAGTTTTAACATAGGCTGACAGCTAGCATGCTTAGAACGTCAGAGTTTTAGCATAGGCTGACAGCTAATTTACTTAGAACGTCACAGTTTTAACATAGGCTGACAGCTAGCATGCTTAGAACGTCAGAGTTTTAGCATAGGTTGACAGCTAATTTACTTAGAACGTCACAGTTTTAACATAGGCTGACAGCTAACATGCTTAGAACGTCAGAGTTTTAGCATAGGCTGACAGCTAATTTACTTAGAACGTCACAGTTTTAACATAGGCTGACAGCTAACATGCTTAGAACGTCAGAGTTTTAGCATAGGCTGACAGCTAATTTACTTAGAACGTCACAGTTTTAACATAGGCTGACAGCTAGCATGCTTAGAACGTCAGAGTTTTAGCATAGGCTGACAGCTAATTTACTTAGAACGTCACAGTTTTAACATAGACTGACAGCTAGCATGCTTAGAACGTCAGAGTTTTAGCATAGGCTGACAGCTAATTTACTTAGAACGTCACAGTTTTAACATAGGCTGACAGCTAGCATGCTTAGAACGTCAGAGTTTTAGCATAGGCTGACAGCTAATTTACTTAGAACGTCACAGTTTTAACATAGACTGACAGCTAACATGCTTAGAACGTCAGAGTTTTAGCATAGGCTGACAGCTAATTTACTTAGAACGTCACAGTTTTAACATAGGCTGACAGCTAGCATGCTTAGAACGTCAGAGTTTTAGCATAGGCTGACAGCTAATTTACTTAGAACGTCACAGTTTTAACATAGGCTGACAGCTAACATGCTTAGAACGTCAGAGTTTTAGCATAGGTTGACAGCTAATTTACTTAGAACGTCACAGTTTTAACATAGACTGACAGCTAACATGCTTAGAACGTCAGAGTTTTAGCATAGGCTGACAGCTAATTTACTTAGAACGTCACAGTTTTAACATAGGCTAACAGCTAGCATGCTTAGAACGTCAGAGTTTTAGCATAGGCTGACAGCTAATTTACTTAGAACGTCACAGTTTTAACATAGACTGACAGCTAACATGCTTAGAACGTCAGAGTTTTAGCATAGGCTGACAGCTAATTTACTTAGAACGTCACAGTTTTAACATAGGCTGACAGCTAGCATGCTTAGAACGTCAGAGTTTTAGCATAGGCTGACAGCTAATTTACTTAGAACGTCACAGTTTTAACATAGGCTGACAGCTAACATGCTTAGAACGTCAGAGTTTTAGCATAGGCTGACAGCTAATTTACTTAGAACGTCACAGTTTTAACATAGGCTGACAGCTAGCATGCTTAGAACGTCAGAGTTTTAGCATAGGCTGACAGCTAAGTTGCTAAGTACATGTACGCCTGATATTTAGCACAGGCTGACAGTCAAGTTGCTTAGATCACCTGGCATACAGCACAAGCTGACAGCTAAGTTGCTCAGAGCGTCAGACTTCTAAAAACCAAACCAAACAAAACAACAACAATCATGACAACACACACAGACACACAGACACACACACACACACACACACACACACACACACACACACACACACACACACACACACACACACACAACACAAACAAACAAACAAACAACAACACCAAAAACAAACCCAAACCAATACAGGGCCACAATGAACTGAACCGTAGTGAAATACTATTACTTTATCCTTACTGACCATCACAAAACCTTGCCAGCGCTTAATAAGACTTATGCGCAGGTTGATGACTTATGCCGTGATCAGTTTGGATCTTTATCCCTCACATCACATCTATAGTGTGACGCCATCCTGAGACACTGAAACTGATCAACAAAAACTTCCAGGGAGGTTCATGCGTCAGAAGGTAACTTGTTACGCTTCTAGCTACCTAGATATCTGAGATTACGCCAGTGATCATTCCACAAAACCTTCCGTACAGCCAGTGGTCTGACGCACGTGGCAGGTGTTAGTGCCATGTCTGTTGCTGTCTACGTCTACTGCTGTTGTGTCCATGCCATCAGTGAGCACATTCTTGTACTAGTAGGCTTGTTGGTTTCTTTCATTGTGATAGGGTGGACGTGGAGAGAGAGAGAGAGAGAGAGAGAGAGAGGAGAGAGAAAGAGAGAGAGACAGACAGACAGACAGACAGAGACAGACAACAAAGAGAGAACAGACAGACAGAGACAGACAGACAAGAAGAGAGGGGGAAGAGAAGGGAAGAGACAGAGAGACACACAAAAAGGAGAGAGACAGAGACGAAGAAGAGAGACAGAACAGAGAAGACAGAAGGAATAGAGACAGAAAGACAGACAGAGGCAGGGAGAGATAGAAAGACAGACAGGCAGAGAGAGAGAGGGAGAGAGAGCAGAGCAGAAGATAGACTGAGATCCAATGTATACTTTAAGTGAATCAAACAGCTCAATTAATACTATTGATTAGTTAGGTATATCCACACTGACAGATGTGGCTGAGAATGATTTTTCATTTCCAGTGATTTATACAGCTTTGCGTGGTCTGAAAAACGTCAACTTGTAAAAAATAACCTAACAGAGTATGCACAAGAAATATCCACACTGACAAGTGGCTGAGACTGATGTTTATTTCCAGTGATTTTGACAGCTCTCTGTGGTCTGAAAATGTCAAATTGCAAAGAATAACAGAGTAACAGAGTATGCAACAGTGTGAAGGCAACGTTCAATTTCATGGCACAAATCTCATTCAGAATGGCCTGATCAGGATTCCTCATATTCGCAGCCATAATATTAACAATACCATCTTGCCCAGGTCACCAGTTGAGAATAGACCACGCGTTGATTGCGGTGATTTTGTATCAAACATCTAACGCGTTCCATTTTTCAGAATTCCTCAACAGTTTGGAGATACAAGGGAAAAGGTGGTTAGATACAAAGGAAAAACGTGGTTAGATACAAAAAGGGAAAACGGTGGTTAGATACAAATGGAAAACGGAGGTTAGAACAAAAAGGGAAAACGGTGGTTAGATACAAAAAGGAAAAACGGTGGTTAGATACAAAAAGGGAAAACGGTGGTTAGATACAAAAAGGAAAACGGTGGTTTAGACACAAAAAGGGAAAACGGTGGTTAGATACAAAAAGGGAAAACGGTGGTTAGATACAAAAAGGGAAAACGGATGGTTAGATACAAAAAGGGAAAACGGTGGTAGATACAAAGGGAAAACGGGGTTAATACAAAGGGAAAACGGTGGTTAGATACAAAAAGGGAAAACGGTGGTTAGATACAAAGGGAAAACGGTGGTTAGATACAAAGGGAAAAGTGGTAGTACTGAGGGAAACGTAGTAGATACAAAAGGGGAAACTTGTGGTAGATAAAAGGAAACGAGGTTAGAACAAAAGGGGAAACGGTGGTAGATACAAAAAGGGAAACGGTGGTTGATAAAATGGGAAAAACGTGGTTAGATACAAAGAGGGAAAACAGGTGGTTAAATACAATGGGAAAACGGTGGTAGAAAAAGGGAAAGGTGGAGGGAGAGAGAGAAGCGAAGTGAGGAATTGTTATAAAGAGCAGAAGGAGGAAAAGGCAGTAATAACTGTCAGATGTATTGTGTAAAAGTTAACAGGGCATGAACATGAGAGGGGACAAGAAAACAGAGAACAGAGGAGAGAGAGAAAATAAGGGAGAGAGATAGAAGAGATAGGGAAAGAGAAAAGAGAGAGAGGGAGAGAAAGAAGGGGAAGAAGGGGAAAAATAAGGAAGATAGAGAGGGGGGGAAGATGAGCGAGAGAGAGAAGGGAGAGAAGAGAAGGAAAGAGAGAGGAGAGGAGAAGAGACGGGAGGGGGGAGATGAGGGTGGGAGAAAGAAGGAAAGAGGGGAGAGCAGGAGAAGAGAGAGAGAGGGAGAGAGGGAGAGAGAGAGAGGGAGAGAGAGAGAAGAGAGAGGGGGGGGGGTGTGGGGGGAAGAAGTTGAGCTGTCGGTTGTTGTGGTTCCCTTCAGAAAGAAGGAGAAAAACTTATATCAGACGATCTATTTTCAATGCAATAACAAGAGAATTTAAGAGAAAAAATGAAATCAGATTTGTTTGGAAAACATCAAACACAGCTTCTATCTTCGACATCTAATCTGACGATAATAATGAGTCATATTTTGTCAAAAGCGAATCGACAAACAGAAGACATGAAAATGATAACGAAACCAAATGTTTTACAGCGACTACAGTATACCTGAAACGCCACACACACACACACACACACACACACACACACACACACACACACACACACACACACACACACACAGAGCACACACACACACAAACACACTCTCACACACACACAAACACACTCTCACACACACACAGAACACACACAAACACACACACAGCACACACGCGCGCAACACACACACACACACACACACACACACACACACACACACAGACACACAACACACACACACAAACACACACACACACAAACACACTCTCACACACACACACAAACACACTCACACACCACAGAACACACACACACACACACACACACACACACAGCACACACACACACACACACACACACACAGCACACACACACACAGCACACACACACACACACACACACACACACACACACACACACACACACACACACAACACACCACAAATCAATGACATGTCAATAAATACAAAATGTGCTTCGTTTAGAGTTTGCTGAAAAGGGCCGCCATACGACTAACATTACCATCAAACAAGGATAAAAATGATTGTGGATGATGCCGAGTGGCCAGCTAGAACCCTATCCTGTGTGTACAGATTATGATTACACAGACGATGAGAGGAAAACAGTGTATTAGGCATGACACGGAAATGGTTGACAGACTTTCAGGAAGACACACAGTTGAATGAATCAGTAAGAAAAAAAGGGAAGAACAAGAAAGAATAAAAGAGTCAGAAAAGACAATCGAGACAGTAGATGTAAAAGTTAATGCTCATAGCACACTCTGCTTTGACATAGTGCTACTATTCAAATACAACAAGAACAAGAACAACAACAAAAAAAGGACAACCACAAAAACAACGACAACAACGACAACACAACAATATCAACAATAAACTCACTATTCTTCAGTAACCCAGTGGAAGCAGAGTTATACATGTAACTACAGGTATAAGACCACCTCTTAACAGCCAAGCTGGTGACTGAATACATCCTGTAAATGCACTAGAACCCAGCTCTCAAGTCTTATCGCTTACGCTGAATGCAAGAAGAAATTAGCCAAAGGAGGATGGTAGAGGGCATGTCTATCTCACACAAACCAAGTACAAATTTACGAGTTAAGTTGGCGATTAGAAGTGGCATGGACATCTGCTGAAACCTGCTCTCGATTACAACCGCTTGCCATAGATACAGGGAAGGGAGCTGAAGAGACTAAGAGGAACGTACTCGACTGTCGTTGAGACTGGTAGAGAAGACTGGAATAGCGAATAACAGGTTTGGCTGGTAATTAAAACTGACCTGAAAATCCGCAGGAAACCCGTTCTTCATCCCCTATCACTTACACCAGATAGAGAGGAAGACTAATTCACTTACACCAGATAGAGAGGAAGACTAATTATAGAGCTAGGGCGGTAGTGGGTCTGCCCCACTTAACAAACTCCCAGACATGATTGATGATGCGAGCACCACCTGTGGTCTGTCCTTGATTCTTGGTACACTTATGGTTATTTTTGTTTAAAACCCAGCCGATTGCTTAGAACCATATCAAGGCCGTAACTATTGCAGAACAGTTGACATCAAGATCTTCTTCACACCGCCCTATCCTGGTCTTCCTTCATCTGCCGCTCGCTTTAACCCTTCGGCTCCCGCATCCCTTTCCATTAGCATTTTGCATTGCCAACCATGCCTGCAAAGCAAAAACTTAACCCTTTGATTCCCTCACCCTATCCACCAGCTTCCTGCAGGATATTATGTGAGGTATAAGGGTTAAGTCATTGCACTTAGTGGATATGGTGCCAGAGTCAAAGGGTTAACTCTACAAATCTGTTTGCAACACATGTCTTTGAAAACAAATTAACTTTGATCATCCATATTGTATGGCACTCGCTTCTGCTTCAGTCCTGATTTTAGGAGTGAGGTCAGCTAATCGAACGATGCTTAAATAAGTTTAGTCTACTTGGTTCCATGGACAGCAAAGAAAACAAAGGAGACAGTCTTGATGGAGGCAGACAAGTAGATCACTCATAAGAAAGATTAGGAAAAGACAGGCAACATTTATAGGCTATTTTATGAGGAAGGGGGATTTGGAGTACCTGGTCACAACGGGAAAGCTGGAGGGAAAGAGAGCACCAGGTAGACCCAGGGAGAAAATGCTAGACGGACTTATGGAGTGGCTGAAGACGAGGAGGGTGGAGGAAATGCTTGGGGCAACAAGAGATAGAGACAGATGGAAGTCCATGATCGGCCAACGGCACATTTTCGGCCAAGGCACCTGAGATGATTGATGAGTCTACTTGGTCCGGAGAAGTCGCAGAGGACGTGTAAAGTAAAAGGATTTCGTTGGGAGTGAGATGGTCGATATTTCA
>CM060306.1:82113011-82115511 GCA_030674185.1 Monoplex corrugatus
CCAACCAACCAAAACAAAAACTTCTGATCATGCACGTTAAAGCCCACTCATAATTATATTCTTTAGTTTATCAACATGGTAAGGCCTATATCTGGCAATGGATGTGGTCGTGTTCCTCGAGTTCCTGATGCTGGTTGCTATTAAGATTGGTGGTGAGCGGAGTTGTAGTCGTCCATGTCTGCTGTTTGCTCAGCTTGAAAGAGGTGAGATCACTCCAATAATTGTGTGTTCAACTGTCTGATCTTCTTGACCCTACAGGGGCCGGTTGTCGATTTAATACCAGTCGCCGTGGTGTAGTGGTCAGCGCAACGGACTACCAACTGGAAGGTTGTGGGTGCGAATCCCCATCAGTCCCTTCAAAAATCGTTGTGGGATTTTTCGGCTCTAACCGGCTGCTACCCAGAGTTGGACGTGCTATGGGCTCATTACGAAGACTGCACCACACAGTCGAGATTCATCCACTTCACGGATGCGTCATTGAGGGTGTTGCTAAAATTTTCTGACCAGCACCGCAGGTGTCTGTATCTCTCGGGCCTGTTTGACGCCCGCATATATTATGATAGTGAGCATAGAGTACATCCCTGTCACACAGTCTCAATCCTAGATGGAACTCCTTAGCATAATGATTGTTATCCTCATCATCATGGTATTGTAAAAACTGTTCCAGCTTCTGTGGCCAGTTAAGGTGGCGTACAAAAATGGGACGAAAAAGAAAGGTGAGCACAAAGGTAATCTCCCTGAGTGCAATGATCCTTTAAAAATAACCAACAAAACCAATAGCAAAAACAAAAACAAAAACGATTGGCGATTTGTCTGGTTTTCTTGACAGCAGGGACATATTGGTGAAGAGGTCAGTTTGAGCTTGCAGCAGCCCATATGCGCATTAAACCCGTCGTGACCTAGGTGGAACCTAATCAAAGACCACTTGCTGCTTTTCCAGACAAAAAAAGTGGTAGCCATCCCTTCTTGTCTGCGGCTTAAGGATTGCTGTGATGATGCTTCGGTTCATGCTATTCACTGGAACGTGATTTTCTTTCTTTCTGCTCCTGGTTTCATCTCCGTTTCCCCATCTCTCTTTCTCTCTGTCTGTCTGTCTGTCTGTCTGTCTGTCTGTCTCTCTCTCTTTTGGTACGAACGAAGCTTAAGCAATGTTTATCTTAAGTTTCCTTCTTTTTTTTTCTATTCCCCCTTTTCCCCATCTTTTATTTCCTTGTGTCTTTTTTTTTGTCTCTCTCTCTCTCTTTCTCTCATTCCTTTGGGTACAAACGACCCCAGCACCACATACCATTGTACATCAATGTGTTGTTGTTTTTTCCTTTCTTTTTTCTTTTTTCCATCTCTCTCTGTGTCTCTCTTTGTTGTCTCTCTCTCTGTCTTTGTCTGTCTGTATGTCTGACTGTCTGTCTGTCTGTCTCTCGCTCTCGTTCTCTCTTTCTTTCTTTCTCTCTTTCTCACTTACTTTCTTTCTGTCTGTCTGTCTCTTTCAATCTCTCTCTTTCTGTCTGTCTGACTGTCTGTTTCTTGCTTTCTGTCTGTCTATTTATGCTTCTACCTGTCATCTGTCTGTCTGTCTTTGTCTCTGCCTGTCTGTCTGCCTCTCTCTCTCTCTCTCTCCTCTCTCTTTATCTCTCTCTCTCTCTGCGATTAAATTTATCATCGGTGTCACTGCAATCTTGCTCACATGCAGTTTGCGCCACTTTGACAAGAGGGGATGATAGCCAGTGATAATGCTACGTGTGGTCAGGATTGACAGCTGGAGATAATGGAGGCAGAGATGCCATGGAGGTAAGAGAGAGAGAGAGAGAGAGAGAGAGAGAGAGAGAGAGAGAGACAGAGACAGAAACAGAGACAGAGACAGGGACAGAGAGACACAAAGAGAGAGACACACAAAGAGAGAGAGACACAAAGAGCGAGAGACAGACAGACAGAGAGCGAGAGACAGACAGAGAATGAGAGAGAGAGAGAGACAGAGACACAGAGAGAAGAGAGAGAGACTGTGTGTATATATTTTTGAGTGTATGTGTATACATAGGTTAGTGTGACTGGACTAACTACAGTCCCTCCTTCAAATGATTAAAACACACACACAAAACACACACACACACACACACACACACACACACACACACACACACACACACACACACACACACACACACACACACACACAAAACAAAACAAAACAAAACAACATACCATAACATTCAACTAAAAAGAGTTACACAACCAAGCAGACAGTCGAACAGACAAAAAGCAGGGGTAGTGGTGGGGGTGGAACCCACCAGAAAAAAGGAAGAAACAAAGGAACAACAAACCAAACCAAAAAGAAGACGGCCAAGCAAAACAAACCAAACCAACCCCCCCAAAAAAAAATAACAACAACAACAAAAAACAAACAAACAAACCAAAAAACCCAAACAAAAAACAAACAACAAACAAAACAACAAGCAAAACAAAAAACAAAACAAAACAAACCGCACAAATATCCGCACACCTGGAA
>CM060306.1:82120511-82123011 GCA_030674185.1 Monoplex corrugatus
AGTTACAATTTCATTTTCTCAAGATGACGTCTCCACGCTCGGAAATGAATTTCATATGCGCTAAACTCACAGGTGCCATGTGATGGAGAAGATCCAGATTGATCATGACACAAGCCTTAAGCCTGCAAAAAACCCACGAGGTGGCCAGGTCCTGAGGTCTAACCTAGATAGTTCCATAACCCTGGGGTCGTGAGGTGGCAGAGACCTCAACTTTTCCCTTGACCAGCACCACGAGGGCGGCGCCCATTCCCTCTTGTGAAAATAAATCACAAATATAATTTTATTGTCAGGAGACCTTAAGAAAGTGCTGTTCACACACTTTCCTCAAAAAGTCCTATTTCAGGCACTGTTGTGGTCCTTGTAACCTTGACCTTGGAGCTTTCTCTTTTCATGGTTACTTTCAGCACACCTCAAGAGTTCACAGATTTCACCAAAACTTGGTCTAGATCCACCTACAAAGAACAGAAAAATCAACATTTTTTTAGTCTTTGTGGTGAATATGAAACAATCTCCTTTTCTCAAAACAAAACAAAATAAAATAAGACAAAACAAACAAAACAACAAAAACAAAAATCCAAAACAAAACACCCCCAAAACAAAACAAAACAAACAAACAAACAAAAAACCAGGGTGACCAATCTTTTCTTTTAAAAAAACAAACAACAAAGGATGATTTGGAAAAAAAAAGAAAAGAACTTTTGTCCAGCTAGGAGAACAATCGTTTTTGTTCTGTTTTCATTCGTTCTGGCTGGCTCAGCGGATAAGAGCCATAAGCTCAGTATCTCCTGTCTCGAGTTAAGTCCCAGCGCACAACATGAACATTGGCCTGTTCCCTGTTTTCATCTTAATTAATGTTTCACTTACTCTGGTGGTGTTAGCATAGAGTTTCATAGATCTCTTCTTTCCTTACTCCCACTATTGTCCGTTTCAAGACATTGTGCAGGCTCAAGAGGACTGCCAGAAACTTGTGGCAGATTTAGGTGAGACGCATATGGAGTTGTTCAAGCGCGATGAATATATTTTGTACAATCTCCTGTCAAGCGCGATGAATACCTCTTGCACAATCTCCAGATTCCTGAACGTCTGTCTCGGTTCCAGAGTTTTGTAACTCTGACACATACTGGCCGCACACGCAGGTTTTCCGGGGTGGGAGCGGGGGTGGGGGTGGGGGGGGGGGGACGGTGATCAAGCGAGACCGTGCAGGCTGGGGAAATTGTACAGTTGCCGATCTTTCTTTTTTATGTTTCAGCGTCAGACTCATTTTCACACTTTGGCGCGTGCAAAGTAAACGCACGTGCACCCCTGCTCTCTCTCTCTCTCTCTCTCTGATTCTCTCTCTCTCTTTCTCTGTGTCTGTCTCTCTCTCTCTCTGACTGACTATCTCTGATTCTCTCTCTGTATCATTCATTCTGTCTGTGTGTATGTCTGTGTGTCTGCGTGTCTGAGTGTCTGTGTGTCTGGTGTCTGTGTGTCTTTGTGTATGTGTGTCTGTGTGTCTTTGTCTGTCTGTCTGTCTGTCTGTCAGTCTATCTCTGTATGTGTGTGTGTGTGAGTGAGTGAGTGAGGTGTGTGTGTGGTGTGTGTGTGTGTGTGTGTGTGTGTGTGTGTGTGTGTGTGTGTGTGTGTGTGAGGATGTGTGTGTGTGCGAGTGAGCGTGTGTGTGTGTGTGTGTGTGTAGAGAGAGAGAGAAAGTGTGTGTGTGTGTATTGTGTGTTGTGTGTTGTGTGTGTGTGTGTGTGTGTGTGTGTGTGTGTGGACATGGTGTGTGTGTGTGTGCTTGTGTGTGGTGGAAGCATTAGGACATGGTGACTGATGCTGGAGTCTCCAGGTCAATCAGACACCGGTTGTAGGCGTATTGCGATAACGCGAGGGCCCTCGGTTCCACTCTCATGCGGGTCATGGGTTTTTTGCTTTTTTCTTCCCTCCTGCGGAACATGTTTCATTTGTTTGCTTTTTACTTGTTTTCCTTGTTGTCTGTTTTCTGGTTGGATCTTTTGGTGGAACCATGGACTTTAAGAAATCCTGTCTTGAGTTTAATCTCAGCCAGAAACATAAAAAGTTGGCAGTGTGTTTCACTACCCATTCTTATCCTACAACCTTTTTTTTTCAAAACCTTGCCAGTGCATGCATAGGCTTTTGCGCAAGCTCAGGGACTCTGCCAGATTATCGCTGGCCAATTTGGGAGGAGCGCATATGGAATTGTCCCAATGCCATGAATCTTTCTTGAACGAACTCCAAACCTCCAATCCTTCTGGGGGCGTGAATGAGATTCGTAGGTCCACTCTTTTCTCTGTCTCTGTCTCTGTCTCTGTCTTCTGTCTGTCCTGTCTGTCTCTCTCTCTCTCTCTCTCTGTGCGAGTGCGTGTGTGTGTGTTTTGTGTGTGTGTTTGTGTCTGTGTGTGTGCGTGTGTGTGTGCGCGCGTGCGTGCGGTGTGTGTGTGCACGAGCGCGTGCGTGCGTCCTTGTGTGTGTGTTATATCACGCTTGTTGTTAGGTTGTC
>CM060306.1:82128011-82153011 GCA_030674185.1 Monoplex corrugatus
TGCAATGTTAGTACAGGGTATTGAGTATTTGGGTACTGTTAGCACCGGATATTAGGTACTTGAGTACTATGAGCATTGGGTATTGGGTATTTGAGTACTCTCAGCATTACGTATTGGGTATTTGGGTACAGTGAACATTGCGTACTGAGTACTTGTGTACTGTGAGCACTGAGTATTTGCAACTTGGGTACTGTGAGCACTGGGTATTGGGCACTTGACTACTGTGAACATGAGTATATGCTACTTCAGCAGTGTGAACACGGGTTATTGGGTATCTTGGTGCTGTGAGCACTGTGACATTGGGTACTTGGGTACTGTGCATATTTGGCACTGGGTGCTGGGGAACTGAGAGATTTGGGTTTTGGGCACCGGTACCAGCACTCTGTGAGGACTGGACAATTGGGCCTTGGCAAATGTGAACACTGAATAATAGGTATTTGGATAATGTGAACACTGAGTATTCAATACCTGGGTACTATGAGCACTGAGTCCTGGGTACCTCGATACTGTGGGCACTGGGTATCAGATTTATGGGTATTGTGATCATCAAGTATCAGGAACTTGGATATTACGAGTACTGGGCACTGGATACATGGATAATGTGAACATTGAGTATTGGGTGGTTGGATTCTGTGAATGGTGTACACTGAATACTTGGATGCTGTGAACATTAGGAAATATGTTTGCTGCCACTTTCCAATCTGTCCGATTGATTCTCTTCATACACACACAAGCACATTCTTCACCACTGGGTGTGACATTTGCACAGCTGCTGCCATATTTTACGTCATGATTACAATTTTCATTCACCAGCACCATCAACTCACCCCCTCCCATTTTGTTTCTTTGGATGTTGCACCATCTTTTGTGTCGTTTCAGTGGTGTTGATTTCACGCCGCTAATTCCAGCTCTTCAGCATACCACCAGACTAAGATTTACTCAGTCGAGTCCAGTCAGGAAACCCATAGAAACCAGCGATGTCAAGCTACTGCAGGGTCACCTGTTAAAGGATATTCTGTATGCTTCTGAGAGGAGTTCAACAGTGCCTTTTTTGATCCTGCTTAAAAAGAACACTGATAACTAAGCCCAGTAAAAATCACTCAGTTGCGAAACCAAACTGAATGAGAGACCGCCCCTCCCATTACCAGTAATGATACAACCACCACAACCCTTCAACTACAGCTCTCATGAACCACTGATACCCAAAACTCCCAAATTCAAAAAGAAAAAGAACAAAGATTCCTTTCCACCTTACAGGAGCAGGGAAAAGGAGTTTTGCATCTATCTGCATTGTAAATTACTGGTCTCCCCCGTACCTCCCATAAAACTTAGCCAGTAGAACACCAGTCAAGATGTATTTAAGGTATATTCATAAAAGATGACAGGTCAAACTGGGACATCCCCATTGAAATTAGGCGCTGTTGAAATATTTCGAACCCAACAGATCCTTCTTACTCAACTTCGAATGAAGTGTAGCATTTTTTTGTGACGTATTTCCGGCAATGTGACGGCTCTAACAGACAGTTTAAGGGGATGGGTGGGGGTTGAGCTGGGCTGGTAGGCAAACAGCACAACATTAAAATCGGGTGGGTTAAAAGTCAGAAAGATAGTATTCACAGTGGCAGGAGTCAAAAACTCAGGATACTGTCAGTATTGTGAAGACGTCTTCTCTGCACACATTACATTCTTGGATGCCAAATTGATTCTTTTCACACACGCAACTGTCCTCATAAGAAGGAATGACGCTTGCACAGCTGTTGAGGTATCTTATGGTATAACGTGTATACATTTCATTCATCTTTTTCCACTATGCCATTCCTCGTACATCTCTTAATAGAGATAAGCACGCACGCAATACACACGCACTAACACCCACTAAATGCGGAAACACTTCAAAGGTTGATCTGAATCAAGTACCACTTGATCTATTGCTCCAGCTACGCTACTACAGTTACAATACTACAATACTATTGTACTTTTCAGACTACGAGGTGATAGTTTTTCCCTTGACAGTACCCCATCTTTTACACTAGAGCACTTTATTCCAGGAAGTGATTAGAAAATAAAAAGAATTTATGAGAATTTCTTAATTTGTATGTAAAAATAGCCACAGGTTTCTCAAAGATTTAACTCAGTTTAAAAATAGCAAACTTATTCAGAACGTGACAGCACTAGTTCAAGAAGTAAATTTAGAATCAGTGGAAAAGTTATGGATATTCAAACAAAGCATATTCACAGAGAGGACAGCCTGATGAATGAGTGTATTGATTTTTTCCTTGGTGACCATAACGCTGATAACTTACTAAAGATGTGGCAGACTAACTTTAGGATACCAACTTGCACTAGTTCACTTTCGTTCCATTTACCTCAATTTTGCCAGCACCTTTTGCTACTAATTTTCAATTTTTTATTCAAAACTTGAGAAATACACCTGGTATAATGGAGCCCAAATTGGACTGTACTATTACTATACTACTACTACTACTGCTGCTGCTGCTACTACTACTACTACTACTACTACTATTACTATTACTATAACTATACTACTGCTACTGCTGCTGCTGCTACTCCTCCTCCTCCTCCTACTACTACTACCGCTGCTGCTGCTGCTACTGCTACCTATGGTCCACGAGCCTTCTCTGTTTCTGGTCCACTCTCCTGGAACAAACTTCCTCTCTCGTCCGTCAGCAACCTACTTTTGTCTCCTTCAAGTCCGCTCTCAAAACTCACCTTTTCTCCTCTGCATAAAATCCTGACCTCACTCAACCCCTCTGCAGCCTGTCTCCACTCGGAGGGGAATCACATTGTAATATATAATTGTATATAATATGCTCTCTATAATTTTCCATTGCTTTTATTCTTTCTCCCCATTTATAGCCATGCGTGTGTGTGTGTGTGTGTGTGTGTGTGTGTGTGTGTGTGTGTGTGTGTGTGTGTGTGTGTGTGTGTATGTGTGTGTGTGTGCTGGCGTGTATGTGCATGCGTGCATGTGTGTCTGTTTCAGCGCTTAAATTTGATTTTATCAAGATTTTGCGCCATATAAATATTGTAATTATTATTATTATTATTATTACTACTACTACTACTGCTGCTGTCATTGCTACTATTGCCGCTGCTGCTACTACTACTACTATATTACAACAACAACAACAACAACAACAACTACTACTACCACTTTTACTACTACTACTCCTACTTCTACTACTACTACTACTACTACTACTGCAACTACTACTACTACAGCTACTACTTACATCCACCACCACCACCACCACCACTACTACTACTACTACAACCACTACCAAAGAACAAACTGCGCATATAGTGAAAAACAAAACGTATCAGGATTCCCAACACACCACTCAGTGTCAGACGAATGACCGCAACAAGCACGCCTGTGTAAACATCCAACAGAAACATCCTTCCGTCTCAACACCACGGGATAACCAGACAGATTCCCCTGTACTATTTACATAACCCCCAACACACCAACGTGCATGCAAGTAACTCGAGACGTACAGGGTTCTCTCCCCTGAACGTTATCATTTTATTTTTTGAAACTGACATTTTGAGGAATATTGACGAGGTATGGATATTTTAAGGAAGCTGAGACATTAACAAAACTTACACGGAGACTGAGCAAAAGCAGGCAAGAAACTCGAAAGGCAGAATTTCTCCCCGTGGATTTTATCAACATTATATTGATTTTTGTGTGTGTGTGTGAAGAAGAGATATTTGATAACACGGTTTTATGGAGGTTCTCCGCAGCTTACCAACAAATGCCTATCAATTAACATCAGGAAGAGAGTTCTTGAATGTTATATAGAACCGATAATGTTATACAGTTGTCAGGCGTGGACAGTTAACACGCAAAGCCGGAACAAGGTTGAGGCAGCCGAGATGTGGTTTCTAAGAAGAATGTTGAGAGTTCCATGGACAACAAAGAAAACAAACGAGACAGTCTTGATGGAGGCAGACACAAGCAGGTCATTCATAAAGAAGACTAGGAAAAGACAGGTAACATTATAGGCCATTTTACGAGGAAAGGGGAATTAGAGCATCTGGTCACAACAGAAAAGGTGGAGGAAAGAGAGCACCAGGTAGACCCAGGGAGAAAATATTGGACGGATTTGCAGGGTGGCTGAGGGCAGAGAGGGTGGAAGACGTGCTTGCGGCAGCAAGGAACAGATACATATGGAGGGCCATGATCGCCAACGCAATGCGGCAGGGTACATATGATGATGATCTCTTCAGCTTCTTGCCTATAAGCTCTCACTCACGTCTTTTCAAGTTGTAACAGAACAGTGGCAGCAGACATAAAAATTCAGCAGGGCTGTTTACCTGTGACAGTTCACCAAGAACGTTCCCTGATAAACGAGGAGAGATATTGAGCAGAGAGCGATGACTATTGACAACAATAATATTTTGCTCTCTCCAGTCCTCCTTCTATACCTTCATGTTTGCAGAGGAAAGAAAACGACTCTCACCCCCCAAAAAACAACAACAACAACAACAACACACACAAAACGAAATAAAAGCAACAACAACAAAACAAACAAACAAAAACAAAGAAAAAAACACCGGATTCTCTGTCTGTCTGTCTGTCTGTCTGTCTGTCTGTCTGTCTGTCTCTCTCTCTCTCTCTCTCTCTCTCTCTCTCTCTCTCTCTCTCTCTCTCTCTCTCTCTCTTGTAGTGTAAATCTTGCTGCCATGTGGGCTGGATGGCTAAGAAAACAGTTTGCTTATTCCATCACCTTGTTAAATACATTGCTCTTGTTTCTCCTTTCCATCTCTCTCTCTCTCTCCCCCCCCTCTCTCTCTCTCTCTGTCTCTCTCTCCCGGTCTGTTTCTCTCCCTCTCTCCATCTCTTGGAATAGAACATGTTTTCTCAATTATCTGACAGGATGATGAGTGTTGGGAAACACGTACCAGAGTTCGCATAAAAGAGTTACTCGTGGTACAGCAAAAGGTCTGACACTGAACAAAATCCATCAGCAACCATAACACGAATAAGATGAATCAGGAAAAGGCATATTAGGATAATAAATAAAGATCAGGATGAGACAATTGAGCAAAAAACCAGGATAAGTTCTTTTTTCCTGATCTTAATTTTCTTGATAAATAACAATAATAATCAATTATAATAATCAAAGTGATAATAATAATGATAATAACAAATAATAATAATAATTATAATAATAATAATAGTATAAATAATAATGATAATAATAATAATAATAATAATAATAATAATAATAATAATAATAAATAATAATATATGTAAACTGAAATAAAGCCAAATGTGTTAAAGTGAACCCGGATGAAACACGTCAGGAAATAAAAAGAACTAGTAGAATGCAAAATGGAATCAAACAAATTTGACTACAATCAATTGTAAAACGAATATGGATAATACAATTTGTACAGTGTCAATCTGGACAAATAAAACCTAGATCAGTTGTATGTGGATATCGATAAAGCGAACGGGGATTGGACTGTACTGGACTAGACTCATTAATGAATTTTTGTGTGTGTGAAATGAGTTGCTCTTCTTGGGCAGAATTTGGCTCCATAGTATGGCCGCTCTCTTTCACGCCACCCCCACACCCTTATCGCACTGTATAAATGGTTTTCTTTACGTACGAGAGTGCACTTTTCTATAGAATTGTAGCAGGAGCACATCTTTGCTGCCATGGAATCTTACGTGTGGTGAGTGCTTGCTGTGCAAGAGATATTAGTTTATCCGGGAACTGAAAGAGACACCAGCTAGGGGAGACAATCATAATCATACCAGAAATCGAATTGATGATTTTTCGCTTTCAAGGCAGATCTTTGACATTTTCAAAACATATCATTCACGACAATTAATACTTGTTGCTAATTGCTGTGGGTGGTATGTTTTGAAAGCGTTGTTTTGAGGACAGAATGGGATAGCACTTGGCAAGGTTTCAAGCTAAGAAGAACCCGATGTGGTCTACGACAGACCAATAGGACGGGCAAAGGCCGCCTAAAGCCATAGCCCCTGCGCTCACAGGGTAGGTCTTTCGGCCAGGAGATAACCGCAGGATAACCCCTGCAGAAATTTTGAGACCACTTTGTCTTAGATAATCTTCTACAAGACGTGCGAAACAAAAGGTAAAGATTAGATAACTATCCACATGAACGCTTTATGTCAGGGCAGCATGGAGTTTTTGTGTTGCTGTTTTTGTTATTGCTGTTTTTGTTTTCAGTGTAAATCATGATGGAAACTAGAAACACACGAAAATAGAATGAGAGCCCGTATTTGATTCGTGAAACAAGACAGATGCCAATTTTCGGTCAACTGACCTTCATCAAGCACACACACACAAAAACAAGAAACAAACAAACAAATACACAAAACCTCACTGTTTCTTTGGGCAGGAGAAAAATGACTGACTGTGGTTGTATTACTTGCCGTTGACGATCGGTCCATCCTTCGACTGATTTTTCTTCAGATGAGATCATTAAAAAGTTGAGCAGGAAAGTTCAAAACCTTCCTTCCAAATGATCAGCTTGGCTTTTAGCCAACACGAGGAAGTCGTATTTCTCAGTCATTGATGAGGACAGCAGAGAAGTCAAGAACTGCACTTTTCCTGGCAGTCAAGAATATAATGATGTAACTTCTGATGCAACTCTCACCATAAAAAAAGTTTCTGTTAGCAGTGAACTGACTTTTGTGGGCATAGTTATACCAGTTATGTGATCAACCGTACTTTTCAAGTGTAGAAAAACTCGGGCATTTCTGGGCGTCATTTGGACTTTTGAACATTTCTGCCAGCGACATTGAAACTTAGGCATTCCAGTGTTGCCGGCTCCCTTGCAGTATAGAAAAGTATTAAATGTGACGTAACTGTGTGTGTGTGTGTGTGTGTGTGTGTGTGTGTGTGTGTGTGTGTGTGTGTGTGTATGTGTGTGTGTGTGAGTGAGTGTGTATGTATGTGTGTATATGAGTGTGTGTGTGTGTGTTTGTGTGTGTGAGTGAGTGAGTGTGTGTGTGTGTGTGCGTGTGTGTGTGTGTGTTTGTGTGTGTATGTGTGTGAGTATCTGTGTGTATGTGTGTATGCGTGTGTCGATGTGTGTGTGTGTGCGCGTGTGTGTGTGTGTGTGTGTGTGGATGCGTGTGTGTGTGTGGATGTGCAAGCAAAAGTGGGCATGTGTGTGTGTGTGTGTGTGTATGTGGGTATGTATGTGTATATGTATGTGTACGTCCACACCATTTTTTGTTTGGTGTGTGTATGTGTGTGTGTGTGTGTCTGTATGTGTGTGTGTGTGTGTGTGTGTGTGTGTGTGTGTGTGTGTGTGTGTAATCCACACGCGTGCGCATGTGCGTGTGTGCACGTGCGTGTGTGTAATCCACACGCGTGTACATGTGCGTGTGCGCACGTGTGTGTGTGTGTGTGGTGTGTGTGTGTGTGTGTGTGTGTGTGTGTGTGTGTATGTGTGTGCCCACGCGCGCGCGCAAACGCACGCCCGAGTCCAAGCGCATGTGTAAGCGCGTGTGTGTAAACGCATACTTGAAGGTGAAGAAAGGTAGGTTTGGACTTGCATAAACCATCCAGCCCAGAATGTGCTGAGTCATATTTCATGCCAACCATTCCCTTAAAGAAGAATTCACAATCAATAAGATAGAGAAGTCTATGGGGAGGGTAGGTGTATGGACGTAGATGGGGAATCGAAGAGTTGGTGGGTGGGAAGTGTTGAAAGTTACATCTAGAGGTTTGTGGTTGTGATATCGGTTTAATCTTTTTTTTCTTTCTATTTTTCTATTACATGACTTTTTTGTGCACGAGTGCATATATATATATATATATATATATATATATATATATATATATATATATATATATAAGAGAGAGAGAGAGAGAGAGAGAGAGACAGACAGACAGACAGACAGACAGAAACAGAGAGAGAGACAGAGACAGAGAGAGAGATTTGGTGTGTGTAAGAGAGACCAGACACAAAAAGAGAAATAGGTTCTTTTTACCGTTATTATTATTATCATTGCTACTTAACTACATTATTATCATTATTGTTAATCATCTATGAGTTGGGTTTTGTGAACCCTAAGAGTTCGGAGAAGCCGACAGACTCAATGCATCACACATTCCAGAATCAAAGCAGGCAACCGGTGGATCGGACGTCTCAACGATTTAATCATTCATCATCGTCATCCCCTCTGTGTATCTAAGAGGATCTGCTTATATTTGAGGCACCCAACAATTCCTTTGACAACAACGTACACACTGCCATGGCGACAAATCAACAGAATGGCTTATTCCAGGGCAACAGCCATGCAGTGGTCATCACTACTTCAAAATATTGATGAAATAAATCTAAATTTAGGTTGTGGTGATCGCTGCCTTGGAGGTGTTGATATTTTCATAACAACGATCATCGCAATGATTCCTAATCTGAACTATTTATAAATTCCATTTATTTATCGATAAAATACTATACATTTACCTGAAATGTTGCCTCCAAAAAGATACGATTTAAAGTCGCTCCTTTTCGCTAAATTATTTGGTGGTTACCAGATCAACGAAGCGGAAATGACGACTATCAGTGATGACGTCATCAATGACGACTATCAGTGATGACATCATTATTATGGGTGACACTTCCTAAAATAAACAAGGGAACTCCACTTTTAAGGCTATCTTCGTTTCCTCATTATCACAATTATTAGTATTATCATTGTTATTTTTTTTTATTATTATCATCATTATTATTATTACTGATATTATTATTCGTCGTCGTCGCTATCGTCGTCGTGGTAGTAGTAGTAGTATCATTGTTATAAATGCAGGTTTTTATTGCTAATGATAATAAAGACACACACAAAACAAAAACAATAACAGTATGGTGATGGTGGTGATGGTGGTGATGGTGGTGGTGGTGGTGGTGATGATAATGATGATGATGATGGTGATAATGATGATGATGATGATGATAATGATGATTGTTGCATAGCGCTATTCTCCAAATTGACTGCGCATATTTTACAAGACAGAGAGTGTAACACTTCATACATCGCACATACGCACGCACATCAGGATACACACCATCAATAAACATGCACAGATGAATACACACTAAAGGCGTCTAACCATTCATACACAAGTAAACATTCATGGTCATAAACATGTACATGCATGAAATGATAACACGATGCCACATGATCCGCGCCAGAAGTGGAAGAGCACACTGATGGATAAGCAACTATGATATCAGCAATGGACGACTTGGGTGAATAAATGAGTCCTTAACTGTATTCGAAGTGCCAAAAGATAGGTAAAACCTCTCAGATTAACTGGCATTGAGTTTCAAATAGATAATGTGATGAAATTGAAAGCACACGCGCCAAATGATTTAAGATTGCCTGTTGGCACCGTCAGAAGCTTTTGTTTACATGATGGCAGAGTGCGTGATGTTTGATATGTGGAGAGCGGTTCTGAAAGGTAGGGTTATAAAGATCTACAAAATGGCAATATGCAAGGTTGGAATTCTATTCTGGCAGCGAGGTATGATAAGTAACCGATTTAGATCTTTGAGTAATGGAATTACATGATAATGCTTTCTTTTTTATATGATCAGACGTGATGGATTATGGTGAACACTTCGCAGTCGAAACATAATTTTTCTTGCTGGAAAGCAAGTTAGCACAGAACACAACAGTCTAGCTGGAAGGTTAACCCTATGGCTCCCGCACCCTGTCCACCAGCATCCTGTGTCGTCAACCATGCCAACAAAGCAAAAACTTAACCTTTTGACTCCCTCACCCTATCCACCAGCATCCCACAGGATGAGGGAATCAAAGAGTTAATCAGAAATAAGGTCCCTCTTTATCCACTGGATGAGGCGGCAGGGAAGTTTTTAGCCCTGTTTTTATTATCCGTTGTTTGGTGTTTGTGGTCTGTTTGTGACCGTGCATTCGCTCTTGACAAAGGCCGGTTGGCCGAAAATTTGCGCCTGTTTTGTCTTGTTTTGTTAAATACGCGCTTACATTGGTTTTCTTGTTCTTCTGGTTCCTGTTTGCTTGGGCGCTGGCAGTCGCACTTGTTTTAGAAATAAGGTGTTTACATACTGATCTGTACAGACATCACTGATATGTACTTGCAAAGACAAATTTCTCACTGTCTTGACTATGAGATATTTCGCAAAGCTTTGGAATAAAATACCAGAATTACCAATATTTGCACACAATTCCTGATCTTAAATCCTGATTTCTTTGTGAAGCTTAAACGTACAGAAAAACAGAATGGAAAAAAAGAACAGAAGATGAATTCCGAGGGATTCTTAACTTGAGAGGTTTCAGAAAGTGTTGTCTTTGATAAACGAGAAAAGACGTGGAAAGATGTTTAGCAGGGAGCGATGGCCATTTGGAATAACAAAAACTTGCTTTCTTGAGAAATTTCAAACAGACAATGAATTGTGTAGATGGGAGGGGGGTGGGTGTGAAGCGAATACAGTGTTTCTCACTGATTCAAATACATGTGTGTATGTGTGTGTGTGTGTGTGTGTGTGTGTGTGTTTTGTGTGTGTTTGTGTGTGTGTGTGTTTGTGTGTGTTTGTGTGTGTGTGAGTGTGTATGCGTGTATGCGTGTATGTGTGTATGTGAGTGTGTGTTTGTGAGTGTGTGAGTGTGTGTGTGTGGTGTGTGTGTGTGTGTGTGTGTGTGTGTGTGTGTGTGTGTGTGTGTGTGTGTGTGTGTGCGTTTGTGTTTGTGTGTCTGTTTCCATTTTTGCTTTGGTTTCTGTTCTGGTTTGTTTTATTTCGATTTGTTTTGCATTTTATTTATTTATTTATTTTGCTTTGTTGTGTTGTGATCTATTTACTTGTGTGATTGAATGCATTGCTGTCGGCCATCGTGATGTGTGGTATGAATGCGTACATATTTATGTGCATGTGTATGTGTATATGTATGTATATGAGTGTGTGTGTGTGTGTGTGTGTGTTTACTGCAATTTGGTATTTGTTATTTCTTACTTGTTCATTTAGCTACCTATCCATTATTTCCTCGGAGATGGACGATAGACTGGATGAGCCATGACTACGGAAATATTATTTTCCCATGCTTATAGGCAGTGGAGGCTATGAGTAGTATTGACTGGGTGTGGCTTTCTGCGTGTGATGTGAGACAAGTTTATATTTAGTGGCTAGTTTTGTTTTCATTCAGTCGTTTTTACTTTGTTATTGTTGTTCACACACACACACACACACACACACACACACACACACACACACACACACACACAACACATATATATATATATGTATACATATATATATATTATATATATGTATATATATATATACATACATGTATATATATAAGTATATATAATTATGTATATATATATATATATATGTATGTAACAGAGTGCCTTGCTCTGTTACGATCTTTCCCCATTTACCTACAACGCTCAAAGGCAACGCCGTGTAGCGTGCTTGCCTAGATCAAAAACGCCTTGCATTCTCTTGGCCTAATTATACTGGTATTTCACAGCCTCTGCCTATCCATAGCTATGCATTAATCATTCCAAAGATCTAACCAGTACATGACGCATATACATTGTAGATAACACACTGCTAAACAATTAGCAGATCTACAATGTGTACATGTACTCTAAAGCAGGCCTACAACAAGATTTTGTCGTCATCTCCAGTCAGTATTATGTTGTAGTTTTACAGAACGTAGAGGGGGCCGTCACTAATTTATGCTGCCTTTACTGTAGCATTATAGAACAATCGCCGTGTAATTGCCGGCGGGAACACTCAGACAATGACCGCAGGGCGCGTCTGTCTCAACCGCTCTAGGTATTTGTGGCTCGACAGCGAGCACATACCCACTCGCGGAACTGCTGGACAATGACCAGCGTTTCACTTGTGTGTACCGACGCGCTGCGTTAAAACTACACACTAAGTGTTGATTGATTAATTAGGTGAGAACAACCAATCAGACCTTGCCATCTGAAAGGTTTGAGATTTGAAAATATGACCATCATGCTCTGTTCCCAGAGTACAAATTAACAAGGCGCATCATAGCGTGTGCTTTTCCACCGCCACTCTCAGTATTACCAGAGGTGCCCTTTCCTGCCACCACTCTTGATCTCACAGCAGGTGATCATCTTCACGGCATTACTGTAGTAAGTTCTGGATTTTTATCACTTTATTATTTGTCATTTGCAGTAAGCTTAGACTTTAGTGTCTCTTATTTCTTTAGATTCTAGCTCGAGTCTATTGAGTACCGCGCTAGATTTGCAGAATTCGCATAGCGAGAAAGTATGTTTTGATCTAAACGATGTGCTATCTCACAAGATCTGTAGCACTTAGCGTGGCGGCCACCATCGTGAAGATGGAACTGAGATTTAAATGTAATAACCACTATAGATTTAGCCCCTATTTTCATGTGGCTATTGTAGGACTATGGACAACCATATTCTGCCAAAAGCCAAGATACAAGGCATTGTTGTGCAGAGGAAGAGTATTTTATACTTGACAAGGTTGTATTTTACATACTGACATGATGACTGATGAAACACGTGCTCAGCTAATTGATCTGTTTAGTGTATCCCTTAGCTGATCAGCACCACTGATTTGATGACATGGTTTAATAGTAATATGCTATACTATTTTGTTATCATTGTCTCTAGCACTTGATCTAGAATTATACTTAATCACATAGAGATAATGGGTAATAGATTACTCAAGTGTGTTGTTCTCTCAACACTGCTGACTGCTATTTGGTTAGGTGCTGTTTGTGATGACATAGTTCTCATTGTCAAATAGGCCTACTATGTCATCACCACTGAATATTAACTGTCTGAAAGCTACCAAGATGCAATGCATTATTGTGCACTATTTTATACTTGATAATGTTGTATGTGTGTACATAATGGTAGTTGATGAAACATGTGCTCAGCGAATTGATCCAATTGTTGTATCCCTTGTCTGCTCAGCACCACTGCTAATCATTATTAATATAGAATGTTGCTTTGATGACATAGCTTAACTAGTAATATGCTATGCTATTTTGTCATCACTATCTCTAGCACTAGACATAGAATTACACATAACTACATGGAGCAAATATTTAAAATGGATGACTCAAGTGTGTTGACTGCTATTCGATAAGGTAGACCCAATGTTTGTGATGACAGTTCACATAGTCAAATACTATGTCTGTCATCACTACAGAATATTAACTGTCCAATAGCTGCCCACTCAGATGTTATGTTACAACTAACTCAGCCCATGGCGGCCGAACAGCTTAATATGACTGTGCATTATTTTGCCAGTACATTATTGAAAGTCTACTCTATGCTAAGGCTATCGAACAAGCAGTATGGTAGTTTACCCTCAACTTATCAAAGGGTTACTCAATGTTTTGTCATCAATTAATTGTTCCATGTTTACAAGTGCTAGTGCTTTAGAGTGTAAATATCGACACCACATATTTTGGTATAATGTAGTAGTTCTTTACACAACATTTTGTTATCAATTATTTGTTGCATGTTTACAAATGCTAGTGCTTTTGTTTGTAAATGTAGACATCTTCTGTTAGAATGTAGTAGTTCACTCTTGTACATTGACATTGTTATTTCACAAAATGTGTACTTTGTCATTGTATTTATGAAACCTATTTTGTGTCTTACAGGCACTGTCTTCTTTGGTGTCTTCTTTGGTGTCTTCTTTGACTCCTTCTTACCTGTCTTCCTTCCTGTCTTCTTCTTCGTATTCTTTTGTCTCCTTCCATATCCCAGTACGGTCCTTTTCCCTTATTGTCATTTTCCCATTTTCCCTGTTTTCCTTCCCTACCTATCCTCATCAAGAGATAATAAAGAGTCAAGTAACACAACGAGGACTTGTGTTTTGATTGAGAGACTTCCCTTTCTGCTCTGGATTATAGGACCACCACAGCAATCATCACCAAACCCCTTAACCCACTCATCCATCTCACCTGGCGCTGCGATTCATCAATATCATCATCACCACCTTACCCCCCCCTTAACCACGCGACCTATCACATGTATATATGTACACACACACAATAGTTTGTGAAGATGAGATACACAGATACACACATCATCACAATGTAGTCAAGACTGTTCCAAGGACACACTGATACAAGTACTAGTATGAATTACAAAATGCATAGGCTAGATAGAATCTCAGGATCTGACCAGGTCATGTGCTTATGTGCAGTTTCCAGGCTTGTGCCATGATTATTTTGGACCTCCATCACATGGCACCAGAGGCGTCAGTGCATATAGAATCCATTTCGAGCGCAGAGACGTCATCTTGAGAAACTGAAACAGAAACTAAAACCAGTGTGTGTGTGTGTGTGTGTGTGTGTGTGTGTGTGTGTGTGTGTGTGTTTGTTTCATGTATACATTCGTGTAATTTTCTTCTTAAAATGCCAATTTATCTATATCTCTTTATATGCTTCAGTTAGACATATGTGTTTACATGCATGTGTGTATGTATGTATATGTATATGTATGTATATGTATATGTATGTATATGTATATGTATGTATATGTATATGTGTGTATATATGTGTATATATGTTTGTGTATGTATATGTATGTGTCTATGTATGTGCGTGTGTGTCTGTGTGTGTATGCATATGTGTATGTGTATGTGATTTATATGTGCATATATGTATATGTGTGTATGTATGTATGTGCATATATGTATATGTGTGTATGTATGTATGTATGTAGGTGTATGTGTATATATATATATGTGTGTGTGTGTATGTGTATGTACGTATATATATATATATATATATATATGGATGTATATATTGATGTGTGTATACGTGTGTATATGTATGTTTTTATACATGTTTATGTATATGTATGTGTGTGTGTATATGTATATATATATATATATATATATATATATATTTATATATGTCTACATATTGCAATGAATGCTTGTTCTTTCTGCATTTTGTTAGATCTGTTGATTGTTGATCTGTTCATTGTGTACATTTCAAGACATTTGTAAGAGCTACATATTTGAAAATGAATAAAAACAAGTTTTAAAAAAATGGTTCAAATGTCAAATTATAAAAAGGTCTCAGGAATAAGTGGAGTCACACCCTGGGTATCGTCAGTGTTATGAAAACATCTTTGATACCACAATCCCTGCTGTCAAGATTTATTCTCTGCACACACGCACTTATCTTCTTTATGAAAATCTGTGATGTTTGCACAGCTGATGCCGAATTTTTTTCATGACGTATGTGTTTTTGATTCATTCATTTCCTCTAGGTTTGTCCATGTTCAGCTCTGAACGCACACACAAGCACACACAGAGAGAGGAGAGAGAGAGAGGGAGAGAGAGAGAGAGAGAGAGAGAGAGAGAGAGAGAGAGAACACACACCCCAGAGAACACACACACACACACACACACACACACACACACACACACACACACACACACACACACACACACACATACAAAACCACTATAGTTTGAAATAAAACATCCCTGTCTATATTAACAAGATCAAGAATGCTGATGATAACAAGCACGACAACAATTGCAACAACTACAAAACCAACACAGACGAAATAACCAGGAACAACAACAATAACGACAGCAACACGAACAAGAACATCAACAACAGCCATAACAGAAAACAGAAAATACTGAACACTCATCATGGTTTCCAACACACCACTAAGACTCAGACAAATGATGGATGCAAGCCCCTCTGTGTAAACATCCAACAGAAACATCCGTCCATCTTAGAACCACACGGCAACAAGACCGATCACTCTGTAATATTTACGTAACCCCAACACGGTCAGCACGCGAGCAAGTAACTTGAGAGTCAGAATAAGTAAAGGGACTATTTTCCCTTGGATGTTATCAAATTATTGACACTCGGGAGAAAATGTTATCAAATCACTGACAGTCGAAGAAAAAGAGACACGAAGAAAAATATTTCTATCACAAGTCTCTCTACCGCTTCTTACTAGTAACCTCACACCTAATTTTTCTTCCAGAATGGAACAGGGGGTAGAAGAAGAATTCCAAGGGATTGTTAACTTGAGAGGGTTCAGCAAGTGCTGTCTTTGATAAACGAGGAAAGAGTTTTATAGAGAATAACAACTATTGAAAACAATAATACTTCTTTTTTTCTTTTTGAGCGCTTGTTTTCCATTTTATGTGTCTCTAAGACAATACGACGGAGAAACTATCTGTCCTCCGTTTCTCTCTTCTATGAACCAAGACATGTTTTCTCAATTATTGTACGATGAGAGTTGGGACGCATATTTAGTCAGGTTTGTGAAAATAGTTACCAGATGTAAAGAAGTGGTAAAGATATGTTAACAATTATCCTTTTTTTCCTCTTTTAAAACAACAGAGGAGTAGCCTGCACACACCCTGACTAGATGAGATTAATTCTAAAGCACTGCAAGTTTATTTTTCCCTTCTTCTGTTGTTTAAGTTCTGTCGTTTCTCTCTTCTGTTTTTTTCCTCGTCCTCCTCATTTCACCACCATACCACCACCCCTAACACAACGAAAAAAATACAGCCATGATGGCAAAGACTGTATCTGAATTAACCTTTTGACTCCCGCACCTTGTCCACCAGCATCCTGCATTGTCAACAATGCTAGCAAAGCAAAAACTTAACCCTTTGACTCCCTCACCCTATCCACCAGCTTCCTGCAGGAAGCTGGAGAATAGGGTGAGGGAGTCAAAAGATTAAGTTAGTGGGTATGGTGCGGGATTCAAAGGGTTAATCAATATCACAAAACGTTTCTAATTCTTACGTTTAATCTTTGTTCTCTAAATAAATATCACTATTTCAAGTTATTCTGTTAATAGGCACGAAACCACCAACAACAGCAGCAACAACATCAACCTAAAAAAACAACCAACCTAACACACACAGTAAAGGCAAATAACTCTTTTGTGTTTTAATATTGTAGACATTAATCCAAAACTGAACCATCCTCGTTCAGGCTTTAGCTTTTGCGATCACTTGCCTGAACAAACTTCGTAAAAATCGGTTCATAACTGCCAGAAAATTCGTACCAACATTTTGAAGACAGAAAAAGAAAAACCAACACACACTTTCACGCACAGACTCAACAAACATCGTTTAGAATTTGCTTCTTGTCAAAGCCCTGATATGGCTCTGCGCAGTTGGCTGGGCTTTAAATAACAAGAAAAAAAAAAAGAGAAAAATTCTTTGTCAGGTTATATCAATTCATTGAGATTTATATAACCAAAAGGAAAACTTCTATTAGGAGTTTGAAAGGTTTGAAAGGAAAGACTGAAAAATTGAGAAGTCGGAGCTTGGGGTTGGTGGGAAGCAGGAAAGCAGTTTAGCTGTATTTTGTTCTCCACTGTCCCATCACCAACACCAGATGTTTCAAGTTGTTTGTGACAGTCCGCCCATTTCCGTCGAGCAAGCTACACCAAATTAACGTTGTTTTCTTCCTATTCTTGGACAGAACCCAAGATAACACAACACTCACCCGTGAGCATTCTTTAAAGTATGGAAAGCAAGAAGGAAACGGATGTATAAAAAATCCAACAATCCAGGCTTACGACAGGTGAGAATGCATACTGTGCCACCTGCCATTGTTTAGTCTAATGGTTAACAGCATGTGACACTTTCACACCTGTTGGATAAATCGGAGTGAAGTAGATTAATTTCAAAGAGAATAGTGGCTAGCGCAAAGACATACTTGGCTTGGAAGTCGTGTGTTCAAATTCCCATGAGTCAAATAGATAGATAGATAGATAGATAGATAGACACACAGACAGACAGACAGAGGCTGAGACAGAGAAAGAAACAGAGAGAGAGAGAGACAGAAGAGAGAGAGACAGAAGAGAGACAGAGAGAGAGAGACAGAGACACAGAGAGAGAGGGAGAGAGAGAGGGAGAGAGAGAGAGAGAGAATGAGATTCAGAGATTGAGATAGAGAGAACGGGGGGGGGGGGGGGCAGACAGACAGAGACAAAGAGAGACACACACACGGACAGAAAAAAAAAAGAGAGACAGAGACAGAGACAGACACACACAGACAGAAGAGAGAGAGAGAGAAAGAGAGAGAAAGAGAGACAGAGACAGAGACAGACACAGAGAGAAACACACACACACACACAGAAAGAAAGAGAGAGAGAGAGACAGTGAGAGAAAGAGAGACAAAGACAGAGACAGAGAGACAGACAGAAAGAGAGAGAGACAAAAGAGAGAGACAGACAGAGAGAGAGACACACACACACAGAGACAGAGAGAGAGCGAGAGAGGGACAGAGAGACAGAGATTGAGAGAGAGGAGAGAGAGAGAGAGAGAGAGAGAGAGAGAGAGAGAGAGAGAGAGAGAGAGAAAGGTGTGAGATTGCATATATGGTTGTGTGATGAGTGAAACAGTTTGTCTACCCGTCACCATTCAGTAACAACAAAAACAACATCATCAACAACAACAGCAACAAGAACAAGACAAAGTATTGTCCACACAACTGCCTTCCCCTCTTCCCATCTGTGACACTCAGGCTGAATCAAATGCTTGAGAAGTATCCCAACAAAGGCAGATTTAATGTAACTTCTGTTGTTGTTTTTTTAATCGTAAGGAGGGCATTTTCTTGATCATGCAATCTTCCTGGAGCGCTCATGAGATAAGGCGCTATACAAGTAGTAGTTACCATAATTGAAGTTAACTTCATTAATACAAATCTGGAACGAAGGCAAAAATTCCAAGAAGACAGAGTGAAGTTGCTGAAGTACTAAAATGCTTAAAGGTGATGCATGCCATCCGGTTGTCAAATGCACCTGTTACTGCAGGCATAATAAGTGAAAACATTAAAAGAATAATGCAAAATTGTTGTCGATACTACTTTGCATGTTCAGTTATATTTAGTTACTACCCGTTAAGCTATTCGTATGCAGGGCAGCAACAAAGGTTCTCCACTTTAGACTCTTCTGTGCCAGCCATCACGGCCTTTGTGATAAGAAAATCATACACGAAAGAGTGACCAGCCTCCGTATAGTACTCCCAGGGCCTGAAGTTGTCCTGTTCGTCACCTGATGTTCTTGGATCTGTCTCCCTTTTTTACATCTTTTATTTTTAAGTGTCTAGTAAAAGGCAGTCTGAATGACGTCATCCTGCTGTGTTCGGATGATTTGCCCAATCCATCTCTGTCGTCCTTTTTTTTTTAAATGATGATAATGCTATACTGTCTTGACTGCATTGAGCAAATAGTTGCTGTTTGAAGATAGTGCTGGGCCAGAAGATTCATAGGGGTCTTTGGAGGTTCTTTGGAAGGTAATAAATATCTAGGTATGATCGGTTTCTGTGATATTTCAACATTCTGAGCCGTACGGTGGTGTAGAGTGGACACAGCCGGCTGTTGGTGCCACACTGGGAGGATCTCCATATGTTGTTCATCATTCTAAAGGTGTTTTTGGCTTTGTTACAACGACTTTTAATGTCTCTTTTTAGGCCTTACTTATCCCCACATGGACTGTCCCTGTTTCCAACTGACAAATCCCAATTCCGCTTATTCTGGTTAATGTGTGAAGTATGGACAAAAAATATCAATAAACAGAATGCTGTGGACAGTTCGAAAAAAACTTTCACTTTGCAACAATTCGAAAATGTTCTGAAAGTAGAACATTTGACCTCAACAGAATATTTCAGTTACAAAAGACAACAAACTGTTCGAATTACCACATTATATAATGATAATAATAATAATAGTTTTTAGAATTCACAATATGGAATATCTTTGCCATTGTGGTGTTGGAAATACTCTTCATTTTTCTTGAAAAATATATATACAAAAATTATGCACCACACACAAATAGGACAAAACCACTCACTTTAAAACGCACAACGTTTCGGCCACACCGGCCCTTGTCAAGTGCACTTGAGTGGTTTTGTCATATTTGTGTGTGGTGCATAATTTTGTATATATATTTTTCAAGAAAAATGAAGAGAATAATAATAGTAACAAAGTTAATAATAATAAAAAAAAAATAGCAACAACAGCAGGAACAATAATAATAATAATAATAATGATAGTAACAATGATAATGATAATAATAATAATAATAATAATAACAATTATCTACTTGAACAATGCCTTACCGCACAAGAGACCTAAGCGTTTCACAAAATCATAAGTGGCATGTGTGTATATGTATGTTGTATGCGTGCGTGCGTGCATGTGCATGTGCATGTGTATGTGTGTGTGTGTGTGTGCGCGCGCGCGAATGTGTGCGTGCGTGTGTTGTTGTATGTGTGTGTGTGTGTGTGTGTGTGTGTGTGTGTGTGTGTGTGTGTGTGTGTGTGTGTGTGTGTGTGTGTGTGTGTGTGTTTTACGCTTGCATTTGTGTCTATACACGCGGGCGATTGTATACATGTATGCCTGTGTATGTGCGTGTTTGTGTTTCCACACGCGCATGCATACGTCTGAAGCCGAAGAAGAGTGCACTAGTGGCTAGGTCCTGACATAATTATATGCAAAAACCTAGTAACCGAGAATCAGTTGTCTTTTCGAATCGCAAGTTCTCTGTCATACCTCGCTTACAAAAGCACTACCGTGAATCAGTAAGGTAGCGAAATGCAATGGAAGGGAAGATTTATTGAAGGGGGTACCGAGCGAAGGAGCTAGGGACTAAAGATGGGGGCAAACAGAAACAGTGAGGAAAGTTACACCTAGAGCTTTGTGATTGTGATACAAAGAAATGGCGTTGGTTAAACCATTATAGCATTCCTTCAGGTCTTGGCGCGATCGCGCATGACTGATAGGTGAAAGAGTGAGTGAGAGGGAGAGAGAGAGAGAGAGAGAGAGAGAGAGAGAGAGAGAGAGAGAGAGAGAGAGAGAGAGAGAGAGAGAGAACGAGAGAGAGAGAAAGAACGCGCGCGCTAGAGAGAGAGAGAGAGAGAGAGAGAGAGAGAGAGAGACAGAGACAGAGAGAGAGAGAGAAAGAGAGAGAGGACAGAGAGAAAGAACGAGCGAGAGAGAGAGAGAGAGAACGAGAGAGAGAGAAAGAACGCGCGTGCGAGAGAGAGAGAGAGAGAGAGAGAGAGAGTGAGAAAAAAAGAGAGAGAGACAGAGACAGAGACAGACAGAGACAGAGACAGAGCAGAGAGAGAGAGAGAGAGAGAGAGAGAGAGGAGAGAGAGAGAGAGAGAGAGAGAGAGAGAGAGAGAGAGAGAGAACGATTGTCTGCACACAAATTTTCACGCTTTGAACTTGCCACCGATATCACTGTAGCTTAGTCACTACATGACACTACGGGGGAAAAGTAAACGTGTAGATACATACCATACAGTGTGAAGCACACACTAAGCCAACATGCACGCACAACAAACACACCCACACCCAAACCCACCCTCATCCCCACACACGTCCAATACACCACTCCGCCTAACTTTGCCCCATTCTCGGCAACACATATTCGTTATTCATTTACATTCATTCTTTAGTCACATTAGATTTCTGCACATCAGAAATAGCCAGCAGAATCGGCCGAGCCAAAACAGCATTCAGGAGGATGGAAGGCATTCTTTCAGTTGACGTCAGGAAGAGACTTCTTGAATGTTATATAGAACCAATAACGTTATACGGTTGTGAGGCGTGGACAGTCAACACGCAAAGCCGAAACAAGATTGAGGCAGCCGAAATGTGGTTTCTAAGAAGAATGTTGAGTGTTCCATGGACAGCAAAGAAAACAAACGAGACAGTCTTGACAGGGGCAGACACAAGAAGATCAGTCATAAGGCAGATTAGGAAAAGACAGGCAACATTTGTAGGCCATTTTATGAGTCACGTGGAATTAGAGCACCTGGTCACAACAGGAAAGCTGGAGGGAAAGAGAGCACCAGGTAGACCCAGGGAGAAAATATTGGACGGACTTGCGGGGTGGCTGGGGACAGACAGGGTGGAAGATGTGCTTGCGGCAACAAGGGATAGATACATATGAGGGCCATGATGGCCAACGCCATACGGCAGGGCACATGATGGTAATGATATCAGATATACATGTTATAATCGGGGCTACTATCCCCGTTGAGAGCGCGTTGATGCAGTGCAGCGCCACTATTTTTTCTTTAAACCAAGACTTTAGAAAGGCACCAAGGCTAATATACAGGGTGTGTGTGTGTGTGTGTGTGTGTGTGTGTGCAAAAGTAGGTATACAGTAAGTATCACAGTAAGCTTCATTCATTACAGTTATAGGGACATTAAGTTAGTTGGTCTTATCTTCGATATTTTCAGTGTCATTAATTATACTTTATCGTAACTAATAATATGCTTGCACTTTTATCCTAACTTTTAATTTTTTTATTTTTTGCAGGTAAAGCGGCAATTTAATTTAAATCTAAGCGGCAATTTAATTTAACCATGGCTGGTAATTTGACAGACGAGGAGCGCAAATGGATTTTAAAACAATACTGGAAGACAGATGGACTTCTTTTTGGGGGGGGGGGGGGGTATGTAAAGGAAAGGGTTTCCGAACGCAAGCCGCGCACTGTTAATTTAATGACATGATTCAGTTCATCTTGCAGGCTTGTCAAGAAATTGATGCCGATAAAGATCTTTGTGCTAGAGTGTGCATGAGTGTCCGCTCTCGATTAGAGGAGTGTGTGAATACCGACGGCAAGCAGTTTGAGTATCTGTGGGATTAAGGCTGTGCTTGTTATTACATGTATATGCAATATTCATTTGTTTGTATAATAAATGCAATGAGTATTGTGCGTGTCTTCTTTTTTCATAACTGTATACCTACTTTTGCACCCCCCCTGTATTGTTCTTCAAGGAAGGGACCTGGGAAATCAATCTATCTCACCAATGTTTTTCTGCCAGGGCAGCCGGGCGAATGCCCTACTCTTCACGATTTTCAAGTGTTATGGGATCTTTGGCGTGCGAAAGTCAGAAGGCACTCGGATCCGACTCGTTTTTCGTACCCCTCTTGAAAGACTAGAGGGGAAAAAAAGTCGAGGCTCAACGGAAAACGAACCCTGGAACCTCGAGTTTAATGATTGGCAGGAGAATGTCGAACAATTCCATCAATATTCTCCTTAGTCATGCATTATAACATAAACATTTCAAGAGACAGGTTTTATTCCAGTCTGGAAAATGAAAACTGTCTTTTCTTTAATACCAAAGGAAATAAGAGGGAAGCAGGGAGAATTTTAAATATCAACTAAGTAACATAACTCTTGAGAGTCAGGGAGTTATCTCCCATGTAGAATTTCTCAAACTGTGTTGGGTTTGAGAAATTCTACATGGGAGATAACTCCCTGACTCTCAAGAGTTATGTTACTTAGTTGTCTTTTCTTCAGTTGACACAGCTGTGAACTCAAAAGCTAATATCTGCAGTTTAACCCCGGGTTGGTTTGGTTCTTTTGATAGAGCCGTTGACTCAGGATCTGATATCTTGAGTTCAACTCCAGCCAGCCCGCAACATTACATATTGGCCAGCTAGCTGCCCATCACAAAGTTTCTACCACTCCGGTGGTGTCAGCTTAGTGTTTCACAAGTCTTCCCCCCTCCCCCTTTCCGCTTCTCAGTTTTAGACCTTACAAGCACATAGCGTTCTGAGCAGGCTGAGGCAGTCTGAGATCATTGCTGGCAGATTTAGGTGGAGCGCATATGGAATTATCCGAGTGCGATGAATCCCTCTTGAATAAACTGCAAACACTAGTCCAGATAACTGGCTTGTTCACAACGAATCTTAAAGCTTAAATCTGTCTGGTGGCGTCATCTTCAATATGTCCTAGTGTCCCTCTCATTTCATGTTTCAAGACCTTCCCATAACACCGAGTTTTGCGCAAAGCTGACGAGCTTGCCAGACAATCGTTATGTTGATGAGACATTGAGCAATTGATGGGTTTAGACTGGCAGCAACCTATGCCTTCTCTACGGACGAGGTCTGGGCGTTAAACAGGATTATTCTGCTGATGCCACTTCTCTAAAAAAAATTTAAAACGTGTTCTTGTTCCACTGCTTTTTCTCCATCACCCGTGCGAACTGTTCTTCCTCAGCCTATCTGATCCTCTCTTGCACGCTCTGTCTCTAGTAAGCACGGCTCCTCAGTGACGTTCTCCCGCTCGTCCAAGTCAATCGTAGAACATATCAGGTCTCTTTTATAACCGTCTCTATAGCGAAGGTGCGGAAGTTCAATTGCTCAAGACCTTGCCCCGAGTTACAAGGCAGTATCTGGAAGATGTGGAATGAACGTATCCCATTGGTCCTTCTCTACAGCCAATAATAATAATAACAATTCATAGCTATTTAAAGAACCCCTAGCACCTAAGTGCTGCACATACACATGCACACACAGACATACACAGACACACACAGACATACACAGACAGACACACACACGCACACACACACACACACACACACACACACACACACATACACACACACACACACACACATAACACACGTATACACACAGCACCACAACAAACAACTAGACAACATAATTTCAACTTCCAGAGCTTAGTCACAATTCTTCTTCTTTAGACTTTAGTCATTAGGAGAAGAAAGATCGCTAGAATACGTGTTTTAATTGGGTTTTGAAAACAGGCAGACAAAGACACTACGGACTGTCGAGGGAACAGAGTTCCAGATTATACAGCACGATAGCCACACGTTCTCTGACCATAAGTTTTTGTGTTTAATTTAGACACTGAGCAGCGATTCAGAACTGGACCACAGACAACGAGAAGGCTGATAAACAGTAAAAAGAAGTGATAAATCTGATAGAAGAGAATCATGGAAGAAACGGAAGGTGAGCTCTGTATAGGTGCCTATGCGTAGAAGGTTATAGGGCATCACGAGCTTCCAGAATCGTACAGGGATTCTATCACTTGTCATGACAGTCCATTTTTAAAGGTCTGTTTATAGATACCACAGAAAGAGAAAGCAAGGACGACGATAACAGCACAGAGTACAAACCACAATATGTCGCCAAGCACAGCAAGC
>CM060306.1:82155511-82180511 GCA_030674185.1 Monoplex corrugatus
AACCCCCCCCCCCCCAAAAAAAAGAAAAAAAGAGAAAAACTAACTCTCCTCTAAGCCACCAGTCACAAAACAAAAAAAAACAAAAAAAACAACAAAAACAACAACCAAAACATGACAACAAGCAGACAACACAACAACATAACAACAACAACAACTACAACAACAACAACTACAACAACAACAATACAACATCAACAACAACAACAACAACTATAACAATACAACTACAACAAAATAACAACAACAAAAACCCAAACAATCTGTCTCACTCTTGGTGCTTCAAAAACGATCATGCAGTACACAAATAAATGGAATCAGCGGTCAATTTCTTTCAGATTGAAGACGAGAGGTAGTAAATATACCCCCCAAACGAAAACAACAACAACAACAACAACAAAAACACAAAAACAAAACAAATAAAAACAAACAAAACAAACAAACAAAAACATAACCACACACACACACAAAATAAAGCCACACATCAAACTTCAATAAAGGTACATGAAACAGAAAGCAGTTTGAAAGTCATATACTTCACTTTGGCTTCTGGGCTTAACATTTCAGAAGAGGTAGCCACAATATTTTCAGTTTTTACATGTTAGTCTCGAATGCAATATTTGTGAAAGGACTTTCAACATCCACCGACGAACGCACAAGCGAAAGTCACTTGAATTCAAATCGTTGACAAAATATCAAGATCTTTCTTCTGAGAATTCATTAAAGATTTCTAAAACTACACGAAGCTACACGGAGGATATTTGTTACAGAGCACAATACCACCACTTGCTTTTTAATTTGTTGTACCGTTTAAAGAAAAAAAAAATGAGTACATGCATTTACTAGGAAAAAAAGACAAAATGAGGGCAGAACTCCGAAATATGAGGACCCGTCTGAAAACAACCAGAAAAAGGCGCGCGTGATTAAGAAAAAAAAAAAAAAAAAGAAAAAAAAAAAAAAAAAGAATAAAAAAAAGAGAAAATTTGCAGGAAAACAAAACACACAAGAAAACCTTTACGTGGTACCGTTTTCATCCTGTGTATTTTTGTCCCTTAATTTCCCTAGCGGGGGTTACCAGATAGAGATTCCGTCGACAAACACAGCCAGCATTTAACAAAATAAAGCCATTGTCTCCCACGCACGTCAGTGCTTTATTATTTATGCATCTTATTTAGGTATATAAATAAATGAATGTATACATATGTAAATATATATATATATATACACATATACACATATATATATATGTATATTATATATATGTATATATATATATATATATGTATATATATGTAGACATATCTATGTATGTATATATGTATCTATCTATCTGTATGGATATATATATATATATATATAGACATATACATGTGTGTGTATGTTTTCATAATGTAATGTATATAATATATATCAATAAATGAATATATATATTATATTACATATATATAGATATATACATACATATATACATTTACATATATATGTACACACATATATATACATCAATATGTGTACACATACATATGCATATACAGAGAGAGAGAGAGAGAGAGAGAGAGAGAGAGAGAGAGAGAGAGAGGAGAGGAGAGAGAGAGAGAGAGAGAGAGAGAGAACAGCATGTGCACAGACAAACAAAGCCAAGAAATCGACGTAAATTTTACCCAAATGTTCGGCGGTACACCCGTCTGCATCATGGGGACTTTATTCACTTTATACACAGAGAGAGAGAGAGATAGGGAGAGAGGGAGAGAGAGAGAGACAGAGACAGAGAGAAACAGAGAGAGACAGAGAGAGACAGACAGACAGAGACAGACAGACAGACAGACAGACAGACAGACAGACATACAGAGACTTAACCAATGTCTTCAGGTCGTAGGTAACATGCTGGGATTACACTCAAAGTATAGCCCACTCACTCAGTCCTTTTCCTCTTTGCTCCAGGTGGAGCCTCAACCACATCGTTCCAGTCGTCACGCTCATAAGCAAGCCAGGATAGCTCATTCCATGTGTTCGGGGCTTCCTGTTCGTCTCTTGCTGAATGTGAGTGCCATCAGATGCCTGTTGTTTTGCCCCTGTTTTTCCCCTTGTCAAAATACCGTAAGGATGTCTAATTTTGCCCATCTTGAGGACATAACTATGTCCATCTTCTCTTCTTCACCCCGATGACAATACTACTAATGCCAGATCGTCCAGCCACCAAGAGAATAATGAGATATAAATCAGCAGCAGCAGCAATCATTTTCGTATTGTTGTTGTAGTAGTTGTTGTTTTTCTTCATACTGTTGCTTTTTTTTCTTATTATTTTTATTTGACTGGTGCTTGATGTAACTCCATAAACTAATCAGACTAAGAAAGATTCAGCTCTATTTCTTCATGTTCCATATGCCATGTCTTTTGGTTACAAGTAACACACATAAGGGAGTAAATCGGACTGATGATGAAAAGGAAATGTTATAATTCCAAAACATAAAAGGAGAGAGAAGGGGGAAAACACGGCAACACAGGACAAAAAATAAAACCTTTAAACAAGCTGTAAAAACAAAGACCAAGAAAGAAAGGAATAAAATAGTATACAAAAAGAAAGAAAGACAGGAGAATGTTTGGCAAAATTAATTAAGGCCTCTATTCTCCTACGAAACGCGCCCTCCAGGTACATCACAATTGATTTGACCATCTTTGTCAGCTTCCATAAGAATCACACCCACCGACTGACACTCTGGCCTGCGTGGGAGGCATAAGCTTTTATTTCTATGTCTCCTATATTTATCTTTTTTTGTTGTGAAGATCGTCATGTCATATCCTCTTCCTCACAGAGTAAGCAGTAAGTCAGATACTTTGATGTGCTCTACTGACTCTGGCCTTTTCAAACTGTTGCAGTTGCTTGAACTGACAAGTCACGACCAGGAACAAGCATCCTAAGCTCTTTTGTGTCTGTATGTCTTTTGTTGTCCAAAGCATACAGCGTAGAACGTTTTATTAACCAGTATTTGTCCACAGCGTTTGCGTGTAATCTGCTCTTTTGAAAAAGAGAAGAAGACGGTCAGGAGGAAGACGAGGAAGGAAACATGAAGATGAGAAGCGAGAAGAGAAAGAGAGAGAAAAAAGAGGGCAATGGAGGAACAGGAGAAGAAGGAAAAGAGGAGGGGAGGAGGAAAAAGGACGAAGAGGAGAAAAGAAAATGAGGAGGTGGAGGAAGAAGAAGAAGAGAAAGAGGAAGAGGAAAAACAAGTATAGTGAAAAGGATGAAAGAAAAGAAGAAGAGGACGACGACGACGAAAATGAAGAAGAAGAAGAAGAAGAGGACGACGACAGACGACGACGACGACGACGAAAAGAAGAAGAAGAAGAAGAAGAAAATATGAAAAAAGACAACAATCCTTTCTTGTGGAAAAACATACAAACAAATAGCAAGCCAGGTTTATTTTTTAACAAATCTGCAAACAAAACAGCATTGCCTGTCTTCAGCAGAACACTTTTTTTCTCATTTCCATTCCATGAAGTAAATTACAAGTCCTTCCACACGTTTTTTTTATTTTTCAAACATACTTTCTCTCCTCTTATGTTGTATGTTCAGGTTCCAAAAACGTGGTCTGGCAGAACTATCTAATTTTAGCATGTTAAGCATATTTTGACTTCACTCTTTAAATTCAGACTTTCCTGTTGTTTTTGAAACAAAAGCAATCCTTTTCTTTTAACCGACAGCGATCTGATTGTTTTCATAACATACACGGTGCAGTGTGTAACGTGTACATTTATCATTTTCAAGATAAAAATTCTATTTTCGATTTGAGTTTGATGTGGAACAAATCATGAAATTTTGCAGCCTGCGCAAGGCAGAAAAGTGCTTGGCATAGAGTGCTTACTTATTATCCCTGGTATTAAAGATTGAACTTATCTAAAAATTTTGAATATGTAAATTTGTGTGTGCATGAGAATGTATACAACATTTAGTATAAAAGGTCACTTATTTGTAAACAGTAAGATTCATTTATATTTCATACATTGTTAGTCATTTTTGTCACAATGGCTAAATTATGTGAAATTTAGTCTGGTCTCCCCAAAGAGACCATGTCGCCGCAGAGAAGCGCCGCCACTCATTTTCTTCATCACGCGTATATTACTGTTTACCTATGAAAGTGTTGTTTCTTTCTTTTTTTTTCAAATTTGCCATGGACATTTTTTTGTTATGCAAGATCTTTAACATGCACTGATTGCGTGCTACGCTTGGTACTTTAGTTTATTGTCTCACCTGAAAGACTAGTGCCAGGGGGGCGATCTTCCAATCTGCTCTTGAGACCTTTGTCAAATTCAGTGTGGTAAGCCCTGTCTTCGAATAACACTGGCAATCACAGATGGCAATCCATCTTTAAACAATGGATTTGAGCTTCTAAGCATATACAGACTAATGCTCGCAACAAGTAAATCTCGTTTAGTCAACAAACACAGAGCCTTCCACACAGCGGAACCACTGAGCTTGACAAAGGTCTGAAGGAGACTGAATTGTTACCTGCCCAGCGAACTTGCTAACACCAAGTAACCTTTGGTCATATACAAGATGATATCTATATATATATATATATATATATATATTATATAAATTTTTTATATAATATATATATACATATATGCATATATATATACATATATATACATATATATATATATGTATATATATGTGTGTATTATATATATGTATGTATATAGATATACTTAGTGGTCAGATAGTTTACAAACGAAATGTAGATTCCTTAAATGGCTGCTACTGATACACTGATACTATATTTATACACAATTTTTAAAAAAAAGTAGAGAATTAATTCAGAAATTGCAACCATACAATCCACAAACTATTGTTATTTTTGAAACCAAGCAATGACTTCTCCAGGCTATTTGAAAAAAAAATTAGGTGCTGGTTGCAGATACCAGAAAAAACAACTTCACAATTCGGTACCACAAAAAAAAATATATATATAAAACAACACTACAGCACGTAGGAGCAATATACAAGACTGCCAGCCAAAGTGAGAGATTAGGTGACTTTAACAGAGCAAGCAAACACTTCAGAACACTTTCCGTATTACTCAAAGATGGTAGCATTATGTCCCATTGGACCTGTCTTACAATTAGTCCTTGGCAGCTCTACACACAAACTATAAGCATACACAGAACAAAGAAAAAAAAACGTAGCATAACTTGTGAAACACGTTATAACATGATTTGTGATAAAATATTGAGTTCGCATATAAACCAGAGTCATGCGCTTTTTAAAAGCATGAGCGACAAAGGAAGTGGGCAAGCCATTTATTTTCCCACTCCTTTCTACCCTGATAAGTAAGCATATATTCTAATTACAGTTTCAGCTTCTCAAAGTGGCATCTCACGCTCAGATTATATTATGTAAGCACTGACGCGGCAGATGCCCAGCAATGATGATCATAAGTGTAAGTCTTACAGCCACTGCATTTTTAATATACCAGGCCAATGTTGTACGGGTTAGGTCATGGCCGTTCAAAGGTACTTATATGTGCATTCACAGCTGTTTATAAAACAAGAACAGAGACAAATGAACAGATTAAGAGACAGACAGAAAAGTGAGTCAGAATTACAAACACTAAAAAGAAATGCAGACATAATATTCAGCTGAACCGTTCACTTTCAAAACACTAGAATAGACGTAAAATGGCGAGACTAGGGGCTGGAAGGAAAATGAAAAGATGTGCAGGGGAACGTGCAGAAAGAAGAGAAACAAGCTGCCTTGGATCTATGTACAGCCTACAGTAACTGGCTATAGTGTGTTTCGACTGCAAAGCAACCGACCACGAAACTTATCTGTGCGGCAGACCTCGAATGTCCGTCAGCATGCGGCAATTAGCACGTGCTTTGCCCAGTAAGCAAGCAGAGAATTGACGTAACTGCCCTTTCACAACTCACTCCCCAGTGAAATGGTAGTCCTTGGCCGCCTCCTGCCAATGTTAGACACGCCAGGCAACGCACTTTTTTACTGGTCACAAATTTTGCACTTAATGCGTGCATATTTTGCAGAGCGTGTTTTTGACTAGAAAAAAGTGGGGCAGAGGTGGGGGGTGGGGGGAGTTGCTATAGGTGATGGAAATGTCCTTATCAGTAAACTGTGCTCTCTTTAACCCATTTAACTCCCACACCCTGTCCACCAGCTTCTCTTGCATTGTCAACCATAGGATGGATACAGTGAGGGAGTTAAAGGGTTAATTTTTTGCAGTTGGTGGATAGGATGCGGGAATCAAAGTGTTAAAGACTATTCATATAGCGATGCACAGTTCCCATGTCCACGACTCTCCCGTGAAATGGTGATCCTTACCTACTTCCTGTTGACAGCTCTAAAGTGGGTCACAGCATGCTATTTATATCTATTGAATTGATTCATCTTGCATGGTAACAGTTGTTCATAAGGAAGAATGGATTTTAGGTTTATTAGTATCTAATATACCTATAGAGTTTATTAAACAATTGAACAGTAAATGCATTTTCATACGATTTCTTGTGATTGTTTTTTTACAAGGGAGATTGGATTTTAAGTTAATAGTATCTAATATACCTGTAGAGTTCATTAAAACAATCGAGCAGGGAAGATATTTTCATGTATGAATTCTTGAAGTTTTTTTTTAATCTTGTGGATGGCTAGAAGGGAAATCTAATGAAGATTTTAAATCACGAGTCAACCTATAAAAGAAGCAGGAGACAGAGTTAGAGGAAAAAGAAAGACAGACAGACAGACAGATAGAGAGAGAGAGAGACAGAGAGAAAGACAGAGAGACATAGAGAGAGAAATAGAGGGAGAGACAGAGAGAAGAGACAGAGAGACAGAGGGACAGAAAAGACAGAGACAGGAGAGATGGGTCGTAGTTATGGAAATAGGACCCCACAAACGAGCATATGAAAAATATTTTAATAAGTAAGTTCTCTAAGTTACAAATAATGAAAAAAAAGCATACCTGAATAATTGAACTTCCTATCAATCTCACAGACAGAGAGAGATGGAGTGAAGAGAGAGAGAGAGAGACAGAGAGAGAGACAGACAGACAGACGAGACAGAGACAGAGAAACAGAAACAGAGACAGACAGAGAGAGTGTATGTATGGATAAAGACTCATATGTGATATTATAAGGAAAAGGACCCCACAAATGAGCACACGAACAACGTTCTGATAAGTAAGTTCTCTTAGTTATAAAAAGTAAAGACTTTTTATTTGAATAATTAAACTTTCATCTGGCCTCAGAGACAGAGAGAGAGAGACAGAGAAAGAGAGAGACAGACAGACAGACAGACAGAATGTATAAGTGGTAAAGGAGACAAACAGAAGTTAAGGATGAGAGACAGAGGGCAGGGGGGATAGGTTCAGGTGCGAAGTATCTGTGAAAGCAGATGGGGCATGTTCTGTGTAATGGCTGGTTGTTGATTTGATGCAGGTGTTTCGGTGGGTTCTGGGGGGAAGTGATGTGCATGCCAGCTTGTTATCTTTGATTAAAAAAAAAGAGAGGAGAGGGGGAAGAGGCATTCACCTGGGACAACTGATAGGAATGACCCGATGGATAACCAGTATGGACTTTGGGTTTTAATGTCTTTAGCCTGCATTAGATAAAGAGAAACTAATCATGGAAAACGGAGTGTGGAATTCTTTTTTTCAAGTGTGATTCATTGCAATCAAGTAGGTCCATATCCATTCCATTCCACAGCAATTTTCTGGCAGAGAATTTGAGTTTGCGCTAAACTGTACACACTGGCAAGGTCTTGAAATGGGGAGGGGAACAAGGGGAACAAGACCAGTATCACTGAAGCATTACGACAGGCAGTAAACAGGTCAGTTTGTGCGTTTGTGTTGTGTGTGTGTGTGTGTGTGTGTGTGTGTGTGTGTGTGTGTGTGTGTGTGTGTGTGTGTGTGTGTGTGTGGTGTGTGTGTGTGTGTTGCAGGCTGGACTGAATCTGAGACATGAAAAGCAATAAAGAACTTTCTTTCTAAAAAAAATAGGATACAATAACTCATTGTGGACGACTTCTATCTTAGCAATGCGTCACTCAACGCTGACTTCCGATTATACTCATAATAATGAGTCCATACGTTGTTTGTATTCATTAATATCTTTTTTTTTTTTATTAAGTTTCTTCCTTTACCAATCGTCTTGCCTTTATATAAATTGTCTTTGGAACTCTTTCTTTCGATTTTTGCGCCAAACATATTGAAACATCAGAGAGACGGTAGGTGAGGGTGATTTGGCTTCAGGCAGCAACGTGCTTAATGGATTAACCCTTTGCCTCCGCACTCTATCCACCAAGTGTAAAACTTTAACCCTTTGACACTCTCACCCTATCCATCAGCTTCCTGCAAACTGAAACTGAAACAGTCATGCGAATATATGAAGAAAGAAATCAAAATAAAAAATGTAGGAAGGAAAGGCAAAAAATAGAGAAGTAAAAAGACAAAAACAAAGACGAATACTTTCGTGCACTAGGTCTGACAGAACAAGATGCATTTTAAGCTGGTTTTAGAATGTTATCTGCACTGTGTGTACGTACAACGGATTGCTAGAGACATTAATTTTGTGGAAGGCAACACACAGAGACAGTAAAATCAACGAAAGTACTTCTGTCTTGAGAAGGAACAAACTCTATCCAAGATTTGATACTGTGTTTTTACACTGCAATCAACATTCAACTGAAAGTCGAATCCAAATTTTCATACAGGAATGAAGAAAGAAGTCAACAAATAAGCCTTATCACCAACACTATGCTAGAGTCCAACAACAAAAAATTTGACAACAAAATTGCCTGACAACCCATCAAACAAATATATCAGCAAAACTAAAAGCAAAACAAACAAAACCATGAAACCTAACAACAACAACAAACCAATAAGAAGACAAAAACCTAACAACAACTCCCCAAAACACAAAGAAAGAAAGAAAGAAAGAAAGAGAAAAAAAGAAGAAGAAAGAAAAAAGAAAAAGAAAGAAAAAAAATGTCATGCTCCATTCTTACAGCATCAAAAACAACCACAGTTGCACGCACATTTTGCCTTCTGGCAAACAAATGCAATCCGTTGACAATCCACTTCAGACCAGATTGACAGAAAATGCATCCTGAAAATAGCGACACACTAGTAATGATAGCCAGGAAAACGACGACGAAGGAAAGAAGGGGAGAATGGGGAAGGTTAGAAGAAAAAAAAAGGCAAGAAAACGTTCAGGAAATAATAGAGATAAATCTTCGGTTTACATTCTTTTACTTGCCACTTTTCTGTCTCCAAATTTCCCTTGCGGGGTTACCAGACCAGGACACTATCGACAGATATGGTTAGCATCTGTCAAAATAAAGCGATTGTCTTCCACACAGGCTAGTGCACTATTATTTGTATCTTATGTACATTTTTTTCCGCACAGTTTTAACACCCACACAGCTCTATTACCAAGTGTCATAAGGTGTAGCACACTGTTCCAGATAATGGATTTCGACCTCAGGCCCTGTCATGAACAAACAGCTTACTAGAATCTTTCTTTGCTGGGTCATCATGTTTCTTGTGACCAGATATGTGATATTAACAAAGGGTTAGCTACTTGACAGATAACTAAAACGATGCCTTACAAAATGTGTTGAATTTGATATCTTTTATGTATACGATTTCTTTTTTTGTTAATAGCATTTGTCTTTGTTTTCTGCTAAAAAAAAGAACAAAAACAAGTTAAAAAAACATTTAATTGTCATTGCTATTGGTGTGCTGCTGTTGCTCTATTCTTGGTTGTATAAGACATCAAAGTTAAGAGAAAACTAAAACCAATAACCAAAACAAAAAAGAAAGAAAAAACAACGCATCCCCTACTGTCCCAAAGCCACACTGATATAACACAACACGTATACAAACAGTAATTCAGAAAGGAAAGCAATACCATTAAAAACACTGTTACTTTTCTTACTTTTATGAATAAGTGTTTGACCACATAAAACAAAACTTGAACAAACACAACATAACATCAATAAAATACAGCATAGAACAATTGACAACCAGTAAACACAGGAATACAACCTCTGTGATAAATCCATCTAAAATGTAACAAAACGAATGACACTGGGGTTGATAAAGCAATGGGAAGGGAAAGAGACTGGGGGTATGCAGAAAACCAAAAAAGACCTATATGTACACTATGCATGGTGTAGACAATTTCGATCAAGGCAGCAGACCAGATGAATTATCTACAGTGGCAGCCGCTTAATATTCGTCAGCACGCGGCAATTAGCACGTGCCTTGCCTAGGTAAGCCAGCAGGGAGTTGACGTAACTGCCCTTTCCACACCTCCCCAGCGAAAAGGTAGTCCTTAGCCGCCTCCTGCTGATAGCATCAGTGTGGGGGTACACGCTTCGCACTGAATGCGGTCTAGACACTCTCAGTAGAGCGAGTAACCGTTCGTTGTTCAGTTTGTGGGATAAATGGTTTCTAATCTGTTTGCAGAATACATTGAAAGGAATGTGCGATACAAATACTTTTTACACATGACTCCTTGTGATTTTACATTTTCCAGATGGTCTGATGTTGAAATCAAATAAGATTTCTAATTGCCAGGGAGAAACAGAAAAAGGGAGAGATGAATTTATTGGGAGAGAGAGAGAGAGAGAGACAGACAGACAGACAAACAGACAAGCAGACAGACAGAGAGGCAGACAGACAGACAGAAAGAGAGAGACAGAGAGAGACAGAGAGGGGGCAGTAAGGGAGAGAGAGAGGGGGGGTAAAGAATACCATACATTGCATGAAAAGGCCCTTTTGAAAGTGAAATAACACCACACAGTGGATTCCATTATCAATAATCACAGCCGTGCACTCTCATTTACACATCAATTTCATTGAAAAGAGAAAGAAAGAGAGCGTAGGGGATGAAGAAGATAATACAAAAGGCGGACCACAGACACACACAGACAGAAAAGGCAGGAGACTGATGATAGGGTGATGGTGTATAGTTCAGGTGTGAGGTGTCTGTGATAGCAGGTGGGACACGTTTGTCTGTAATGAACCGTTGTTGATCAGACCCAAGTGCAGGTGACGATTTAGAGAGGGGGCAGGGGGATTGGAGAAAGGTGGGTGGGTAAGTGGAACAGAGAGATGGATTCATCTGGTACAACTGGACAAATGGCAGACATATACTTTACATGGACTTTCAACTTTATTGTCTTTAGTCTGCATCTGACAGTCAAAACAAGCAAAAATGTAATATTGGATTATTTGAAGTAATATCAGGTAAAGACAAAAAAGGAACAAGAATATCTGAATGAATGAACATAAGACTATAACAAGGAAAACTTTGGCAGTTTGAGTATGACATATTTGTTTGTTTTTTTCGAAACATGAATTAATGTCATCATATTATTCCAAATATGCGCTTACATTGCATATGTCATGCGTTAGAAATATTCTATTCGGAGGGGAATCGCATTGTAATATATATTTGTATATAATATGCTCTCTATAATTTTCCATTGCTTTTATTCTTTTTCCCCATTTATAGCCATGTGTGCGTGTGTGTGTGCGTGTGTGTGCGCGCGTGCGTAAGTGTATGTTCAGCGCTTAGATTTGATTTTTATCGAGATTTTGCGCTATATAAATATTGTAATTATTATTATTATTATTAAAATAATCATGTAAAAGCGAGTAATCAGAAGCTGGAGTAATGCAGAATGCTGATCCCATCCCCCCCCCCACCCCTCCACATCCCACGGTGGTTCAGATGCTGGAGTCTAGAGTTTGGACTTTGTTTAACCCTTTGACTCCCGCACCCTATCCACTAACTGCAAAAATGTAAACCTTTGACTCTCTCACCCTATCCGCCAGCTTTCCGCAGGAAACTGGTGGATAGGGTGAGAGAGTCAAAGGGTCAAGTTTTTGCTTTGCTAGCATGGTTGATAATGCAGGATGCTGGTGGACAGGGTGCAGGAGTCAAAGAATTCCGTACGCCTCCACCCAAATCTGCCAGTAATTATATACTTGTCTGCCCAAAATTCTATGTGTTGGCAAAATCCTGAAGTAGAGTGGAAAGGGAGGAACGAGACCTAAGGAAGGACTAATTGGACATATTCCATCTCCTACCCACTAAGTGCACATATTCCATCTCCTACCTATTAAATGGACATGTTCCATCTCCTACCCACTAAATGGACATGTTCCATCTCCTACCCACTAAATGGACACATTCCATCTCCTACCCACTAAATGGACATATTCCATCTCCTACCCACTAAATGGACATATTCCATCTCCTACCCACTAAATGCACATATTCCATCTCCTATCCACTAAATGGACATATTCCATCTCCTACCCACTAAATGCACATATTCCATCTCCTACCCATTAAATGGACATGTTCATCTCCTACCCACTAAATGGGCATGTTCCATTTCCTACCCACTAAATGGACATATTCCATCTCCTACCCACTAAATGGACATAGTCCCTTTTCTATCCACTAGATGCACATATTCCCTCTCCTACCCACTAAATGGACATAATACTCCCTTTCCTACCCACTAAAGTGTGGGATCTCCTTCAAAAATCATTGTGGGATTTTTAGGCTCTAACCGGCTCCTACCCAGAGTTGGGGGTGCTATGGGCTCATTGAGAAGATTGGAACCACACAGTCGAGTCTCATCCACTTCGCGGATGCGTCACTGAGGGTGTTGCTCAAATCTTCTGACCAGCACCGCAGGTGTCTGTATCTCTCGGGCCTGGTTGACGCCAGGATATATTATGATAGCAAGCGTAGAGTACAACCCTGTCACGCAGTCTCTGTCCTAGATGGAACTCCATAGCATCATGATTATCATCCACATCGACATCATCATCATCGCATAATAAAAAAAAAAAAACTGTTTCAACTTCCGTGGCCATTAAAGTGGCGTAGAAAATGGGACGGAAAAAAAATGTGTGGGATCTGCAGGCCGTACAGCAACGTTATGCTGCCTGCATGGTGCCGGCCAATCGATCAGATGAATGTGAATACACACGCTCGAACCAATATGAACACGCCTCGTAAAGAGTATGTGGCATAGTGGTTAAAAGTGCACATGCCCCGGGCACTAAAAAACCCGGGTTCCAATCACAGACTGGATGGGGAATTTTCTCCTCCTTCCACTGATCTTAAGTACGAGTCTAGGTGCTCGTCTCTCGGATGAAAGATATAATTGAGGTCCTGGGTGCAAAGCTCAAGCTCAGCGCACGTTACAGATGGAAGAGAGAGAGAGAGAGAGAGAGAGACAGACAGACAGACAGACAGAGACAGAGACAGAGAGACAGACAGACAGACAGACAGAGAGAGACAGACACAGAAACAGAGAGACAGAGACAGAGAGATAGAGAAAGAGAGAGACAGAGACAGAGAGACAGAGAGAGACTGAGAAAGAGAAGAAAGAGAAGAGAGAACAGAAAGAGAGAGATTCAGATTCAAAGAGAGAGAGAGAGATTGAGAGAGACAGAGGGAGAGATTGAGAGAGACAGAGACAGAGAGAGATTGAGAGAGACAGAGAGAGATTGAGAGAAACAGAGAGATTGAGACAGACAGACAGACAGACACACAGACAGACAGACAGACATAGACAGACTGAAAGAGACAGAGATAGAGAGAGAGAGAGAGACAGAGAGACAGAGAAAGACAGATAGTGACACTAATACTGACACTGTTCTTATTGTGAAGGCCACCGACCCACATAAAATGTTATCGTGTATAATACATGCTTTTTCTTTGACACACATGTATTCACATATACCTACATGCAAAAAGACAAGAGGAAGAGAGAGACAGTGAGAGACAGACAGACAGACAGACAGGGACAGCAGCAGCAGCAGCAGCAGAAAAAGAAGAAGAAGAAGAACAAGAACAAGAACAAGAAGAACAAGAATAAGAACAAGAACAAGAACAAGAACAACAAGAAGAACAAGAAGAACAAGAACAAAAAGAACAAAAAGAAGAAGAAGAAAGTAAAGGGGGAAATATATTTCTGGCTGAGAAAAGAAGTGTATTTTACGCCAGTTTTAAAACCTTTCTTGTACTCACTTTAAGCTGTATGGGAGAGACATTTGTGGAATGTAGCAAAGGAGCAGTAAATTCAGTAAGGTTTTCTATCTGTAAAAGAACACTTGTAACCAGAAATTTGGTATATTGTTTTTTACATTCTGGTTGATATCAAGTCTTAGGACTTACGTAAAATAAATAAATGAGCAAACAAAAAAAAACAAACAAACAAAAAAACAAACAAACAAAGAAAAAACACAAGCAAGCAAGCAATCAAGTAAGCAAACAAAGAAACAAAAAGTCTAAAACATTAGAAAACCAAAATAGCTACTATTCTATCAAGAGCAACGTTAGTAGATGAACAACCTAAACTCAACAAGACACTAAAAATGTACAACATATAAACCAACGAAATCAGCATCTCCCACATATCAGAATCAATGAATGTTGCACGCATTTCACCCGCCGGCAATTAAATGCAATCAGTGAACAAACGTCTTTTTACATTGGAATAAGCAGGCAGAACATTCTCTTAAAAACTACAACATATAAAACATTAAAGATAATATAAAAAAAAAGAGAGGGAATATGTAGAGGGAAGGAGGAGACAGAAAAAGAAAATTTACAGGAAAATAGTATACATATATATACAATCTTCACTTTCTACACACTTTCTTTCTTACTTTTCTCTCTAAAAACAACAACAACAACAACAACTACAACAACAACAACTTTGCAGGATTACCAGACAGAGAGGCACCTGTAAATGTAGCTAGCATGCGTCGAAATAAAGCGATTATATCCCTCAAATGCCAGTGCACCACCATTTATATCTTATTTGGCCATATTTGTTCAGCACGATATTTTTATCGCCCACGCAGCTTACTTACCAAGTTCCACATGGTGCAGATTGCGTCAGACCAGGATCTGAGACCACAGAGCTACTGGAAGGAAGCAGCTTAGTGCCTTTGCTGGGTCATCATGTTTCGTATCAGATGTGATATTAATGTAAAGCTAGACGTGGCAAATATCACTGATCAAGCCGCGATGCTTTATGACAAATTCTTTTGACAGGTACACTTTGTGGTTGGGAAGCACTGCTCAAGTCGACCAGAGACGATTATGATACCAAACTGCTGCATATAGCACATTTGCATTTTGTTTTCTGTTTTGTTTTTTGTGAATAGCTTAGCTGAATAGTAAAGTAGACCCTTGTCTAAAAAAAACAAAAAAACAAATAAAAAAAAACAACAAACAAAACCCAAAAAACAACAACAAAAAACAACAACAACAACAACAACAGCGAGAACAACAACAGTAACCACACAAGGACGAGTTTATTTGAGAACATTTTTAATTCAGCTTTAGAATATACTGTTATTTATAATACGTTTAAATATGTGAAAAGTTTCCACCAACCAACCAACTAAAGAGCAACAGCAAAATAACTAAAAGAAATGACAACAAAGAAAGACAGAAGAAAGAAAGAAAGAAAGAAAGAAACGAACAAACTACACGAATAAAAACCAGAATAATTAACATATGCCTTCAAAAAGCAAACAAAAACAATCAAAAGACACACTCAGACATCCACAATTTTACGAAGTAAAGGGGAAAAGGAAAACTTATCAATCCAAAACTTAAAAAAATGAAAAATAATTAAAAAGAAAAAAAGCCTACAGTACAGAGGAGAAAAAGGTAAAGAAAAAGAAAGAAAAACACAAATAGATAAAAGAAAACGAAAATCGAGGCCCACCACAAAAACTGAGATATGAACAATAAAAACACTAAAACAAAGTCCCCAAAAACAAAAGGGATGAAAAGCAAACACAAAACAAGACTTGTCTCACCATATTAAGCTCTCGTGTTTTTTGTTTTTTTTTCTAGAACGTTTGCCCTCAGAATACGGAAAGTGATTTAAACGCCTTTGTCAGCATCCCTGAAAATCACACCCATTGACTGCTGCCCTGACACAGTGTGGGCGATGTAAGTTCCTTTGCTTTCTCTTCCCATCTTTCATTTTTTCCCCTATCTTCTTTTTTTTTCCATTTCTCTCTCTCTCTCTCTCTCTCTCTCTCTCTCTCTCTCTCTCTCTCTCTCTCTCTCTCTCTCTCTCTCTCTCTCTCTCCTCCGTTTTTTTTCCTTCTTTTGTGGTGGAGACGTTTTCCCCATCTTCTTTTTTTTCGCTTTTTATCTCCCTCCCTCCTCCCCTTGTTTTTTTTTTTTTTTTTTTTGCTGTTTTTTTTTTTTATCTTTCTCTCTCTCTCTCTCTTCTTTTGTGGTGAAGATCGCCTATTTAGATTCTTTCCCCTTACGGCGTAAGTCAGATATTGCGATGTGCTCTCTTGACTCCCAGTTTTTCATATATTCAGCAGCTGCTAGAACTGACAGGTCACGAATGCGATAACATGTGAGCCCTTCGTGAGAGCTGCTGTGCTTTTACTTCGTCTGCTGCCCAGTGTCTGTAACGCATGTGCATTGTTTTATTTTCCACTATTTTGCCAACACATGGAGGTTTTTTTTGTTTTCTGTTTTGTTTTTGTTTCTTTTGCATTGACACGCTTGGAAATTGTTTGCTGTTCTCTGTCTCTCTGTCTGTCTGTCTGTCTGTCTCTGCTCTCTCGTCTGTCTGTCTGTCTGTCTCTCTGTCTGTCTGTCTCTCTGTCTGTCTGTCTGTCTGTCTCTGTCTGTCTCTCTGTCTGTCTCTGTCTGTCTGTCTGTCTTGTCTGTCTCTGTCTGTCTCTGTCGTCTCTGTCTGTCTGTCTGTCTGTCTCTTCTGTCTCTGTCTGTCTGTCTGTCTCTGTCTGTCTGTCTGTCTCTGTCTGTCTCTGTCTGTCTCTGTCTGTCTGTCTCTGTCTGTCTGTCTCTGTCTGTCTCTGTCTGTCTGTCTCTGTCTGTCTGTCTCTCTGTCTGTCTCTGTCTGTCTGTCTCGTCGTCTGTCTCTGTTGTGTCTGTCTGTGTCTCTGTGTTGTCTCTGTTGTTGTTGTTTGTCTGTTGTTGTTGTTGTTGTGTTTTGTGTTGTCTGTTGTCTCGTGTCTCTGTCTGTGTCTTGTGTCTGTTCTGCTGTCTGTCTCTGTGTTGTCTGTCTGCTCTGTCTGTCTGTCTGTCTCTGTCTGTCTGTCTCTGTCTTGTCTGTCTGTCTTCTCTGTCTGTCTGTCTCTGTCGTCTTCTCTCTTCCAACCTTCCTAACTGTGTACTAATATGTATGAGAAAAAGACTAACTTCCTTTGCTGCTTCGTCCAGTTGGAAAGAACTAAAGGGAATGATCATCAAAACGAGTAACAATAAATTTTTTCCAGCAACAATAGATGCTAATACATCTTCGCACTGCAATGTTAGCACAACTGGCATTGAGAATCAGCGATGTGCATATACAGTGACAGAGATTTGTATGTGTTCTTTCATCCTCATAAAGATAATGTCATAACTTGTAGAGATCTATCTAAAAAAAAGTCCAGAAAAAATCTGGAAAAGACGGGAAATACAGTAGGAATTGTGTGTGTGTGAGTGTGTGTGTATGTGTGTGCTGTGTGTTGTGTCTGCATGTGTGTGTGTTGCATATGTGTATGTGTGGTTGCGTATGTGTAAATGTGTGTGTGTGAGTGTGTGCGTGTATGTGTGTGTGTGTGTGAGTGTGTGTGTGTGTGTGTGTGTATGTATCAGTGTGTGTGTGTAAGTGAGTGTGTGTTTTATGTAGTTTGTATGGTGTTGTGTATGTGTAAGTGTATGTGTTGTATTTCTGTATGTGTATGTGTGTGTGAGTGTGTGTTTTGTGTGTGTGTGTGAGTGTGTGTGTGTGTGTGTGTGTATGTATCAGTGTGTGTGTGTAAGTGAGTGTGTGTTTTTATGTCAGTTTGTATGGGTGTTTGTGTATGTGTAAGTGTATGTGTATGTATTTCTGTATGTGTATGTTATGTGTATGTTTATGTGTATGTACGTATGAACTCAGAATTATGAGATTTTAAGTCCATGGCTCAAAAGAAAAACAAAAGCCTGCAAGAACGTTAGTTCTGTTTTCAGGAGTCAGATAACGCAAAAGCTTCTAAGTAGTTGTGAGAGAGAAAGAAAGAAGAAAACTGAAAATAAAGAAAGAAATAAAAGGAAAAGGAAAAAAAATTAAAATACCAGAGACACAAAGGAAGAAGAAAGAGAGAGAGAGAGAGAGACAGAGAGACAGACAGACAGACAGAGACAGAGAGACAGAGACAGAGACAGAGAAGCACACTAAAAATCAAGAAAGAAAGAAGAGGAAGACGAAAACATAAATCTAAGAAAGAAAGAAAGAAGGAAGGAAGAAAGTAGTAAGCTGAGGTTCTATGCCCGACAAAGTATTGTAATTTTAGCCTTTTTATGCTAATATGGTTTTGCCTGAGATCAGATGTTACCCTACTGTAGACTTAAGCACAGGTAGATTTTATGTCTGCTATTGTAGAGTGGGCGGGAATCTTTCATGTTTTTTAACCTTATAATTATTAGCTGGACATCAACAAGAATCAGGCATCTCTCTCTCTCTCTCTCTCTCTCTCTCTCTCTCTCTCTCTCTCTCTCTCTCTCTCTCTCTCTCCCCCTCTCTCTTCTCCCCCCCTCTCTCTCGTCTTCTTCTTAGGTACTGCGTTAACAGTGATTTGTTTCCCCTTGTTTCTCTATATAGTTTGTTTTTCCTCTGATAAACTGCTCAGGAGATTTTAGAATGTTATCTTCCTTGTGCTTACGTGAAACAGATTACTGTAGACATTTGTGGAAAGGCAAGGAAGAGGCAGTTATAAATTAAGGAAAACATATCCATCTTCAAAAGGAATCTTCTTCGTCTTCGTTCTTCGTTCGCTATCTACAATATTCAGGCCAAATCTGGTGATGATTGTGGCGCATTCTCTTTTTAGTTCCAACCAGGTTGCTTTGGAGCGTGGTGATCATAAAGAGCCGTAGTCAGTCATGTCTCCTATCGCTTCACTTATCATCATTATTGTCATTATCGTTTAAAGCCCGGCCGACTGTGCAGAGCCATATCAGGGCTTTAACCATCTCAATATGTACATACACCGTATCTCACTGGAGGAAAAAAAAAACACCTGGAAAAGAATATTTAATACACATAATCAATGCATTAGCGTACATAATCTAAGATATGCCCTGGCGTTGACCACTCCGTCCAAATTATCACCAGGGGTTTTACAAAAGTCAAACCTGAATACAAATATAAACATAACTAAGGATACTGAAACATATATTATGAAAACGGGTCTAAATTACCTAAAACTGCGTATGCACATCACATTTCTCAAAGCAAAGTGAGAGCACATACGCTTTGAGTAGGCAGTGAAATTATATGCTATCTACACGGACACACACATACACGCACTCACCCACCAACACCCACATCCACCTCCTCACACACGCATGCACGCACGCAAGAACACACACACACACACACACACACACACACACACCACACGCACGCACCACCACCACACACACATACACACACACACACACACATAAACAACTCGTACACACACACATTTACTATAGAAATTATATCTATAACATTATCTAGTTTTATATAAGAAATAGGATACAGAAAGGATTAAAAGTTGTTTTTGTTTGTTTGTCTGTTTGTATTTTTTACGATCGGTTTTCTAGATGAAATGATAGCAGACTAAAACCAAAATTTTTGCCACAAAGAGATGGAGGGGGTTCAGAGTGGATGACGTTGAGAGAAGGGGGCAAGATCAATGCAAAAACAAGATGGTCTAGTCATACAAATAATGTTCTTAACCTTACCTTCTGACTCCCACACCCTATCCGCCAACTGCAAAATCCTAACCCTTTGATCACCTCACCCTATCACCTCACCCTTCCTCAGGAAGCTGGAGGATAAGGTGAGGGAATCAAAGCATTATGTTTTGCTTTGCTAGCGTGGTTGGCAAGACAGGATGCTGGTAGACTGGGTGCAGGAGTCAAAGGGTTAAGGGTGCGGGAGTCAAAGGGTTAAGTGTGCGGGAGTCAAAGGGTTTAAGGATGCGGGAGTCGAAGGGTTAAGGGTGCGGGAATCAAAGGGTTAAGGTGCAGGGTCAAAGGGTTAAGGGTGCAGGAGTCAAAGGGTTAAGGATGCGGAAGTAGTCAAAGGGTTAAGTGTGCGGGAGTCAAAGGGCTAAGTGTGCAGGAGCCGAAGGGCTAAGGGTGCAGGATTCAAAGGGTTAAGGGTGCGGAACTCAAAGGGTTAAGGATGCGGGAGTCAAAGGGTTAAGGGTGCTGGAGTCAAAGGGTTAAGGTGCGGGAGTCGAAGGGTTAAGGGTGCGGGAGTAGTCAAAGGGTTAAGGGTGCGGGAGTCGAAGGGTTAAGGGTGCGGGAGTCGAAGGGTTAAGGATGCGGGAGTAGTCAAAGGGTTAAGGATGCGGGAGTCAAAGGTTAAGAGTGTGGGAGTCAAAGGGTTAAGTGTGCGGGAGTCGAAGGGTTAAGGGTGCGGGAGTCGAAGGGTTAAGGGTGCGGGGCTCAAAGGGTTAAAGGTGCAGGAGTCAAAGGGTTAAGGTTGCAGGAATCGAAGGGTTAAGAGTGCGGGAGTCAAAGGGTTAAGGGTGCACGAGTGGAAGGGTTAAGGTGCGGGAGTGAAAGGGTTAAGGGAGCGGGAGTCAAAGGGTTAAGGGTGCGGGAGTAGCAAAGGGTTAAGGGTGCGGGAGTCAAAGGGTTAAGGGTGCGGGAGTCGAAGGTTTAAGGTTGCGGGAGTCAGAGGGTTAAGGGTGCGGGAGTCAAAGGGTTAAGGTGCGGGAGTCGAAGGGTTAAGGGTGCGGGAGTAGTCAAAGGGTTAAGGGTGCGGAGTCGAAGGGTTAAGGGTGCGGGAGTCGAAGGGTTAAGGGTGCGGGAGTCGAAGGGTTAAGGGTGCAGGAGTCAAAGGGTTAAGGGTGCGGGAGTCAAAGGGTTAAGGTGCGAGAGTCAAAGGGTTAAGGGTGCAGGACTCAAGGTTAAGGTGCAGGACCAAAGGGTTAAGGGTGCGGGAGTCAAAGGGTTAAGGGTGCGGGAGTCGAAGGGTTAATGGTGCGGGAGTAATCAAAGGGTTAAGGATGCAGGAGTGAAAGGGCTAAGGGTGCAGGAGTCGAAAGGTTAAGGGTGCGGGAGTCGAAGGGTTTAAGGATGCGGGAGCCGAAGGGTTAAACAAGCATTATTACAGAAAGGTCCATATTTTGTACTTCTTACGACCACCGTGAGCGTGAGGACGTTTTTTTGATCAAAATAAACATAAAGCAAGAATAGATCTGTCGCACAAATGGAAACAGATTCATGATACTGTCGGAAGTTTCTGAGGAAGTGCTGTTCAGACACCTTTCTTGAAAAGTGCTCATATTCAGCATACCTTGTATTGGTCCGTGTGACTTTGATCTCGGAGCTTCATCTTCGAAACGTACGCTTTGGCGCCCTTTCAACAGACCACATCTTTGACCAAAACTAAGTAAAGATACATACATAATATATATATACTCGTGTGTGCATACATACATGCATACACAGACACATATATGTATATACACACATACACATACACACACATAAGCACACACACATATACACATATGCACACACAAACACATAGGCATACACTCACACACACATAGGCACACACACTGCATACACACCACCACACACACACACATAGGCACACACACACACACACACACACACACACACATAACCCCACACACCACACACACACACGTACATAGGCGCCCGCGTCACACACACACACACACACACACACACACACACACACACACACACACACACACACACACACACCACACACACACACACACACACCACACACACACACACACACACACACACACACACACACACACACACACACACACACACACACACACACACACACTCAACGCAACACAACACAACACACACAACAACACACCAACACACACAACACAACACACCACACCACACACACCACACAACACCAACACAACACAAACACAACACAACACAAACACAAAACATCCCACACCTCCTGTCGATACGAAACAAACCAGTGGATTGAAAACCCAGCTTGAACACAGATGCATGCACGTGCCAGCAAAGGTAAGGAAAAAAAAAAACAAGAACAAAAAAAACGCAAGGTGTGAAAGCAAGCCTTTCCACAGCACCAAACGAAGGCGTCCATTCGGAACGTAAACACCGGCACACATGCTTCTGATGTGGGGCATTCTAGAATGTGTGCGCATCGGTCATGCGAACCCGAACAGTAGTTTTTAGCAAAGCCCCCAAATCCCCAAGACATGCAGAGTGGGAGCCTAATGGCCTGGCGAGAGAATAAGAGAAGCAGAGGTGGATGGATGATGAGTGGGGACGGATGTAGGGGTGGGGTGGGGTGGGAGTTGGCTGAGTGAGGGAGACAGAGAAACAGAAGAGAGAGAGAGAGAGACAGAGAGACAGAGAGAGAGAGAGAGAGACAGACAGACAAGGAGAGAGAAAGAGAGAGAGAGAGGAGGGACGGGAGAGAAAAAGAAATGATGAGCAAGTCGTCGTCGTCGAGGAGAAAGAGAGAGAGAGACAGATAGACAAACAGACAAATAGAGACAGAGAAAGTGAGAGAGAGAGAGAAGAGAGACAAACAGAGAGACAGACAGAAAGACAGACAGGCGGAGAAAGAGAGAGAGAGAAAGAGAGAGAGACAGAGAGACAGAAAGACAGCAGAGAAACAGAGAGAGAGAGGGATGAGAAAGAGAGAGAGAGAGAAAAACAGAGAGAGAGAGAGAGAGAGAGAGATAGACAGACAGACAGACAGACAAGACAGGAGAGAAGGAAGGCGCAATCGGTTAACGTCTGGAAGATCATGGTTTCGATTCGATTCCGTTCAGTCCAAATCACTCTGTGTTTGCGGCCAATACAAACCTGTTCCTACAATGCCAGAAGAGTGTGTCATGGACTCTGTTGAGAAAACTTGCTGGAATCACACAGTTAAATCCTATCCACTTTCCAGACACAGCATTTCTGACAACCCCCACTTTCCTGACAACAGTTCCTGAGAACACCGTTGGTGACTGTACTTCCCTGATCCTGCCTGACTCCAGGACAAAATAAGACAGTAAAAGTAGATATAGTCCTGTCACGTTGGCTCAATGTAACCAAGAATTTCCACAGCAGCAGTATCACTAATATCCCCATTCTCAAGAAACATGTAGATTCGGTGGTTCCTCACGCGCTTATCATACGGTCACTTCACTGCAGTTTCTTCAGTTCCTACTATCACTGTGGTGAACTTACATCTCTGACGCTTTGGTATCAGAGGATTCTCGATGGAGAGAGACGTGTGTGGCGATCTTCTCAACAGGGAGGTTGGAATGGGATGGAAGTGGGGGGTGGGGTGGGGGGGGGGTTACTCAACCTGGCTTCCTGATTACTGTCACGGTTAGGTGAGGATGGAGTAGCTCGCTGGCCCTGGTCACACAGTCATAGATTAAAGCAATGGTGTATAGAGTTCAATCCCAGCCTGCAAATTAACAACTGCCTGTTCGCTGCCCAGCTTTATTGTTCCAATCATTCTGGTGGCGTCAGTTAAAGTTTCACATGTCCCGTTATCCTCCCTCCACTCTCCTTCCCATCGTCATTTCGAATTTTTGCTAGCACATAGTGTGTTTTGTTGTTGTTGTTGTTGTTGTTTTTCGCAGTCTTAAGAATCTCTTTTTAACAAACTCCACAAAAACTCTAAATAATAAGGTGTATCTCTCTTTAACAAACTCCACACAAACTCTAAATAATAAGGTCAATCAGAGAAGGCACAGCTAAACTCTACCAAAATATTAATTGTAATATACGGAAAGTTCGACACAAATAAGTACAAAATTATTAAAATCAAACTTGGCATTGAAACGTTTAGGGGTTAACTGAAGTACACGATACAAAGTATAAAAGCACGTTCACCTTATAGAAATGCATTATCAGTAGTTTATGAGAAAAAAAATAATGCTTGCCTTATTTCGGCTTAACATTAGACTATACCTCAAAGTTTAAGTATGAACGCACGGGAAAAAAAATCTACTTGTTTTCACGATCAGCTCCAAACTACTGTAGATATACAAAATAGGTGCGAAATTAAACGAAGTGTACACGCTTACTTATAATAATAATAATAATTACAATATTTATATAGCGCAAAATCTCGATAAAAATCAAATCTAAGCGCTGAACATACACTTACGCACGTACGCACACACACGCACACACACACACTTACACATGGCTATAAATGGGGAAAAAGAATAAAAGCAATGGAAAATGATAGAGAGCATATTATATACAATTATATATTACAATGTGATTCCCCTCCGAGTGGAGACAGGCTACAGAGGGGGGATGAGTGAGGTCAGGATTTTATGCAGAGGAGAAAAGGTAAGTTTTGAGAGCGGACTTGAAGGAGACAAAAGTAGGTTGCTGACGGACAGAGAGAGGAAGTTTGTTCCAGGAAAGTGGACCAGAAACAGAGAAGGCTCGTGGACCATTGGTATTGAGCTTGGTGCGTGGAAAGCGAAAAGTCAGAGGATCGGAGGCAGAGCGGAGGGTACGTGAGGGAACATAGATCTCAAGTAGGCTTGACAGGTAATCGGGGGCTGCGTTATTGAGGCTTTTGTAGCACATGGTGTCTAGTTTGTACTGTATGCGCTTTGATACAGGGAGCCAGTGAAGTTGTGCCAGGAGAGGAGATATGTGGTCAGCTTTTTTCTTTTTGAGTACAAGGCGTGCAGCATTGTTTTGAATGCGCTGTAGGATGTGAATGGTGGAGGCAGGAAGACCAGACAGGAGTGAATTGCAATAGTCAATGCGAGACATTATGAAGGAGAGAACGAGTTTTGCAGTTGTTTCCACAGAGAGATACTTCCTGATCAAGCTTATACTTCCTATTCTTTTCCAAATAAAATAAATTCCGGCGCACAATCTCCTACCATGAAATTGTTTTCTAAAAGCTCAAGCA
>CM060306.1:82190511-82193011 GCA_030674185.1 Monoplex corrugatus
CGACTGAAGCAAGATGATGACAACGCAAGACACACAGAGACACACAGAGACACACACAAACACAGACACACACACACACACACCACCACCACCACCACCACCACCAACAACAACAACAACAACAAGAAATAAAAAAAAAAAGGAAGGAAACAAAGAAAGAAAGAAAGAAACAAACAAACACCATGAATACCCAAACCTCTGCTTGTCATTCCATGGCAATTCGGGGGTGTTTGATATGTATTTTTCAATGCACGCACACACGCACGCACGCGCGTGCACGCACACACACACACACATACACACACACGCGCGCGCGCGCACGTCAAAACATAAGAAAGAGACAGACAGACAGAGACAGAGACAGACAGACACACACACACACAGACACACAGACACATAGACACACGGATAGACAGAGAAAGAAACATTCAGAGATAAAGACAGACAGGCAGACAGACAGGCAGACACACAGACACACAAATAAACAGAGAAAGAAACAGACAGAGATAGAGACAATCATATAGAGAGAGACAGCAGAAAAACTACGTGTAGCCCTTTTTCAGAGTACCAGCTGCATCATACCTTAACTCCAGGGAAACCAATTATCTAGAATGAGTTCCCCCATCTATCGTACCAAGGAAAAGGTCGTGTCGGATCAAAAATATTAATGGCACAGCATGCTTGAGCGGTGCCATTAGGGCACAGGATCTGTAGGGAAGAGAAGAAGATACGTGTGCACGTGCACGAAATGTCAAAAATGCCATGCACGTGCACGGCACTCAAATATATTCAAGACACGTGCACAGTGTAACAATACAAATGGAAAGACCAGACACCACATTCAAGTCAGGATTTCATATACCACAACACAACACACACACACACACACACACACACACACACACACACACACGCACACGCGTCCGCACGCACACACACACACACACACTTACACAACACACAACACACACACACACACACACACACACACACACACACACACACACACACACACACACACGCACATGCCAGATGGTCAGGCTATTCTGATAATTTCTCTTTTTATACAAAGAAAATCACAGAAAATCCAGATTTATGGTCACTGCAACATTGAAGAAGCTTCGGCTGAAACAACAACAACAAAAGTATCAACACACCACCACCATCAAAACAACAACAACAACAAACAAAACACATGATCAACAACAAGAAAACTTAGTGTGAAACGGGAACAAATGATTGATCGTCACAACAGTAAAAGATTTTTTTTTATTTTTACCAGAAGTTTCCAAGAAAGTGCTTCTCACACACCTTCCTCGAAAACAGCTGATTCTAGGCCCATTGTTTTCTGTCAGAGTAACTTTGACTTCAAATGAAGCTTTCCTTTCACAACTAATGCTTTTGCTACGCCTCAAAACAATCCACAACTTTGACCAAATTTGGTAAATAGCTGAGAATATATATTATCTGACTCACACATTCATTCTCTCTCCTCTCTCTCTCTCTCTCTCTCTCTCTCTCACACACACACACACACACACACACACACACACACACACACACACACACACACACACACACACACACACACACATTTCCACTAGATGTGAAACACCTTCCAGTCGATATGAAATACACTTAAAACGTAAAACAGGAATTGATGAAAAAAAATGTACAAGCTTATCTATTTACTGCTGTAAACCAAGTGAACAGATGCGAATGAGGAACACTTTAACAACTCTCATCTTCCTCTTTCTAATGCACGATGCTCGAAAATAAATTGTTTCGAAGAATGCATTTTTATCCGTATCTACGTTGTTGTTGTTGTTGTGTTGATGATGATGATGATGATGACGTTGTTGTTGCTGATGTTGTTGTTGTTGTTGTTGTTGTTGTATGATGATGATGTGATGATGATGACGTTGTTGTTGTTGATGTTGTTGTTGTTTTACATCGCAGATGGAGATATACATTTCAATACATTGTAGTCTACGTTGTTCCAGTGACAGACTGCTACAACTACAGACATAAAACCCTTCATGCTGAGTAGGACTTCAGAACCTTGCCAGCGCATAAGCGTTTAAGCACAGACTTAGGGCTTGTGCCATGATCAGTTTGGATCTTTTCCCTCATATTGAAACAGCAGTGTTGGTGCGTATTAAACGTATTCCCATCACGAAGACGCTGTCTTGAGAAGCTGAAACTAAACCCTACAATGCCAACGATCTATATTTATCCAAAACCTTAATAAAATATGGAGCAGAGATGAGCGGATATTGCTTTTGACTCAGTTGTGTACATTTTGATTTTGACTCACCTGTGTAGATTTGTGCTATAGACAGGACCGTTTGAGCTAGTGGATTCGTCAGATAAAATAGGAGAGGATGTTTGGAATGTGAGAACCATGTACGAAATAGGCAATACATCAGAGATAAGAAGCTACAGTCTACACATATTTGGAATTAGCGACAGAATATGGACAGGATCAAGAAGACTCAAA
>CM060306.1:82198011-82213011 GCA_030674185.1 Monoplex corrugatus
AGAGCAGTCATATTACTGGTTGCAAAAATTACTTTGATTGATTGGTTTAGTCGGTATTGATTTGCTTGATTGATTTAGTCGGTACCCACCTCAGATGACATGGCTGACAGGGAAAAAACATCCCAGGGAAGTGGGATGAAGGGGGTGGGTGGGGGAAACATCTAATTCTCTACTGACACCATCAGAACAACAATGATGTTAACCCCTCGACTCCCGCACACTGTCCACGAGCATCCAGGATTACTAACCTTGCTAGCAAAGCAAAAACTTCAGCCTTGGATTCTCTCACCCTATCCGCTAGCTTCCTGTAGGAGGCTGGTGGATAAGATGTGGGAATCAAAGGGTTAAGCTTTTGATAGAGGTGCGGGAGTCAAAGTGTTAAGATGAGACAATAAAGAAGCCAAGAACCAGAAAAAAAACGAAAAAAGAATAAAAACGCGTATCTAATACAACAAGACAAGACAGGTGCAAATTTTCGGCCAACTCGCCTTTGTCAAGCGCAAGATCACAAACAAACAAACACCTGATACAAACATTAGGAGAAAAAGAATGAAACTTTCCAATTACTCAGTCCAGTGTGAGAAAAGGAATAAACGAACTAAAAGTAAAAAAAAAAAAGTGGATAAATTAAACCCAAAAAAAAAAAAGCCAGTTTTAATGTAGCGCACCCCGGGATTTGAACCCACAACCATTAGCATGTGAATCCGACACTCAACCAACTGAGCTACTGAGGCCTGCCATTACAAAAATTACGACTCACTTTAGGTCTAAGTGTAGACCCGACAAGTGTGATAGACGTCCTCTCAGCTCACCCTCTCTAGGAGGCCATCCCAAATACCCACAGACTAGCTGAAGCTGCTGTTTTCTTTAGCATCTTTTTAACCGTTTTCATCCTTAATATATATATGTAGGTCACTTGCGAATATACACACACTTACATACAGACATATAGTGTTAAAAAGCACGTGAATACAATAAAAAAAAAAAATAAAAAAAACCCGCGCAGACACACACGCACACAGACGCGCGCTCGCACACACGCCCGCGCTCACATACACACACACACAATCACATACACATTCTCACACACATACAGACATACACGCGCTCGCACACAAACACACACACACATTGTTTAAAAGCAAATGTGTGGATAGACTCTAGAAGAAATAACACCCACCTACATACAGAGGAGAGACGGAAAGGGACGGGAGAGAGAGAGAGAGAGAGAGAGAGGAGAGAGAGAGAGAGAGAGAGAGAGAGAGAGAGAGAGAGTGAGAGAGAAATGAGAGAACAGAGACAGAGACACAGAGACAGAGACACAGAGACAGGGAGAAAGACAGAGATAAGACAGAGACAGAGAGAAGACAGAAACAGAGACAGAGAGAGACAGAGATAGATGCACATTATTTTAAAGAAGTATGTGAACAGACGTTAAAACACACACACACACACACACACACACACACACACACACACACACACACACACACACACACACACATACAAACACACACACACACACACACACACACACACAACACACACCGCACACACACACACACACACACATGCGGCACACACACACACACGGACACACCCACACATACCAACAGAGTGATTTGAAAACTGCAGTTCAGCTAAAAGTTTACCTAACGGATCTTAATGGATGTAAGGGAAAAGAAAGTCTTGACTTCAACTGAGGAAACAATCAGCATTGCTTTAAAAGATAAGCTATGACTTTATGGACGTAAAACAAGTTCGATTATGTCATTACTATGAAAGATTATTTTAAAATGATTCGGTTATATAGTATTGCCTGAAAGATCGTTTTAAAACTGGTTTTGTTGTATCACTGCTTAAAAGATAAATTCGAAAATGGTTTCAGTCATATCAATGTTTTAAATATCATTTCAAAACTGGTTTTGTTATATTATTCTTGGACAGACCAATTCAAACCACGTTGGTTATATCACTTTAAAAAGACAATTTCAAAACTAGTTTGGTTAAATCATTGTTTGAAAGATCATTTCGACACCATTTTGGTTATATCATTGTCTGGAAGATCATTTCAAAATTGATTTGATGACACCACTGCTTAAAACTACAGCGGGGGGGGGGGGGGGGGGTGCAAAAGTAGGTATACAGTAAGTATCACATCATTATTATAATGCTTAATTCCGCTCTCGATTAGAGGAGTGTGTGAATACTGATGGCAAGCAGTTTGAGTATCTGAGGGATTAAGGCTGTGCTTGTTATTAGATGTATATGCAATATTCATTTGTTTGTATAATAAATGCAATGAGTATTGTACGTGTTTTCTTTTTTCATAACTGTATACCTACTTTTGCACCCCCCCCCCCCTGTATATTTACAATTGCTTTGGTTATATCATTTTTGACACATCATTTCAAATATGGTTAGGTTCGGTTATGTAATTGTTTAAACTAATATCTTAAAACTTGTTTGGTTATATCATTGCTTGAAATGTCATTTCAAATCTGGTTTTGTTATATAACTGACTGAAAGATCATGATAAAACTTGTTTGATCACACCACTATCTGAAATATCCTTTCAAAACTAGTTTAGTTATATCATTGCTTGAAAGATATTTTTAAGCTTATTTGAGGAAACATGATGGCATTAAAATACACAAAAAGCACATCTGATTCTGATACCATCTCCCCTACTACGTATGGGCATTAAGTCACAAACGGCCTTACATATAGATACTATACATGTAGGCTGACTGTTTCATGAAATTTGAAATTAAAATAAAATGGAAAAAACAAACAAACAAACAAACAAAGAATTAACAAAAACAAGCAAACAAAAACAAACAAACAAACATTTCTTTTTATAAAATCAAAATAAAATGAAAAAAAAAACCCAAACAAACAAAGAATCAACAACAAAAAAACAACAAAAACAAAAATTTCTTTTTGTATTCGTACTGTTTGACCAACACAGTCTCGTGCATTCTTTAAAGATGTGAAAAACATAGAACTACCAGTGTAATGATCATTTTCAGGTCAAGCCATCAGGCATTGCTGGACAAAGTCAAACCTGGTGTTATGAATGCATCCTCTGAAATTGTTCTGCGAGCAACGTAAGATTTCACATAATTTTCCCCATATATGCATTCTCAATTATTAAATATCCTTATTTAGCATTCTTGGTTACTTTATTATAATATCAGCACTGTCATAAACTGATGTTATTACGCCTTTTACCCAAACTGTTAATGGACGACAACCGTTGCTTACGTCACGTAGTATGGCCGTTGGCAATACAATTGTGGCCAGCCAGTAACTGCGGCCTTCCCCGAGGTTTGAACCCACAATCTTTAGGATTATCAGCATCACGCCCTAATAAACGAAGCTAACGGGCCAAAAAGGCCTTGACTTCAGGCCCAATCCGCAACTTAAAATCTGGCCTGTAGTGCATAAACCCCCTACATATACATACATACATGCATACATACATACATACATACATACATGTGTGTATATATATATATATATAAGTATGTATGTATGTATGTATGTATGTATGCATGTATGTATATATGAACACAGAATATCTACCATGCACGTTAAAGATCCTGTCATTCATGCCAGTAGGTGGCTTGTGGAAAATGAAAACACCGAGCATGCTTACCCGTCAGTTGAGGACGGAGTACGCAGACTCAGCAGCGATATACCGTTTAAGCACTAAAACTACTAATCCCTCTCTCTCTCTCTCTCTCTCTCTCTCTCTCTCTCTCTCTCTCTCTCTCTCTCTCTCTCTCCTCTCACACACACACACACACACACACACACATATATATATATATATAGATAGACGTGTGTGTGTGTGTGTGTGTGTGTGTGTGTGTGTGTGTGTGTGTGTGTAAAGGATTTCAATCTTATATTAGGATGGATGCTGGTTGATGACTGTTAACTGGAACATGGTGTAAAAAAATCATTGCGTGGTGCAAAAATCGAAACTGGACCATTGTCCGAAAACGATTAATCAATCAATCAATCACTGATCGATCACTCACTCACTCACTCACTCACTCACTCACTCACTCACTCACTAACTGGTTTCTTTCTGTCTTGGGTACATTGTCATCTTCCTAAATCCAATCTTTAACTGCAAAGTTTATTACTTATTCATCATGGGACTTAAGTTACACAGATTTGATTATGCAAAATATGTACACAAGAAGAAGGGAAGGAAAAAAAGAAGGAAAAAAAAAAGAAGAAAATGAAGGAAAAACCATAGATAGATAGATAGATAAATAGATAGATAGATAGATAGATAGACAGATAAATAGATAGACAGACAGACAGACAGATAGATAGATAGATAGATAGATAGATAGATAGATAGATAGATAGATAGATAGATAGATAGATTTACTATTTATAAACTTGCTTGTTCGATCGTTTTCTCATTTTCGTTTGGTTTTCGTTTGGGGGTGATACGGGGGATGGAATGAGGAGGTGGCCGAAGGAATGCACTCGCTTCTGTTTGCATATCTCGTTGGTTTGCCTGCATCTCAGTCTGAAATATTATTGCTTACATTATTCTATTTCTTTCCCATTTGAAAACTCGGTAAGTTTTTTAGCAACCAGGAATTATTCAACAGTTCTAAAATCAGCAGTTCAAAAAGGACTCCAACCCCACCCATCTCTGAACCACATGAAAACATACTGAGGCTGGAGGGACAAGAGATCTTACAAAGCATACAAGAGGATGAGTAATTCAGGACGATGACACTCTGGAAGCCAAACACTCGGAATGCCAGGACTAGAGGAATGTCTACCGATCCTAATCAGTCTTGCTTGATCTTCAGGAATAGGAAATCAGGCACTTTGAATAAATGCATGTCAAACAGGTAGGCTTACACTGAAGTGGAAAGGGATTTCACACTAGACTACAAGCTGAAGCAGCGACAGACATACGTTCAGAATTAAAGCTTTCACTAAATTGTAATTCGGGTTCCATTAGACCACGAGATTTCCTGAAAGGAGACATTTATTTCTTTGGGTGCGGAACTTCCAGACAAAGGGAAGAGAGAGAGAGAGAGAGAGAGAGAGAGAGAGAGAGAGAGAGAGAGAGAGAGAGAGTGAGTACGAGAGAAAGAGAAGGACGTGAATGTGGAAGGGAAAAAGAGAGACAGAAAGATAATGAGTGACTGAGATTGAAGACAGGCAACAGAAGGAGACTCAGGGAGGGATAAGAGACAATCTGACAGTAAGAAATAAAATGATCAAGAGAGACCGGAAAGACAGTTAGGGCAAAGACAGAGAGGCGAAAATGTCGAAGACGTCAAAATCTGACAGAAAGAAAACAAACTACTTACGGACAAGAAAGACAGTAAGGACAGACAGAAAGACAAACAAACAAAAAAGACATAAAACGACCGACAAAGACAGACTTGGACACCACACGGGCTAGAGAAACTCTATAAGACAGTGAAAACTAGGAAAGAGCAAATGCAGATGAACATGTCTATGTCTTCATCTACCAAGAGAGGGAAAACAAGATTGTCTGCTTTGTAAGTAGTAAGGACAATTAATTACCACTGCACGGCCGACAACCCTGCTGTCCTTCTCTTGAGGCTGAAGATACGTCTCTGCATTTAGTCTGCTTGAAAAAATGTAGCACCTGGCAGTCATTTTCTTTTTTTATAAGACAGAACAAAACACGAAGAGACACGATGCACCTCATGTTCACCACTCACCAACACACGCATGAGCATCAGAAGACGTGGCTCTCTGCCAGGGTCGGTCATAGTGGAAGGGCTTGCACCTCTCACAGTCGTTGCCGTCCGTGTTGTGTTTGCAGTCACACACCAGACGTCCCTCCTTGTTGATGATGCAGCGAGAAGCGTGACCGTTGCACTTGCAGCGGCCGCCCACGGCAAAGTCGGAGAGGGCGTAGTAATAACTCTCCCTGGCCCCTTCAGCCTCTACCGCCTCGTTGCCGTATGTGTTGAGTTTGTTGAAGACCACCATGATGTCCGTGGCAGTCACCCAGTCCTGGAGAACCGGACTGTTGTCAAAGTCGTAAGCGGACGGCCGTCCTTCTAGAGTGCTGAAAGCCACCCTAGCCCCTGACAGGGGGTCTAGATTGCTGTAAGCCTCAGAGCATAACGCCTCCTGTTCGTTGGCTTTGGTGATGGCGGCACGGGCAGGCTTGTTGTACATCCTTTTGCAGTCGCTGGAGTAGTACTGGAAAGGAACCCAGTTCTTGCCATAGTCCACGCTCTTGTAAATGCCCATGGAGTCGGGACGGGCGGAGCAGAACTGCAGGGAGATGTAGGTCAGCTCGTACTTCTTGGTCAGGCTCAGCTTCAGCGTGACGTTCGCCGGGTACTGCACGAAAGGTTCCGATATCCAGCAGGTGACGTTGTTGGGGTTGTTCAGGTCGGTGAGATAGGACGCCGGGTGACGTCTCTTCACGTGGTTGGCGTCACAGATGAAGCAGTTCCTTTTGATTTGACCCTGGGAGTCTGAGCTAGACCGGCAGTACCTGGACGGGGGCAGTCCGCACGTACTGGAGGCCACGACCTCCTTGCTAAATGCTGCGTTGACGAAGTCTGGGATGCAGCGTTTGGGTTTGTTGTGGTCGTCAAAGCAGGGGTCTGAAGAAGCCTGTTGGGCTGAGAACATGGTGTCGTACTCTTGTGTGGAGGTGATGGATGGCCACCAGACTGTCGTCAACGTCAACATCAACACAAGCAGCTTACAGACCCGGCACCACAGCCTCCACGAAGACCTGCTGTGCGTGCAGCCCACGTCAGGTTGTGTGTCTAAGTTGCCACACATGTTGCACCGCACTTCTCTTACAACTCTTTTCAGCAACACCGCATTTTTTCTTCCACTGTTCTCGCAGACGTTCTGTCGCTTGGTCCAAAAATATACAACAGTTTGTGTTTTCAAACGTATCGCTTTCTCTGTTTACTTAACCATGTGTGCCAGTGTGCCAACGTGTCTGGCAGACTTTGCTCAGGGAAAGATATACACAATAGCATGACAAAAGAATAAAAGCGTGAAGATACACGGTATCCGGAGATCTACTACATCACCCTAAATCTGACATAGGCTACAGCACACACACGATATCTACATCTTTAACTGCTGAACTGCAATAAAAATAAATTGGTAGAACAGACTTTTCAATATTGGTTTCTAGTAAACGATTTTCTATTTCGTCATTTTGTTTTTCTTTCAACAACGAATTTCTTTTCTTTTTCTCACTTTTAACACCACAAGCCTAAAACAACGATCGAGTTCAGAACAAATCTGCCAACGTTGGAGGTCCTCTTGGCAGATATAACTTTTCTTCAAGCCCGGAATTGGATCTCACGCGTTCAGTGTCTGAACCACTTCAAAGAGTTAGTCCCAAATGGAATGACCAGGTGTAGAAATCCTCGATCACTGGAATAACAGCACACACGTGTAACCCCCTCCCACACAAACACACACGCGTATATAGGGAGAGAGAATCAGACAAACAACAGTATCCGTCCTGCTCGCAACTTTCCTCTTCCGCTGTGTCTTCTTGTCCCGTGTGTGTGTGTGTGTCTGTGTGTGTTGTGGTGAGTGAAGAACCCGCGAGGAGAACTTCGCTGCCGTCTCATTGTGTGTGCGTGCTTGTGTATGTGTGTGTGTGTGTGCGTGTGCGTGTGCGTGTGCGTGTGCTGTGTGTGTGTGTGTGTGTGTGTGTGTGTGTGCGTGCGTGCGTGTGTGTGTGTGTGCGTGCGTGTGCGCTGCTGAGGCCTAGTCTGACTCGACTCATGCGGTGGTTGGTGGTGGTGGTGGTGGCAGCGAGAAAATTCCGAGCCGATTGTCAGCGGATTATGCTAAAGGGGCGGCCGTAGAGTGTGGTGGGGGTGGGTGAGGTTGGGAGACGGGGGGGAGGGGGAGGAAGGAACGGTGAGGAGAGACGATAGGAGCGACAAACACGATTCTTCTCCCCACCTCTTCACACCTTGGGAGAGAACAGAGCCACCAAGGGGTAAGCCACTCTCGAGAACTGTTGTCGACGAGACCTACACGTTAAAGATGGGATGCGTTAGCAATTTGTCCATATGAAGAGAGAGAGAGAGAGAGAGGAGAGAGAGAGAGAGAGAGAGAGAGAGAGAAGAGAGAGAGAGAGAGAGAATCACTATTAGGGATACATTATCATGAGCGTTATTATTATCATCATCATCATCATCATCATTATTATTAGTAGTAGTAGTAGTAGTAGTAAAAGTGTTATTATTATTATTATTATTATTATTATTATTATCATTATAATTATTATTGTGGTTTTTGTTGTTTAAATTGGCCATTGCGCAGCCATATCAGGCTTACAACCATCTCAAAATATGCTCAATATTCCGTTTAAAAACAGATCAAACACCAAGAAAAGAAATAAGTACACATATCAGTGCATTCGCGCGCGTAATCTAAGGATATGCCCCTAGCATTGACCATTCCGCTCACTTTATCACAAGGAGGTTTAAAAAAGGCAAACCTCAGATTATGTGCGTTACGAGACAAAAATGGGTGCACTTTGTAATTTTCCAAATGTGGATTAATAAAAAAAAAAAAAAAAGCATTGTGTTGTCTTGCATTGTATCTTATCGCACTGTACTTGTGTCGTATCATATCGTATCGCAATATATTCTTTTGTAGTACGTATACGGTAAAGATGTAAAGTAGTATGTATTTGACATCGTAACAGCCGACAGAAAAATAACCTTGCTGACATTTTTTTGGGTACTTTTTTTTCTAATTCATCTTTCGCTTCACACCAAAACGGACATCGAACACACAATGTGGCGACGAAAAATGACAAAAAAATATACGCATGTGAAAAGACATTGTTGACATATAAACTCCATACAGAATATATATAATGATATTTTATACATTGGAAGTTTACAAATGAACATCAAGACTGATTTAAGATTTCATAAATTCATTGTTGTTGTTTTTTTAATTACATCTTTTTGCTGTATGATCATCAAGCATCACGAAAAGTGTGATAATAGAAATGGCATCAATTTATACATATAAACCAAGTATTGTTCACATACAAAGACCTGTAGGATATAATAACCTGAATTGGTTCTCCGTTGTTTCTTTCAAAATCTATTCTCATAGTATATGCTTTTAGACAACCTACATTCATGAAGTGAATCATACCGCAAGAAAATCTACAGAGAATTAGCACAAGCTCAAGGTTTCAAGATTAACAATATGTGTTTAAGTCTTGTCAGGTTAGAATTCATTCCAGGTGACAAGGCCTGGTCGTATACGGACACTGCAGAATTTAAATTCAAGAAAGGTGACGAAATTAAAGGCCACAGTATCCGTTCGGAATACACAATAAGTAACGTAAACAGTAGTGCGTTGTGTCTGTCTTGCTACGCATACTGAGAAGGAAGGGAGAAGAAAGGGGCGGCGAAACTGCCATGCACGTCAAGGTATAGTCTATCAGCCTTCAAGAGACAGACGAACGTGTGGGTTAACCCTTTTGACTCCCGCACCCTGTCCACCAGCATCCTGCATTGTCAACCATGCTAGCACAGCAAACACTTAACTCTTTGATTCCCTCAGCCTATTCACCATCATCCTTTAGGATGCTGGTAGATAGGGTGAGGGAGTCAAAGGGTTAAGTCTTTTGCAGTTGGTGGATAGGGTGCGGGAGTCAAAAGGTTAAAGCCGAGGGTTTTCTTTCTTTTTTTTTTTCTTTTATTTGTCACGTGCGGGATTAAAGTCCCCCTTTTTTTTAAGTTACTGCACCGTAATTTCAGTCTAAAACAGTGTCTCTGCGATTGGAATAAAGATGTTCAATTCTTTTCAATTTCAATTTCTCAAGATGACGTCTCCGCGCTCTGAATGAATTTCCATATGCGCTAACGTCACAGGTGCCATGTGTGGAGAAGATCCAGAATGATCACAGCACAAGCCTTGAGCCTGCACGTAAACCCACGAGCTGGCCAGGTCCTGAGGTCCTACTTAGATAGTTCCATAACCCTGGGATCGTAGGACAGTGAGGTGGCAGAGACCTCAACATTTCCCGGGGACAGCACCACGAGGGCGACGTGCAACAATAAAACGCATACGCTCTAACGACAGGGACGCCATGTGATGGACAAGACCTCAAATGATGAAGGTGTAAACCTTCAGCCTTGGGCACAAACCCCACGCGCTGGCAACAGTCTGGAGGTCGTGACAGGGTTGCTACTTTGTGCATAATGAAACCTCAAGACCTTGCCAGTTTATTGGAGTTATTTCAAAAGGCACTCACCGCGTTCGGACAGCTCCATATGCGTTCCAGCAAAATCCGCCAGCAGTTATCTGACAGATCTCCTGAGCCTGCACAAATCTCTATGAGCTGGCAAGGTCTTGAAACGGGCAAAGGGGGAAAGGGACCCGTCAAACACTAAGCTGACACCATCAGAATGATGGAAACATTAAGATAGGATGGGCAGCGAACAGATCAGTTTTTAATTAAATAACAGGACAGTTTGTAATTCATTTGTTTGGGTTACAGGTGACCCAGTGGGCCTCTGCATGTTGCGGGTTGGGACTGAACTCAAGATAACAGATCTTGCATCCATAGTTTTACCAGCTAGCCTAGGGCTAGGGTATAGGGTAATGTGCAGGCTTTCGGCGTATGCCATGATCATTCAGATCTTTTCCATCGCTTGGCATCTGTAACATCAGTGCATATGGAATTCATGGGCTCCTGTAACATCAGTGCATATGGAATTCATGGGCTCGTTATAGGGGAAATCACTCCTGGACAACAAAAAGGTATGTCTTCAAGTTAGACTTAACGAAGAGAGTGTGTGTGATTGCAGACTTGAAGGAAGACAGAGTGTGTGGCTGTCAAATATACGGGGGAAGCTCGTTCCAGTTGTATGGACCAGACACAGAAAAAGAGCGGCGACCGACTGTGGTACATCTGTATTGAGGAATTTGTAAAGAAGTAGTAACAGAAGCAGGAATTTGTAAAGAAGTAGTAACAGAAGCAGGAATTTGTAAAGAAGTAGTAACAGAAGCAGGAATTTGTAAAGAAGTAGTAACAGAAGCAGGAATTTGTAAAGAAGTAGTAACAGAAGCAGGAATTTGTAAAGAAGTAGTAACAGAAGCAGGAATTTGTAAAGAAGTAGTAACAGAAGCAGGAATTTGTAAAGTAGTACAGAAGCAGAATTTAAAGTAGTAACAGAACAGGAATTTGTAAAGAAGTAGTAACAGAAGCAGGAATTTGTATATGAGTAGTAACAGAAGCAGGAATTTGTTAATGAGTAGTAACAGAAGCAGGAATTTGTTAATGAGTAGTAACAGAAGAAGGAATTTGTTAATGAGTGGTAACAGAAGCAGGAATTTGTTAATGAGTGGTAACAGAAGCAGGAATTTGTTAATGAGTGGTAACAGAAGCAGGAATTTGTTAATGAGTGGTAACAGAAGCAGGAATTTGTTAATGAGTGGTAACAGAAGCAGGAATTTGTTAATGAGTGAGTGGTAACAGAAGCAGAACGAAGAGGTAGGGTAGGGTGTACATTTTGAGATATTCACAAAGATAGATAGGTGCAGTACCGTTGATGCACTTGCCGCATAATGTATTGATTTTGTATGAATTTTTTTGAGAAACAGACAACCAATGGAGAAAGTGAAGCAAGGGGTTATGTGTCATGCTTCTTTGAAAAAAGAAAAAGCAAGACGGGTCGCAGATTTCTCAATGCGCTGGAGGCATACGATAGAAAAAGCAGGCAAGCTAGAGAGCAGAAATTTTACAATAATCGATACGAGACAAGATAAGAGAAGTCTCGAGTATAGATCGTGCTGAAGTTGGAAAATAACGAAGAACAGAAATGAAACGTCGCAGTTGACAGCAACACGATTTTATCTGGACTTCCGACATATACTGTCCCTTTTCATAACCCCCATCCCCCCACGCACCAGCCCCATGCCCATACCGATGCCGATGTGTAAAAGTTGACCAGACAACAAACACATTGACCAGAACTGTCAGAGTTATTGGTCTTTGAGGCTGGAGACTGGCCGACACCCCTGATCCTGTGGGAGAACTGTACAGGTGCTACAGGAGACCGCCTATTTCACTCGATATACTAAACTCAAAGTGTGACGACGAACGAGAAGAAGAAGAAGAAGAAGCAGAAGAAGAGAGGAGGAGGAGAGGAGTGTGAAGGACAAGGACGAGGAGGAGGAGGAGGAAGAGAAGAAGAAGAAGGAGAAGAAGAAGAAAAAAAGAAGAGAAGAAAAAAAAAGAAGAAGAAGAAAAAAGAAGAAGCAGAAGAAAAGAAGAAGAAGAAGAAGAAGAAAAAGAAGAAGAAGAAGAAGAAGGAGGAGGAGGAGGAGGAGGAGAAGAAGAAGAACAACAACAACAACAAAAACATGAAGAACAAGAAAAAGAAGATTATGTGGACCGATGGGGATTTGAAACCACAACTTCCAAGTAGTCCGTTGCACTAACCACTCTGCCACGCAAGGCACAGTATCTGGTACACGATAAGGAACAGCAGGTATTGTCGTCACATGATAGAAAGTAGCACGAGTCACAATCGCTATACAATAGCGCTAGTATTATAACTGTTTGTTACATCTTCCTTTAAACAAGATTGTTTCATATCGACAGGAAGGTTGTTGTTCTTGTTGTTATGTGGGTATGTTGATATATATATAGTGTGTGTGTGTGCGTGTGTGTGTGTGTGTGTGTGTGTGTGTGTGTGTGTGTGTGTGTGTGTGTGTGTGTGTGTGTGTGTGTGTGTGTGTGTGTGTGTGTGTGTGTGTGTGTGTGTGTGTTTTCAAATTGCTGTGAGTTCGTATCAAGTTTCAGTTGAGGATCTAAAGATTATCGTTGCTGTTAAAACATTAATTTTATTTCATCATTTTGCAAGGTCTGATCCGATCTTTGCATTAAAAAAATCTTCACATTGCTAGAGTTTCATTCATAGTGCATTTGTTTTAGTTCTTTTCAAAATAAGGGATTATACTTTAAACTTGTCATTACTCTTTTTGTGTTAACCTGACAATAAATCGTTTATGTTGATAATGACGCGCGCTTGCTTCCGTGTGTGTATATGTGTTTGTATGTGCGTGCATATGTCTGTTGTGTGCGTGCGTACGTGCGTGTGTGCGCGTGTGTCTGTGTATGTGTGTGTGTATGTGAGTGTGCGTTTGTGTGTGTGTGTGTGTGTGAGTGCGTGCGTGCACGCTTGTGTGTGTGTGTGTGTGTGTGTGTGTGTGTTTGCGTTCGTGTACATGCAGCGTGTGTATATGCGTGTTTGGGTAGGTGCGTGCGTGCGTGTGTGCGTGTGTGTGTGTGTGTGTGTTTGCGTTCGTGTACATGCAGCGTGTGTATATGCGTGTTTGGGTAGGTGCGTGTGTATGTGTGTGTGTGTGTGTGTGTGTGTGTGTGTGTGTGTGTGTGTGTTTGTGTTGTGTGCGTGTGTGTGTGTGTGTGATCAAAATGTATCCAGAAAGATATGTCAACTGCTGTACTATTACCATTTTTCGATCACTATTTTTTTTATCACATACGACCTAAACTTCAGTTTTGAAAGTAGGAATTCTCCGGTTTATGAAAGGAGGAATTCTCCGGAGTGTGTCGACGATGCTTACATATTCCAACTATAGATAATCTAGTCAGCATTACCATTTCTTTTAATGGTTTTTATTAGATTTCAAGAATATCCAGCAGCATTGTATAGTACATCCTGCTTTGAAAACTGTATGACTACAAGGGGGTCTAACTGACCTGTGAAATACACACTTTCGTTTCGATTTTTCTACGCGGGCTCACGTTGTTGTTGCTGTTATTATTGTTATTGTTGTTGTTGCTGCTGTTGTTGTAATTGTTGTTGCTGTGTGTTTTTGTTTTCTTCATTTTTTTTCCACGCAAGCTCTTGTGGTTGTTGCTGTTGTTGTTCTGTTTTCTTTTTTTTTTTTTTAATTCTTTTATAAAGCTCTGGATTCAAGATCTCACAAAATATAACTAACTTGGCCTCTCCGATGCCCATCTTGATGCTTCATTTATTCTGGTAGAATCAGTATAGTCTCTCATCTATAGGCCCTGTTCCCTCTCTCCGTCCCCTTCTGGTAGGATCAATGGATCTACCATATAACTGGTGGAAGATTTGGATGGAGCACATATGGATTATTTAAGGAGTACAATGAATCCCTTTTCATTAAACTCCTCCTCTTCGTTTTCCTTTTTCTAGCAAAGACACACACACACACACACACACACACACACACACACACACACACACACACACACACACACACACACCACACACATGCAAACACACACACACATGCAAACACACACACACACACACACACGCATGCACACACATACAAACACTCGCGCGCACGATTTGGATGAAGCGCTGAAGGCAACGATTCTCTTTTGAACAAAAACTTCAAACTTTGAAATCTAATTCCAGGTGAAAAGAGGAACGTAAAGCTGACACTTCACCTGCTGCAAGGGTAAACTCACAAGCAAACGATTCACTTGTGCTTGCTAGACATTGATATAAAACGTAAAAGGGGGCTTCCCACTATATAGGTGAGAGAACGGCCGCTTCGCGAAGAAGCTGTTATACGCTTAAAGTGGAGGTAGATGCCAGAGCAATAGTTCATTATAGAGATTGTAGTATGGAGGAGGGTTTTTTTTTTTATTCCCCTGACAGTGATTCATCACATTCGGATAATTCCATATGCGCTACACCAAATCTGCCAGCAATTATCTCACAGACTCCCTGAGCCTACGCAAAACCCCATGGATTGGCAAAATCTTGAAATGGCTAGAAAGAGAGAGGAACCTATGAAACGCTATTCTGACACCACCAACATTATGGAAACATTTAGAAATGCAAAGTGAACAGACCAGTTTTTACCGTTGCTGGCTGGGATTAAACTCGAGGTATAAGATGTGGAGTTTACGGCTCTGCCAATAGAACCAACCATGTCATTGAT
>CM060306.1:82223011-82228011 GCA_030674185.1 Monoplex corrugatus
GACCTTAGTTCTTGCTTGAAGCCTCCTGAGGTTGAAAAATGACCCGTCAGTGTTGTACCTGATACCTGTGCCTGCGTCCGAGTCTCTGAAAGCATCTGTCAGCATGGCTGAGAACATGAGACTAAATAGGATGGAGGCAAGAACACAACCATGTTTCACTCCATTGCAGAAAGAAAATGGCTTCGAGGTTTCTCCATTTGTCTAAAACTCTGGCCAGCATGCCATGGTGTTGTACAATGGTAGTGGATTTCCTGGGGCATCCATACTTCGCCGTGATTCTTTACAGACCCTCTCTACTAACAGTGTCGAATACCTTGGTCAGATCCACGAAGGTGGACTACAGGTTGCTGTTCTGTTCCTGACACTTCTTCTGAAAGTGTCTGGCTGCAAATATCATGTCGATAGTCCTCCGTTCCTTCTGGAAGCCAAATTAGCTGTCTAGTAGGGGACTTTTCTCGCATGTGGATTTGAGTATATTTGGATAGACGCTTTTATACGGTAAAAGTGGGAGAAGATGGTAGTCAGACCCATTTTGCGTTTATACTCGCACAATTATGCGCATGTAAACAAGCAGACCAATGGTTAGATAGAAAGAGATGTACAGATGGTGTGTGTATGTGTGGTGAAAGATATAGGGATGATGATGATGATAAATATTGACAGTACTTAGAGATGAATACACGCAGGCATACGATGACTTCACGCATGTTGATGTGAGTAGAGTACACTTGGACAGACACAGTTTTAATGGAGGGGATGGAAGAAGGTGGCAGTCAGACACATTTTGCATATACATGTATACTCATACACTTATACACATGTGAACAAGCAGACCAACGGTTAGGCACAAAAACAAACACATTTACATTCAACACCAACAGTGGACTCATAAAGACAGATACACCTTCCCACACACAATCTCCACAATGTTTAAGTAGACAGTGAGGTACGATTTATATAACCAGCTGGTGTCATCACACTGTTTTGATTTATGCACATCATCCTGGGTGTCTGCAGTCCACGCTCCGATCAACACTTGGCTGCAGTGCCTCACACTCGATCAGGATCCTTACCTGGGAATGAGAGAGAGAGAGAGAGAGAGAGAGAGAGAGAGAGAGGAGAGAGAGAGAGAGACAGAGAGAGAGAGAGAGAGACAGACAGACAGACAGATACAGAGAGACAGAGAGACAGAGAGAGACAGAGAGAAGAAGAAGAAGAAGAAAACCCGAAATAAAAGAACTGTTTGAGTCAGCCAGTACGTGATTCACCAGAGTGTGTGTGTGTATTGTCCATATCTGACAGGAAGTCCGTTGTCTTCTCACGCTGTGTTGCACATGAAATCGAGTGGACTGAAGTGTGATCCTTGTCACGTTTTCGTGGTGGTGTTTGTGCGTCAGTCACAGGTCCAAAAAACGTCTGAGGCCTTTAGCCGCTACAGGCCTATCATAGCCAAAGATATGGGTCAAAGTGTCCGTATCACTGGGCGGTCTGAGCAGACGCTGAAATATCCTGGAAACAATAGGTCATTCTTCTCGTAACGCATTGACTCCCGCACCCTATCCACCAACCGCAAAAACTGAACCCTTTGACTCCCTCACCCTTTGGCTTCCTGCAGGAAGTTGGTGGATAGGGTGAGGGAGTCAAAGGGTTCAGTTTTTTCCTTAGCTAGCATGGTTGACACTGAAGGATTCTGGTGGACTGATTGCGGGAGTCGAAGGGTTAATCAGGAAGTGGATCATTGCATCTTACATCAATCTTAGTCACGGTGGTATACTATTTGTGCAATGGGTATCAAATGGGAATATCTACTTAATTGTAATTATACTACTTATTCACAACGTTAAGCATTTAGAATTATTCCGTATTCTAGTCGCCTTGCATTCCCTCAGCTCGTAGTGACCTCAGTTTCAGTTTCTTCTAACAGCTTCCATACCTGAAGTGAATTCAACCTGGGGTCTCGAGTGTCAGTGGTTCACAGCGGCTGTCATTGACGGGCCGGGTCAGTAGTCTTCTTACCAGTTAGACTCTCACTTAATGTAGCTCTGTGACTGATTGATAACTGTCGTAAGTGGGGGCCTAGTAGACAGTGTTCTTAATAAATTGGATCAGGATAGGTATTCTTTGAATCCAATGAAGTGACCCAGTAGCAATGTAGGGTCTCCTCTGGCGAGCAGTCCCATGGCTGCTTAACATCTTTAGCACCAGTTGGCATCGTGGTACTGAAATTTCGACTGTAACTTGAGGTTGGTGGAGTGTTGTGGAACTGAATGGGCAGCGCGAGATCAGTGGAACGGGAGCAACATCACTTAGAAAATGCAGAAGTTGGGACAATGTATTAAATTTTTTGGAGAATGTATAAAGGTAATTAGAAATATTCAGCAGAATTGGCCAATCTAAAATAGCATTAAAAATTAAAAGCGTTCTTACCAACAAATGCCTATCAATTAACATCAGGAAGAAAGTTCTTCAGTGTTATATAGAGCCAGTACTGTTGTAAGGATGCGAAGCGTGTACAATCAATACGCAAAGTCAGAACAAGGTTTAAGCAGCTGAAATGTGGTTTCTAAGAAGAATATCAAGAGTTTCATGGACAATAAAGAAAACGAACGAGACAGTCTTGAAAGAGACAAACACAAAAAAGAATATTATTGAAAAAGATTAGGAAAAGACAAGCAACATGTATATGACATTTTGTGAGGTAAGAGAAATTTGAGCACCTAGTAACAACAGGAAAACTGGAGAGAAAAAGAGCACCATGTAGACTCAGGGAGAAACTATTGGACGGAGTGGGTGAGGACAGAAAGGGTAGGAGATATACTACACGTCATTATTGAAGGGCCAGGAACGTTTTTGAGTCAATTTTTGAAAGGAGAAATAACCTATTTTCTCTTACTCTTTTCTCCAATTCGTTGCCGTAACTGAATGGATAAGAACTCAGACAACATTGCAGTTTCCTTTTGGCACGTGTTTGGGGATTTGCCGATTTGCAATGGGCGGCCCAAGGAAGACAATTTCCACACGAAATTGTCGAATCTTCAGCAGGGTCTCTCTGACGACGCAGGCAAGGTAGCGACAAAATTCGCTTTGCACGTGCAAGGCAAGCCCTTTTTGAACACTACTCCAGCCAAAGTTGCCCGCAGACGAGGATAAAAAGGACCCGTTCTTGGTTCGTTTTAACCATGCTTGCAAGACGACGGATGACGGATGAGCAGCGGGGGAGAGCCCTCGCTCTGCTTGATGAAGGCCTAGCGCAGCGGGAAGTTGCTAGACGACTTGAAGTGTCGCATTCCACAATCCAGAGACTGCTGGAGCGCTTCAATGAGACTGGAGCAGTCCAGGAAAGGCGTCACACGGGTCGACCCAGAGTAACGACAAGACAGCAAGACCGCTACCTTGCCCTCTCCGTCCTGAGGGAAAGGGCATCCACTGCGGTGACCTTGAGGGGTCAGCTGAGGGACGCAACAGGTGCTAACATCAGCTGCAGCACGGTGAGAAGACGGCTACATGAGGCAAACTTGAGGTCACGGAGACCGACCGTCCGACCCGTGCTGTCACGGGTCAACAGAGTGCGCCGCATGACCTGGGCCAGGGAGCACGTGACCTGGACAAGGCAACAGTGGGCCCGGGTCTTGTTTTCGGATGAGTCCAGGTTCACCCTGACCTTTAACGATGACCGGGCTCGGGTGTGGCGACGTCAAGGGGAGAGGTTCGCTGACGCCACTGTCCAAGAGCATAACCGGTACGGCGGCGGGTCGGTGATGGTGTGGGGTGGCATGAGCCGTGGTACCCGGACCCCCCTGCTCCCCATTGACGGCATCCTGAACGGGGTCCGGTACCGGGACGAGGTTCTGGCGGCCGTGGCACTGCCTGCGCTTGTGGACCTTGGTCAAGGCGCCATCTTCCAGGACGACAATGCACCTGCGCATCGAGCACGCCTTGTGACCGACTTCCTGGAGCAGCATGAAGTCGTCCGTATGGCCTGGCCAGCGTGCTCACCTGACCTGAACCCAATTGAACACCTCTGGGATGTGCTCGGGAGGCGCATCAGGGACAACCACCCCCCACCGGGCACCCTGGCCAGGCTGGTCGACATCCTGCAGATCGAGTGGGCGGCCATCCCTCAGGACACACTCCGTACCCTTGTGGGGTCGATGCATCGGCGCTGTGAAGCATGCATCCAGGCTCGGGGCGGACACACGCGATATTGAAAACAGATTGGCCAAATCTGACACTTTCTGTTTTTTGAAAAGGGGGGGATGTTCCTTTAAATGCATGTGCTGTTCACTAATGGGTCATTGTGCTAATTTCTTTTTCCAAAACAGGTGTGGAAATGATGAAATAAAACATAGAATCAATTCTAAACATTGTCAATTATTTCAACTTAAAATTAGAGAGGAAGGAAGAAGTGGCCCTTAAATTATGATTAGGAGTATATGTTTCAGTGACAAAAGATAAGACTCGTATGGAGGGCCATGATCATCAATGCCATGCGGTAAGGCCTATGATGATGACAAACGAGACAATTTAAGGGGGCAGACCTACCCAGACCTACCCTGATGTATACATCAGACATAATATGTTCAAAAGTTTTCATCCGATTTCCTTGATATTTGGCACACATATAGCAGGGACAGGCATCTATAGCCGGTAGTAAAATCTTGCAGTTCTGCTTGAAAGAAACATTTTTATCAAAAGTTGTATTATAATTTTTTTTATTAAAATTATTCTGAAAATTGGTGTGATGATTGTACAGAAAATAAGAATAGTAGGGCTAAGATTGTACTACATGCCATACATACTATACAGATGTATTTGCTTACTAAATATCAAATTTTTAACATGAATATATGTGTAGTTATAAATGTCACAGTATGTACTAGATTGTTTTCATTTTCGCGAGAACATTTTTTAATTAATTAATTTTTGTCAACTTTTCATAACTCACAGACCCCAACAAAGATATTCAATCCAAAGAATACTGTTGAGGTATCTTCTTGCCA
>CM060306.1:82250511-82258011 GCA_030674185.1 Monoplex corrugatus
TACAGCTATGTTGTTGACAGCACATATGAATTGTGAAAGACCAGGGGTATTAATTCTGTTCAAACGTAAAGATCTTTTTCGTTTACTTCTCTCTGTCTCTCTCTGTCTCTCTCTGTCTCTCTCTGTCTCTCTCTGTCTCTCTCTGTCTCTGTCTCTCTCTCTCTTCTCTTTTCTGTTTGTCCTTATCACTTCAAAATAGACAACACTGGTTTCCTTCTCTTGGGGTTCAAGACTAACACCTGCAATAATTCTTCTTGAAACTGAATCCCTGGCAGTCATTTGTTTTTACACAACTTCTTGGTACAGTTCTGCAAATAAACAGACAGCAGGGGGGAAATCATAGGTTCCCACAAATAATTACATCATGCAGACAGACAGACAGACAAGCAGAGAGAAACACAGACTCTACAGATTTGAGTTTCATTTTTTTCAAAATACCGTCCTCACTTCCCGAATACATTCCATATTCACTGGCGCCACTGATATATCTGAGGTAGCATCCTCGTTTTCGAAAGGGTGGTTGAAAAAAAAAAAGTTGTATAATAACTTTTGAGTGTGAGCACCTGTGCCTGGATGCAGGATGTACTCAATTGCTCAAAGGATCCATTGATGGTTCATTATAATTTGAAACTTGTAAAATGATCTGGCTGATGATCCCAGTCTGCCTTTCTGTCTGTCAGTTTCTATCTGTCTGCCTGTTTGTCTATGTTTTCTCTGTGCCTCTCTCTGTCTGTTTGTGTCTCTGTCTGCCTGTTTCTCTGTCTCTGTCTGTCTGTCTGTCTGTCTGTCTCTCTGTCTGTCTGTCTCCGTCTCTGTCTCTGTCTCTCTCCTTCTCTCTCTGTGTCTCTGTCTCTCTGTCTCTCTCTTTCTGTCTCGTCTTAAGTATGTGTAATCTATGAACGGCATAACAACTTGTCCAGTGTGCTACAATATCCAGCCGTTGAAAAAGCTCATTCATTTTATAATAATTCGGTCGTTCTCTCTCTCTCTCTCTCTCTCTCTCCTCTCTCTCTCTCTCTCTCTCTCTCTTCTATCTCTCTCTCTCTCTCTCTCTCTCACACACACCCCTCTTCTCTCTCTCAAGGTACTGCCATCGCAAAGGACTTAAGGAAAAACAGAATAAAAGCACCTTACACGAGGAAAGTGCTGCATAATTATAAAATCAAAACCTCTAGTTTAACAACTGTCACAGCAGTTACACACGATTTAAAACGGTTAGCTTCATTCGTGAAATGAAAGAAAGTCAACCTTTCATCCTGACTGACGCCATGAACAAACTTCAGAATGTAAGAAGTGGAACTGGAACCCCGAACAGGCACGAATCAATCAGTAGTTTTAAACTGGAAGAGTTCACGTGGATCTGTTGCTAGGACACGTTGTGCTAATCGGAAACGAACTTGCTGACAAACTGGCAGGTTATTGTCATTGTTATTTTTGTGTAAAGCCCAGCCGACTGCGTAGAGCCATATCAGGGCTACAACCGCTCATACACATACACATAAACATACACAACTTCAACAGGAAAAAAAGTTAAGTACACATATTAACGCACTCGCGCACATAATCTAAAGATATGCCCATGGCGTTGATCACTCTGTCCAATTCATCGCACAGGGGATTTAAAAAAACACACCTGGATACAGATATCAGCATACCTAAAGACATCAAAACATATATAAAAACAGGCATAAATTACCCAGAATTGCTTCCACATATGTCACCTCCCCAGAGCCAAAAATGCTTTTAATGCAGGTACCCAATTATTAATCCTAAGAAAAAGTACGTAAGACTTTATCGAACACAGACAGGTAAATGGACCAGGAAGGCAGAAAATGATAGGAAGAAATGGCGGAAAGTAAAGGAACAGGGCAGAAACAGAGTGACAGAAAAGACGAAATTTCTGGCACAGAATTTCCAGAAGGTAGGGGTATTATTTATACTGAAAGAGCCCCCGGCATTCCCACGGGGAAACTAGCAGGTAAAACTACCACAAATAATATGCATCTTTAAAAAATCCGAGGTCCTACGAACTTGAAATCATACCTTTTTGAAACAAACACCTCCACCTTCACCTTCACTTAACCCGGAGTCTTGAAGACCGTTGGGGTGCCACAGAAGACTTCGTAACCAGCTTTCGCCATTCCCCCCGATTCTCAGATGCTCTTGTGCGAGTTGCTGAGTATGAGGCTAGTCCATTCACCGATGCTGTCCTTCCATCTCTTTCTCTGTCTTCCTCTCACAAACAAACACCGGGTCAATATATGATCGATCGTCTGATTCAAAAAGGAATAGTCAGAGAAAATACCGGAAATCCACACGAAAAGAAAAACAGGAGTCAATATCAATCAAACAAACATTAATACTTTCTGAAGCATACCACAGTGTAGGCTCCTACAAAGCAGAATGGTATGTTTTAGAGTTTTTAGTGAATCATAAATAACAGACAAATGAGGAGATGAAAACGGTAAGATGGTCAGGATAGAGCAAAGAAGAGAGGTTGGCCAGCAGAAAACGTGTGACTGATGAGAGACAGTGGTGTACGAGTACTAGGACGGTGGTGGTGCGTTTTTGGGATGGGTGGATCTATACTTGAGGGATGGACTTAGGGATGTGGTGTGGTTGGGACGGTGACTTTAACCCTTTGACTCCCGGGCCCTGTCCACCAAAGGCAAAAAGTTAACCCTTTGATTCACTCACCCTATCCACCAGCTGCCTGCAGGAATCAAAGGTTAAGTTTATGAAGCTGGTTGATAGGATGAGGGAATCAAAGGGTTAAGTTGTTGCTTTGCTAGCATTGTTGATAATGCAGGATGCTGGTGGCCAGGCTGCGGGAGTCAAAGGGTTAATCAGATGGTGTGTGGAGAAGGACTTGATGGGCCTCTGGAGTGTGGTTGTTGAACGCGTCAGTGCAAATCTATGTGCGCAAGTGGATTTGACATGCTTCATTCATTTGCGCCAGATTTCATTTTATATTTCATTTTATTTCAGTCAGTAAGAAGTACTAGATCACTCGGTTGCATACGTCTCTGTTAGTCTTTTGTGTGGGATATGTTATTATTATTATTATTATTATTATTATCATTATTATCATTATTATTATTATTATTATTATCATTACTATTAATATCATCATCATCATCATCATCATCATCATCATCATCATCATCATCATCATCATCATCATCATCATCATCATCATCATCATTATTATTATTAATAATATTATTATTATTATTGTTATATTATTATTATTATTATTATTATTGTCGTTATTGCATGCCAATACATTGCGAGTTTATAAAGGTTTACATCCAATGTTTCGCCGCAGGAAAAAAAATCATAATATGGATAGGACCCATAATGAAGCAAACATTCACAAATACAGATGAATAGTCTTTTTAAGGTTATTATAAACACAGTCATCATTATTAACATAAAATTAATTTTTTCACTTTTTTGTTGTTGTTGTTGTCATTTCATTTATATTTCAACAAACGGACATCAACAAGCAATGCGGCAACAGACGATGCTTTAGATATAACATACATACAAATATGTAACAACATTTTTCACAGCGGAACTTTCAGTGTGAATGTCAAGACTTAAGTATTTGTCTGTCAAACTATTTGTAGAGGAGCAGCAGCAGCAGCGGCAGCAGCAGCAGGAGTAGAAAAAGACTTAGTAATAGTAATAGTAATAGTAGTAGTAGTAGTAGTAGTAGGAGGAGGAGGAGGAGGAGGAGGAGGAGGAAGAGGAGGAGAAGCAACAGCAGTAGCAGCAGCAGCAGTAGTATTAGCAGTAGTGGTCATGGTAGTAGTATCAAAGAGAGAAGTACCTACCAGTAGGTACTAATCTCTTTGGTAGTATCATCATCATTCTTATATTCTTAACCGGGTTGTCGTTTTTGACATGATGTTAACCCTGATATGGCTCTAGTAGTCGGCTGGGCTATAAGCAACATGAACTTGGCATTCTTATACTCACATAGACACCTTCGTGAACAACAAATGAATTCGTTCGTGCGTACATGGATCTTCCCATGAGAATGCGTATATGTGTTGTATAAGTACGTGCTTCCACGCGAGCGTGTACAGTGTGTATGTGTGTGGTATGGGCGTATGTGGTATACCAGTGTCAGACCGTAAAGCTGGCTGCACCTATCGCCATTGTGGCGAAAAGATTCATTTGAAGCGTGTGTTTTGATCTCACAGCAGACGCTTGGCTTTCAATAGAGAGATATTCATCTCACAGGTTCCTCCCCAACCTTTGATCAGGGGACATAATTGCTATAGCGCTTATGCGTACCTGGTCTTCGTTATAATCTCCCTTGCTTTGCAACGTTCACTGATACTTACCCACTCGCAGCAAGGAAGACGCAATGTCTTGTCAGTCGGTGGGTCACTCAGTCTGTCTGTCTGTCTGTCTATTTGTGTGTGTTTGTCTGTCTGTCTCTACTTCTTTCTTTCTCTCTCTCCCCCTCTCCTTTTTTTCTTGTCTGTCATTGTGGCTCTCTCTGTCTGTCTTTGTCTGTCTGTCTGTCTGTCTGTCTGTCTCTCTGTCTCTGTCTCTCTCTCTCTCTCTCTCTCTCTCTCTCTCTCACACACACACACACATTCACACACAACCACACTTTTATCTCAACGATATAACATGTTCGTGGAGTAGACAATGGGAGGTATGGGAGTGGACTGCAACTGCGATGGTTCCATTCTTGGTAGATTTTTATTATTTTTCTAAAAAAAAAAGAAAAGCTTTGCCTATCGCAAAAACAAATAAACAAACAAACAAACAAACACAAAACAAACAAACAAAAACAAGAACACACGTAAAAACAAACAAACAACGTACGAAACCAAAGCAAACAAAACAACAACAAAACAAAACAAACACATAAACAAGGAAGCAAACAAACAAGCAAACAACAAACAAACAAATACCACATTGCTGACATATAGATTACTCCGCAGTCGAGAGAGAGAGAGAGAGAGAGAGAGAGAGAGAGAGAGAGAGAGAGAGAGAGAGAGAGAGAGAGAGAGAGAGAACAACAGAGACAGAGACAGAGACAGAGACAGAGAGTGAAACAGACTGGGAACACGTAAAGAAAGGTGATGGGGAATAACTCAGTAGAAGATTTAAAACGGAAAGAAGTGCGGTGCTCTCCTTGGAGCCTGGACAACATCTCGAAAGTGAGGAGAACATTGTCAGCTTTCATTCGATTGCAGTAACTTTTTCACAGTAACTTTTATAGTGTCTGACGTTAACTACATGTAGATACATCTCTTGTCTATCTGTCTGTCTGTTGCCTGTCTGTCTGTCTTAAAAATGCTGTATAACTCCTATTGTAAGGGGCTGTTAGCCTTATACAATGAATTTCGTGTTCGTGTTCGATTTCGTGTCATGTTCGTGTTCGTGTTCTCTCTCTCTCTCTCTCTCTCTCTCTCTCTTCTCTTACTCTCTCTCACTCTCTCTACTCTTCTCATGTCTCTGTGTCTCTCTGTGTCTCGTCTCTGTCCTCACATTTAGCCACACATAACCAACACACACACACACACACACACACACACACACACACACACACAATAGCGAGAGAGAGAGAGAGAGAGAGAGAGAGAGAGAAAGAGAGAAGAGAGAGAAGACAGACAGAAAAGACAGACAGAAGAAGCAGACAGACAGACACAGACATGAAAGAGCAGACAGATGGACAGACGCAGAAGAGAGAGAGAGAGACGAGAGAGGAGAGAGAAGAGAGAGAGAGAGAGAGAGAAGAGAGAGAGAGAGAGAGAGACAGGAGAGAGAGAGAGAGAGAGGAAGAGAGAGGAGAGAGAGAGAGAGGAGAGGAGAGAGAGAGAGAGAGAGAGAGAGAGAGAGAGAGAGAGAGAGAGAGAGAGAGAGAGAGAGAGGAGAGAGATAACGACAAGGATCGAGACAGAGAGTGAAACAGACTGGGAACACGTAAAGAAAGGTGATGGGGAATAACTCAGTACAAGATTTAAAACGGAAAGAAGTGCGGTGCTCTCCCTTGAGCTGTACAACATCTCCAAACTTTTTGCGGAGAGAACATTGTCATGCTTTCATTCGATTGCAGTAACTTTTTCACAGTAACTTTTATAGTGTCTGACGTTAACTAGATACATCTCTGTCTGTCTGTCTGTCTGTAAAAATGCTATAACTACTATTGTAAGGGGCCGTTAGCCTTATACAATGAATTTCGTGTTTCGTGTTCGATTTCGTGTTCATTTTCGTGTTCGTGTTCTCTCTCTCTCTCTCTCTCTCTCTCTCTCTCTCTCTCTCTCTCTCTCTCTTTCTCACTCTCTCTCACTCTCTCTCTCACTCTCTCTCTCTCTCTCTCTCACTGTCTCTGTGTCTCTCTCTGTGTCTCTGTCTCTGTCCCTCACACATTTAGCCACACATAACCAACACACACACACACACACACACACCACACACACACACACACACACACACACACACACACACACACACACACACACAGAGCGAGTGAGCCAGAGAGAGAGAGCGAGAGAGAAGAGAGAAGACAGATAGACAGACAGATAGACAGACAGACAGACAGACACAACAGACACAGACAGACATTAGACAGACAGACAGACGGATGGACAGACAGACGCAGACAAGAAGAAGAGAAGGACGAGGGAGAGAGAGAGAGAGAAGAGAGAGGAGAGAGAGAGAGAGAGGAGAGAGAGAGAGAGAGACAGAGAAGAGAGAGAGAGAGAGAGAGAGAGAGAGAGAGAGAGAGAGAGAGAGAGAGAGACAACAGAGACAGAGACAGAGACAAAGAGTGAAACAGACAGACTGGGAAGACGTAAAGAAAGATGATGGGGAAAATCAGTGCGAGATTTAAAACGGAAAGAGTGCGGTGCTCTCCTTGAACTGTACAACATCTCGAAACGTGAGGAGGACATTGTCATGCTTCATTCGATTGCAGTAACTTTTTCACAGTAACTTTTATAGTGTCTACGTTAACTAGTATACATCTCTGCTGGGCTTGTCATGTCTGTCTGTAAAAATTGCTGTAACCCTATTGTGAGGGGCGTTGGCTTATATAATGAGTCTGTGTTCGTGTTCGTGTTCGTGTTCGTGTCTTCTCTCTCTCTCTCTTCCCCTCACACACTTAGCCTACATAACCAACAGAAGAGATGAGTGAGAGAGAGAGAGTGGATATGACGAGACAGAGCAGATACAGACATATGACAGACTCAGACATAGACAGACAGACGACGGATAGACAGACGCAGAGAGAGAGAGAGAAGACAGACAGACAGATAGACAGACAGACAGAGACAGACAGACGACAGACAGAGACAGACAGACATATAGACAGACAGACAGACGGATAGGACAGAGAGAGAGAGAGAGAGAGAAGGAGAGAGGAGAGAGAGAGAGAGACAGACAGACAGACAGAAAGACAGACAGACAAGACACACAGACAGACAGAGAGACAGAGCGAAGAAGACGAAGGAGAGAGAAGAAGACAGACAG
>CM060306.1:82263011-82268011 GCA_030674185.1 Monoplex corrugatus
CAAGAGAAAGTGAAGGACGAGCTGAAGAGGTTGAAAAAACTGGACGTGGTCACTAAAGTAGACACGCCAACGGAGTGGATAAGCAGTTTGGTCGTAACAACAAAGAGCAATGGGAAAGTCAGACTGTGCATCGACCCTAAGCCATGAACAAAGCCCTCAGGAGAAACGAGTACCCCATGCCAACCATCGATGACGTACTGCCTCTCCTCAAAGATGCAAAATACTTCACACACCTGGACGCGAAAAACGGGTTTTGGCACATTGAACTGGACGAAGACAGCAGCTACCTGACAACATTTGAGACGCCTTTTGGCAAATACCGATGGAAACGAATGCCCTTTGGTATTTCACCAGCCCCAGAAGAATTCCAGAGGAGGATTGACATCGCTCTGGCAGGACTGCCAGGCGTGGTAGCGGTTCATGATGACATCTTTGTTTTTGGCAGAGGACCAACCGACGAAGCAGGAGCACAAGTTCATGATACCAACCTGAACCGTTTGCTACAACGATGCCGAGAGACTGGAATCAAACTCAACAAGGAGAAGGTTGAGATGAAACGAACAGAGATATCATATTTGGAACACAACAATCAAGATCCCTTCCTCGCTTTACTTGAGCTGAGAAACATCCCGACAGAGACTGTAAACAGTTCGCCTGCTCAGAGACTGTTCGGCAGAAGAACACGAACACAAGTGCCGACGTCAAAGACATTACTCCAGCCTACAGTTGTACCAATCAAGAAAGAACTTGAGAAAAGGAAACTGAAGCAAGCGCAGTACTACAACAGAAGCGCAGTAGAGCTGACAGAACTGAGTCCTGGACAGATTGTGAAATTCCAACCTCCAGGATCCAAAAAGTGGATCAGCGCCAAAGTAGACCAACAGGTGAACATCCGGTCATACAACATTCGCACAGAGGACGGACGTCAGTACAGAAGGAATCGTCGTCAGCTACGAGACACAACAGAAACGGAGCTTCAGCAGACAATCAACCCTCAACGACTTGTCCTGAGAAGGATGATTTCTGGAAGACATCAGGAAAGCGACACATCGGGCAAGCAACAGCAAATCATCATTCCATCAAAACAGATGCTGGAAGATAACAAGAAAACTGGAACTGGAACAGATGTCAGGACGCCAGCATCGTCTGTCCGTGAGAACTCATCTGATCAGTCACCAGTCATCAAAATGTCTGAGACAACCAGCATCAAGGAGCCAGATGAAGTTATCAAACAAACAAGGACAGGACAACCCGAACCAGTTAGTTCTCCTTACAGAACAAGATCTGGAAGACAAAGCAAAAGGCCAGATTTCCTGAAATATGAATGAAACTGAAGACTCTACCACAATCAGATAAACTGAAAGCATTGCGAAATATGGACATCATGATGATGATGGATAGTATAATGATCAGAGATAAAATGAGGTGAATGAATGTTTGGGCCCTGTGCGTGAGAATGAGTGTTTGTTAAGTTAATGTTGTGATAAAGGTAGGAAACACATTTGTTTCGTATGGACTGAAAGATAGGAAAAATGATTGATTTTGTTTCCTTAAAGAAAGGGAGAGTGTGACGTGTGTTAACAGTAAACAGCGTGCGGATAGCAGCACGGCATGATATTCGTTTAAATGATAACTGATTGCTGTTCACTGTGAAATGTATATATACTGTAGTGAGTTGAGAATCAGGGGGTGACGAGTAAAGACGTAGAAGCATTGCCCTGTCTTCCGAGTTGGCTGTAGAAAGAACGAAACAGACTGACAAAGAGATAGACTACAGGCAGAGACAGACAGATAGACAGACAGACAGACAGACAGACAAACAGACTGACCGACAGAGAGATAGACCTACAGGCAGAGACAGACAGACAAACACGACAAACAGACCCGACAAACAGAACAGACAAAGAAAGACACAGATAGAGACACATACACATATACACAGACAGAGAGAAGCGAAGAGAAATAAAAGGATAGAGAGACAGAGAGACAGAGGGACAGAGAGAGAGAGACAGAGAGTGCGTCTGGAAATAAGATTAAATGCCGTGAACGTGATTTTTCCACTTTCTTGCTCCCACCAGTAGACGGAGAGTTCACTTTAAGTTATCGTCTGCCACACAGTCTGTTCCAGATTTTAAAAAGAAAAAGAAAAAGAAAAAAAAAAAAAACCCATCCGCCCTAGATATCTTAATCTGTCACCACCACCATCCATACAAACCGTCTTCCCTCCCCCCCCTCGCCCCAATGCCTTTATATGAAATGAAGAGTCTGGTTGTGATCGATTTTTGGGATTTGACTGTACCCACCCCACCCCCACTCTCATCCTCCATCCACCATTCCCATCCCATCCTCATGATCTTCCCCGTGGGGATGTCGGGGGCTCTTGCAGTATAAACAGTATCCCCATCTTCCGGAAATTCTTTGCTGGACTTTCCTCTTTTCTGGCACTCTCTTTATTCCTTTGCTTTCTGTCCATTTCTTCCTGTGTTTTTTCCTCTTTGCTGGTGTAATCATCTGTATGTGTTCAGTAATGCTTTACGTGTTTCTCTTAGGATTGATGATTTACTTACGACATATAGAAATAACAATCTCGATTTTTTCATGTACTGACTCTAGAGATATCCTTTACAACAAAAATAATATATTATTTCGGTAGTCCAGCTGATTCTCAGATCCCCTGTTGGCAGATTGTTATGAAGAGTTAATTAATTGTTGCTGTATTGATTGACACTGTTAACTTAATGTTCTGAATTCTTAATTTATTGTTCCCCTTCTTACATTCAAACTATCACTACCCCTTCCCATCCCCGTCCCCCACCCTTTTTTTCCCCCTATGTGTGTGTGTGTGTGTGTGTGTGTGTGTGTGTGTTGTTGTGTGTGTGTGTGTGTGTGTGTGTGTGTGTGTGTGTATGTGTGTGTGTATGTGTGTGTGTATGTGTGTCTAAAATCACTATTGTGAACAGACATTAAATAAAGATTCCATTCCATGATTGGGTGCGTGTACGTATTACGTGCATTTTTCGCTCTAAGGAAACGTGATGTGCAGAAACATTGTTAGATAATTTAGGCCCGTTTACGTATATATACATTTTGCTGTCCTTAACAATGTTTATATCCGTATTCAGGTATGATTTTTTTTCTAAAATCTCCTAGAGTTAAATTCGACGGAGTAGTCAACGCCAGGGATATATCCTTAGATTATGTGCACAAGTGCATTGATATGTACACTTAATTTTTTCCCCAGATTTCTTTCTCTAGTGAGATAATTATAGCCCTGATATGGCTCTTCGCAGTCGGCTGGGCTTTAACAACAATAACAATAAAAATAACAACAATAACAATAACAACAACAATAAGAATAATTATAATAAGAACAACAACAATAACAATAGCAACAACAATAAGAATAATTATAATAAGAATAACAATAACAACAACAATAACAATCCCCATGGCCTTGTTACCGCAGAGATTGGGCACTCGCCTTTTCAGTGTGTTTACACGAGGTAATACGAATGCCAAGTCCTGGGGAACGACAATCGCACCCACCTAAGCAAGGCTTACCAGTAGGTCAGAAAAACAACAACAACAAACAAACAAACACAGAATTCTGTGTTTTATTTTTTTTCCTTTAAAGCCCAGCCGATTGCGTAAAGCCACATCAGGGCTATAACTATTTTAAAACATACACAATACTTAAAGAAAAAAAAATGAAAAGAAAATTAAGTACACATATCAATGCATTCGTGCACATAACTTAAGAAAACGTCCCTGGCGTTGACTACTCCGTCCAGTTTATCGCACTGGGGATTAAAAAAAAAACAGACCTGAATACAAATTTGAATATAATTAAGAACACGAAAACATACATAAAAACGAGCCTAAATTACCTGAAATTGCTTATGTATGCCGCATTTTCTTAGAGCCCAAAATGCACTTAATACATGTACCCAATTATCAATCCTAAGAGAAAGTATATAAGACCTTATTGAAGACGTACAGGAACAGCAAGGCAGAAAATGAGAGGAAGAAATGACAGAAAGCAAAGGAGGAAGAAAGAAACAAAGAGAGTAAGAGAAAAGAAGAAATTTCTGGCAGACAGTTTCCAAAAGGTGGCATACCATTTATACTGAAACAGTCGCCGGCATCCCGACGGTACTCTTCAAGCGAATCACCGATCACCGCGATATAGTAAAAAGTGGCGTGCGGCGCGTGCGCGAGCGCGCGTGCGCCGTGGTGTGTGTGTGTGTGGTGTGTGTGTGTTGTTGTGTGTGTGTGTGGTGTGTGTGTGTGTGTGTGTGTGTGTGTTCTGTGTGTGTGTGTTTGATTCTGTATATTTAGTATGTGAGGGAGAAAGACACAGAGAGAGAGAGAGAGAGAGAGAGAGAAAAAGACAGAGAGACAGAGAGACAGAGAGACAGAGAGACAGGAGACAGAGAGACAGAGAGACAGAGACAGAGACAGAGACAGAGACAGAGACAGAGACAGAGACAGAGGACAGAGGCAGACAGACAGACAGACATGACAGAGACAGAGACAGAGAGACAGAGAGACAGAGAGACAGAGAAAAAACAGATAAAGACAGACAGAGAGAGAGAGAGAGCGTGACAGAGAGACAGGGAGAGAGAGAGAGTAGAGAGAGGAGGAGAGAGAGAGAGAGAGAGAGAGAGAGAGAGAGAGAGAGAGAGAGAGAGAGAGAGAGAGAGTAGGCATAAGTTTCATTTCCTAAACAGATTTCTGTCTAGACCGCTTAAAAACAGAAATATTGAAAAACAAAAGAACAGAAAAGAAAGAAAACAAATAAACAAACATACAGAAACAAAACAAAACAAAACAAAAGAAAACAAAACAAAAATCCCAGATCTCCGTCTAAAGACAAAATAAGATTAACATTTGCATGTGTAATGGAACTTTGTTCCCAATAGCCTCCCCTCCCTCCCATAATCGACAAGAGTTTTGCTTCCTTTGTTTTTTTTTTTGTTTTTTTTGTGAACACTGAGATT
>CM060306.1:82280511-82283011 GCA_030674185.1 Monoplex corrugatus
TCCTCCATATGTATCTATCCCTTGTTGTGTCTGCATACGAATGTTTCTTTTTTGTGATTGTTGAAGCTGGATATCATCTGCGAGAGATAATGACTAACCGCGTACTGTTTGATTATTAAAGACAGTGGCGTTGTGTATAGGACAAACAGAACTGGGCCTTGCACCAAACCTTGGATTACACCAAAAACAAGCAGAGATGAAGCCGAAGAGAAAGCATTGACAACGATATACAGACTGCTATCTTCTTAATGGGAACGAAACGACTTAAAAGCTAGAGAGATAATTCAGAAGATGTCTTCAAGATTGCACTAAAGAATTTTGTATATTTGTGATCAATAGTGTCAAAAGCTGCAGAGTTATCAAGAAGGAATAGAAAAGAGACTTTATTTTTATCCAAGGCTGTCAAAAGGCCATTTTCTACATGGACTAGAACAGTCTCAATACTATGTCCGGCTCTATATGCTGATTGCACTCACAATTTCAACAATCAATTTTCCTTGGCAATTAAGACCAAATCTTGATGTGAAGATACGCCTGTTATGTGCGGATCGACAAATCTATTGGAGAAAATAAACGGCCTTTAATTGTTGAGAACCAGGCCTTATGTTTTGAAAAGCAGACATTTATGAATTTTCTCTTTAAAAAAAAAACACACGTAAACTGTTGGATATCACATTTAAATGAAAGTTTAACGAGGAAAGAATCGTAATATTGACTTGTAAAAATAACTACATGTACAGGAAGAGTTATTGTATCAGTTTTAAATCAAAATCTCAACTCAACCTCTGACGATCCTACCCCCTATTTTGGCTACTAGCGGCAAACATTGTGCGGTGACAAGCGACTCATTCCGTTACGGGAGGTAATGTATTATTAAACATTTTTGTCTCAAATGCAAAATGATATACACATCCAGAATTGATCCAGAATCTTTGCCTAATATCGTAATGTCCTAACTGTAAGATAAGTACGATATTAGACAAAGATTCTAGTGTAGTTTGAGAACTGATTCTCAGACTACACAAAAACCATTTTATTGTCAGACAAAAGATATAACATCTTAGCTTGAATACTTTGATGCCGGAACGCAACAACAAGCACGTTTTTTGAAACATAATATCTGCGAAACGAAACTTCAATAGCGGTTATATATGATATTCGTTTGAAGCACATAGCAGCAGCAATCATCAGAACCTCAGAAAAACACAGAAAAATTATTATCTATTAAATGAGCCTTTGTTTCTCTGTTATGTGCATGCGTGCGTGCGTGCGTGTGTGTGTATGTTTGTGTGCGTGCACGTGTGAGTGTACATCTGCGTGACTGTGTGTGCGTGCCTGTACTTGCACACATACACGCACGCACTCACATACACAGACACAGACACAGACAGACACAGACACAGACACAGACACACACACACACACACATACACAGACTCACACACACACACACACACACACACACACACACACACACACACACACACACACACACACACACACACACACACACACACACACACACACTGAAGAAGAACAAGAAGGAAAAAAAAACAGAAACCGAATATCAAGAGAAAGTGTTTGGAGCTTCTTTTAAAGGGCTTCATGACACTCGGACAACATTTCATACACTCCACCTAAATCTGCCAGCAATTACCTGGAAGACCCCCTAAACCTATGCAAAACCCTTTGAGCTGGCAAAGTCTTGATGGACAGAAATATATGAAGCTGATACCCCAGAATGATGGAAAAGTTAAGATATTTAACAAACATCTCCGATTTTCATGTTGCAGGCTGAAATTGAACTCGAAATATCTGATCATGAGTCTATGGCTTTGTCAGAAAAGCCAACCAGCCTTTGAACTCGAAATATCTGATCATGAGTCTATGGCTTTGTGAGAAGAACCAACCAGCCTGTGTATGTTCAGAAAACGGAGAAGAATTTAAAGAAGAAGAAGAAACAGACGAAGATTGATTTTTCAAATGAATGATTTGTCAAAACGCCACTCTAGGATTGCAGTGCTCAGAATGCCCTACAGTATTTAGATGGCGTTTTCAAATGGCAGACATGGAAACAGGAGCCGCAGCAGCAGCAGCATAAATAGAAGACTTTAAAAACAAGAACGACAGAATTGTGTAGAGCAGAAGCTAACAATACAAGTGCAGAAGTAAACACAATAACGGAGTCCATGTAAGCGAAACTCAAAGAAAATATCCAAGTAGAGGAAAAGAATCAATGAAAGAGTTAATGAAGACAGAGACAATGGAGAAAGTAACAAACAAAGAAACAAACAGACAAAGAAACAAACAAACAAACAAACGAACGAACGAACGAACGAACAAACAAACAAACAAACAAACAAAAACAATCAAACAAAACAGAACAAAATAACGAAATTTAGATGGACACGCTATTCTACGAATTTCTCCTTTTTTTGTATAAAACATTATTACAAGGAATTTATATTTCGTACTTCTCAAGGTCACTGTGACCTTGAAC
>CM060306.1:82288011-82290511 GCA_030674185.1 Monoplex corrugatus
TGTTCTGACTTTGTTTGTTGATTGTCCACGCTTCGCATCCGTACAATAAACAATATTGATTCTATGTAACACTAAAGAAGTCTCTTCCTGAGGTTAACTACATCTCTCTCTCTCTCTTTCTCTTCTCTCTTTCTCTCTCTCTTTCTCTCCCTCTCTGTCTGCCTCTCTGCCTCTGTCTCTGTCTGTCTGTCTCTCTCTCTGTCTCTGTCTCTGGCTCACTGGCTCTCTTTTTCTCTGTCTCTATCTTTATTTCTCTCTCTCTCTCTCTCTCACTTTCTCTGTCTGTCTCTCTGCCTCTGTCTGTCTGTCTGTCTGTCTCCCTCCCTCCCTCCCTCTTTCTCTCTCTCTCTCTCGTGACTTTAAATGAACTATTCTTCAATATGGACAAGGATTTTATGTCACACCCTTTACGTGCGATATTCCTTTTAACGTCTTTTCACTTATTGTACTTTTTTAGACAGACATTTTATAGAGACCATCCCTAACGCTACGTATCTGTGTCTAGTCTGCGGATGGGACTTATATACGGTGCATTAATTATAGCCGGAGGCAGTGTCTGCTTCTGTGGCTCTCCGTGTGCGTATGCGTGCTCTCTGTCTCTCTTGTCTCTGTCTCTTTCTCTCTGTCTCTCTCTGTCTCTCTGTCTTTCTGTGTCTCTGTCTCTGTCTGTCTGTCTGTCTCTCCCTCTGTCTCCCCCTCGCTCTCTTAAATCGTGTGTGTGTGTATGTGTGTGTGTGTGTGTGTGTGTGCGTGCGTGTGTGTGTTTGTGTGTGGGGCTGTGTGTGTATATGAGTATGTTTGTGTGGTGTGTGTGTGTATGTGTGTGTGTGTGTACGTGTCTTTGTGTGTGTGTGTGTGTGTGTGTGCATGTACGTGTCTTTGTGTGTGTGTGTGTGTGTGTGTGTGTGTGTGTGTGTGTATGTGTGTGTGTGCATGTGTGTGTGTGTGTGTGTGTGTGTGTGTGTGCGTGCGTGTAAGTGTGTGTACTCCAAAACCCATGAGTCCAGACCACCACTCAAGGTGTGGTGGGGAATGAAAAACAAACTATCCCTGTCCAACCTTGGAATATAACACACTAATAAATGTAAGTTCGAACCCGAGATACACTACATTAAACCGGCCAATTTACTACCTAACATAAACATAATTGTACTTTAAACTGGCCTATTTACTCCCTAACATAAACGTAACTGTACTTTAAAATGGCCTATTTACTCCCTAACATAAACGTAATTGTACTTTAAACTGGCCTATTTACTCCCTAACATAAACGTAATTGTACTTTAAACTGGCCTATTTACTCCCTAACTTAAACATAACTGTTATTCTGGTGGCGTAGTACACGATTAGATACGCCTATTCCCCCCTCCCCACCTCTCGGTGATGGTTACCTCCCGTTGGCCATATCACGTGAAATGGGTGCAGACGGAAAACTGAATCGAATCAATCAGTCAGTCAGCCAATTTGAGAAACGGAAAACTGATCAAATCAACTAGTCAGCCGGTCAGTCTGAGAAATGGAAAACTGGGTCAAATCAATGTCAGTCAGTCAACCAAACAGAGAAACAGAAAACTGATCAAATCAACCAGTCAGCAAATCAATCTGAGAAATGAAAACTGGGTCAAACCAATCAGTCAATCAATCAATCTGAGAAACGGAAAACTGATCAAATCAAGTCAACCAATCTGAGAAATGGAAAATTGGGTCAAATCAATCAGTCAGTCAATCAATCTGAGAAACGGAAAACAGATCAAATCAGTCAGTCAACCAATTTGAGAAATGTTAAACTGGGTCAAATCAATCATCAGTCAACCAATCTGAGAAGCGTTAAACTGGGTCAAATCAATTATTCAGTCAATCAATCTGAGAAATGGAAAACTGGGTCAAATCAACGTCAGTCAAACAATCTGAGAACAAAGCCAGGAATTTGATGTATCTTAGGTAGGAGTTCAGAATTTTGTGATAGGGGGATTCACCTCACGCAGATTGTTCCCTACTTGCTCCATCCAAAGTCTGTCAGTAATCATCTGGACGCTACGGAAGCGTATGCAAAAAACCGATTATGCTGGCGAGGTCTTGAAATGGGGAAGAGGGTAAGACGAACCTGTGAAAAACTAAACTGTCAGCATCAAAATATTCGGAACTGCAACAAATGGCAGGAAATATACCGGATTTTTATGATGCGGGAAGGGATTAAATCCAAGCCATCAAATTTTGAGACTACGGGTCATTGCTAACCATTGATCTTAAAACAAAACAAAACAAAACAAAACAAAACAAAACAAAACAAAAACAAAACAAAAAAGAAAAAAAAAGAAAAAAAGAAAAGAAAACAAAACAAAACAAAATAAAATAATAGAAAATGAAACCCTCTGGACGGCTTGGTCGTAAAACCCACCACCTCTACGCAATCAGCATAGCGCGTGAACCAACTGAGATAACGGGGTCACACAAAAAACAAAACAAAAGAAATACATCAAAACAAAAGAGAAGAGAAGAG
>CM060306.1:82298011-82303011 GCA_030674185.1 Monoplex corrugatus
TGTGTGTGTGTGTGTGTGTGTATGTGTGTGTGTGTGTGTGTGTGTGTGTGTGTGTGTGTGTGTGTGTGCGTACGCGCGCTAGCCAGGTCTTCCATGGGGAGGGAAACAGAGCTAATAAAACGCCAATACCACTAGAATGGTTACACATTTAAACAAGGAGTAAACAAGCCAGTTTTTATGCCACTGGGTGGAATTGATTTCTGGATATGAGATCTAAAATCCACGTCTCCATCAAGAAATCAGGCTAGCCTGCAAAAAAAAAGTTCATTTGGCACTCACGGGTATCGAACCCCTAAACTCCGTGTTATTAACACGCGCTTCTACCAACTGAACGAATGTGTCCCCAAAAAGTGTGGATTCAGTGATACACTGATACTGCATTTCTTGCAGTGAACTGCTTAGCAGAGTACATTATTAGCGATTGCAGAGGCAATGGATTCGTTTTGTATCCTCCTTGTAAAAAGAACTGCCAAATGCTGAAGAATGATTCTGTGGACTGGTCTTCACTGATTGAATTTCTTGCTATGAGCTGTTTCGCTTTCTAATAAACTGACGACAGGCACAATAGTCAAGTGCATATTAAAGCATCGGACATCCGACTGAAAGGTGTGGGTTTGATCCTACCCAGGTACCTACCAACAACGTATTTCATGTCATTACAGATGAAAAGAATTCTTACCAACAAATACTTATCAATTAACATTAGGAAAAAAGTTCTTGATTGTTATATAGAACCGATAATGTTAAATTAGACGGTTGTGAGGCGTGGACAGTCAACAAGCAAAGCCAGAACAAGATTGACGCAGCCGAGATGTGGTTTTTAAGAGAATGGTGAGAGTTTCATGGACAGCAAAGGAAACAAACGAGACAGTCTTGATGGAGGCAGACACAAGAAGATCATCCTAAGAAGATTATGAAAAGACAGGCAACATTTCTAGGCCATTTTATGAGGAAAGGGGAATTGGAGCACCTGGTCACAACGGGAAAGCTGGAGGAAATAGAGCACCAGGTAGACCCAAGGAGAAGATATTGGATGGACTTGCGGAGTGGCTGAAGATAAAGAGGGTGGAAGAGGTGCTTGCGGCAACAAGGGAGAGAAACAGATTGAAGGCCATGATCCCCAACGCCATGCGGCAAGACACTTGATGATGATGACAGATACATACCAGCAATGCTAGAATGAACACAATGAATGTGTAGCCTAGTAATAAAACTGCTTGCAGAGGAATCGATGAACCCGATTTCAAAACACAGATCAGACAAGAAGTTTCCTTCCTCCTTCACAAGATCTTATATGGCAGACTAACTGCCTGATTTTCGGGTGAGACAGTTAACTGAAATGTTGTGTGCGGTATGCACTGAGCGTAAATTAAAGATCGCACGCAGCAAAGGAATTGTCTCTGGCAAATTTCTGTACCGGGAGCAAAACCCACTATCATAGGTGAACGGATATACATGCATACAGAAATACAGCACAAAAAGTGGATGGCGCTGCATTGTGATGTTTCTCTTCTGGGGGGGGGGGGGGGGGGATAGCACGGATTTGACAATCCAATGAGACCAAACAAACCAGAATAACCCCAATAAAGACAACTACAATAAACAGATACCATCAATATGACCACACGTACAGACTTTACAAACCGCTTCAAAGTTTTTATCCTCGAAACTGAAGCCTTGCTTGTTGACTCAGGAAAGAGAATTCAGACTTGTGAGACCAAATGCCTGAGGGAAAGTAACTTTGCATATACATCCAACCTCGAAAATAAAACCAGTAAGTACCTACGGAACAAGATCAATACCTAAGTAAGCTTACAAGAATCGCTTCCGGCTACTGCATAAGGACAAAAATGTGGTTTGGTTTGGAGCAAGGAGGTACAGGTACGTTGGTACATCAGCCCATGACCTTATGAAACCCCTCTCGATTTCTGGTCGGGAGAGGACCAGAGCCCCAAGGGCAATGGCGGAAGCAGCTGAGAAGAGTTCCACCTGGATCTGGTCAAGAAGAAGAAACAAAAGTGAAATTCTAAGGCTTAAAATTCCTTCATATTTTGCCAGTTAAGACATCCGTCACAAGAATCCGTCAATATTGTAACAGCTTTATTTTAGTACTATACGATATCATTTTCGTCCTTGATCCATTAACCTTAAGCCTTTCATTCAGTTCTCGAAGATGACATTGAGTGACTGTGGATTTCTTTTAAGGCTTTCGTTGTTCTAAAGGGACTTATCACCTTGAATGCCCAGGTTCAAACCCAAGTGGTGGACAAGTTTCTCTTAAAAAAGTTGGTGACGGTAGATGGGCATCCACGAGTCATGACTTGGATGCGTCCCCCGCCCCCTCCCCCTAGAGTGTAACGTGTTAAGGGCCCAAACACTTGCTTGACAAAGGTTTCTGCTCTGAGGACCTTCTGTTGTCCGACTCTCCACAGAGATTCTTCCTGTTTTGGTTTGGACGCGTCGCCCGCCACTACACACTGACCATCCTTCACAGTACCTAGGAAAGATGCACCTCAAAGATAGAGATGGAGGAAGGTATGCTGCTTCCCATCAGTACTCTAAATCCCCTACCCACCACCTTCAACATCAATGACCTTACTGATTATTGAATTAGATGATGATGATGATGACATGATGAAGAAGATGATGATGGTGTGTTTTTTCCTCAAAACTTTGTCTCGTTCTGTGACATGATCATTACTATCAGTTGGAAGCTTAGTAGATAAGGGAAATCGTAAGCTGATTTAAGACACATACTGCTATATGGAACTTATGAACAACTTTTGTTGTGGTTTTTGTCTGAAAAAGAAAATGCTGGTCACCATACGTTTCATATGATTCGTATGTTTTTGAAAAACAATTCTAGGGAAGGATCGAACAACTCTTACAATCAAACTCCTTCATCTGTGCAAATATTAATTTTACTGAAAAATTGAGTTGTTTGGTCTTGACAAAAGCGTGTATACATATTCGGTATTCAGTTTGGTTATCCTTGTAAAACAAACAACAACAATAAAAAACCTGTATCGAAATGCATATTAAAAGAAAAATCAAATGTAACTTCTTGAAAAAAAAATCTTGCCACAAAATATCATACAGAGGACCACAATACAAAAGCTGAAGTAAAACATGCACGTTTTTAAACGAATTAAAACAATAAGGTGAGTGGACAAAACAGGCACAACTAAACAGCACAAATAATGTCAGCATTGCCCTCTCCTATATTGAGTGGCCTCAGCGATCCTTAAAATTAACTCTTTAACTTTCCCACTCTAACCACCAGCTTTTCAGTTTCTCACTTTACCCATCACCTTCATGCACAAAGCTGGATGGATGGCAGTGAGGGAGTGAAATGGTTATGTGCTGTTGGTCCTCCCCTAATTAGCTAAAGCCCTTTCGCATTTGCACTGCTAGATGTAAAGCTAGCTCCTAGTATTCGCATTCGAATGTAGCACAGCGTCAGTACGAAGTCTTTCAATAGTGAATGGAAAGTTCCTTGCATCCCAGAATGCTCGTACTATTTTTAGAACATTCAACACGAAACTGACCAAGATTCTAACCACACGCGCGATAAGACAGCAAGGCCAGTAGTGTCGGAAATTCCCCACACATCTGTCGGAAAAGGTCGGGCGATCTCAACCGCTACGAACGGATGGGCACAATCTTCCGCAGGGCGGTTACCGGCTTTGTGAACAACTAGAACTGAATGAACTCCGGTTTGATAGTGACTTGGTTGAGTAACGTTGGGAACAGGATGGGCGTCAGGGGTGGGGGGTGGGGGGTGGAGTGAGGTGAGGTGGGGTGGGGTGGGATGGGGTGAGGGTAGTACCATTAAAAGCAAAAAGCGGGAAAAACCCATGATCACCATGAAGACTGGCCAAGTGGAATGGTGAAATTCGAGCTTATCAGTTAATTAGAATTGGGAACTCCCTAGCGTGTAGTTGTTCATGGTTTGGTGCTGGTAATTATAGCTGGCGGTGAGTGTTGATTCTGTTTGTCTGTGTTCTCTCCGATAAAGTGTTCAAGGGTTAAATGATAGCATGGGACCTGATTCCTACTGACCTTTGGAGTTGTTTTTTTTAATGTTTTTACCTCTTTGGTTTACACGAGAATGCTGTGTCTGATCGATCAGGTGTTTTGTGCAAAATAAAAACCTGTTGGTTACCAGAGTGTATTTCTTTCGTTTTAATGTCACATTTAGGAAACATACAAAAACACGTTTGCACATAAGCTAACACACATGCATACACACACACACACACACACACACACACACACACACATAAACACACACACACACACAACACACATAAACACACACACAGACGCACACACACATACACACATACATGCATACATACATAATACATACATACATAATTTACATACATAAATGTATATACATATACATACATGCATACATTACATACATTACTACATACATTCATACATACATACATTATACATACATACAATACATAGATACATACATACATACATACATATATACATACATACTATACATACATACATACACACATGCATACATACAATACATGACATACATACATACATACACACACACAAGCACACACACTTGCGCACATGCATTCACTCATGAGCAAGTAGTTCGTTGTCCAATAAACATAGATTCATATTTAGTCCCCAAGCCACAAAAACATGCAGAATATGACCCTAAGCTATGGACAGGCTGCAAATATGCCTACTATAAACTATAAAGACCACTTTCTGTCTTGTTGACTGTCAATACTGTAACAGCTTTATTTCAGTACTCATCATCATCATCAGTGCCTTGCCGCATGGCGTTGGCGATCATGGCCTTTCATTTGTCTCTATCTCCTATTGCCTCAAGCATCTCTTCCACCCTCTTTGTCTTCAGCCACTCTGCAAGTCTGTCTAGTATCTTCTCCCTGGATCTGCCTGGTGCTCTCTTTCCCTCCAGCTTTCCCGTTGTGACCAGGTGCTCCAATTCCCCTTTC
>CM060306.1:82310511-82323011 GCA_030674185.1 Monoplex corrugatus
TTTTCATCAATCGGTCTATTTTCGCCTTGATCCACCCGTTTATTTCTTTTTTCTTTTTTAAAAGTTTTTGTACAATCTTCTAGCGGTTGTTAGGCCAATCGTGCTTCACCAGAGTCTGTTAGCCAGGCTATTTCTATTCCACCTCCCACGATGAAGACTAGAGGTTGGGGTAATGTGCTTCCACTATCAGACTGTCCGACAATAATAGTGGCTAGACAGTCACTTGATGGTTTGATACTAACACAGTGAGGACGAAGTGCGAGACAAAATAGCAATACGTCAATCAGTACCGCTCCTTGGAAGTTTCGAAACTCCACAACAATTGACAAAGCTCCTTGGAGTGTCGACAACGCCATAGAAGTTAACAAAGCTCCTTGGGATCGTCGATAACGCCCATAAAGTTGACAAAGCTCCTTGGGAGTGTCGTAACGCGACAACAGTTGACAAAGCTCCTGGAGTGTCGACTAACGCCACAACGTTCACAAAGCTCCTTGGGAGTGTCGACAACGCCACAAAGTTGACAAAGCTCCTTGTGAGTGTCGACAATCTCACACAGTTGACAAGATTTCTTGGGAGTGTCGATAAGCCACAACAGTTGACAAAGCTCCTTGGAAGTGTCGATAACGCACAACTTTTGACAAAGCTCCTGGAGTGTCGATAACGCACAACAGTTCACAAAGCTCCTTGGGAGTGTCGATAACGCCACAACAGTTGACAAAGCTCCTTGGAGTGTCGATACGCACAGAAGTTGACAAGCTCCTTGGAGTGTCGATAACGCCAAACAGTTGACAAAGCTCCTTGGAGCGTCGATAACGCGACAACAGTTGACAAAGCTCTTGGGAGTGTCGATAACGCGACAACAGTTGACAAAACTCCTTGGGAGTGTCGATAATCCCACAACAGTTGACAAAGCTCCTTGGAGTGTCGACTAACGCACAACAGTTGACAAAGCTCCTTGGATGTCGAACAACCCACAACAGTTGACAAAGCTCCTTGGGATGTCGACACCGCCACAACAGTTGACAAAGCTCCTTGGGAGTGTCGATACAGACCACAACAGTTGCAAAGCTCCTTGGGAGTGTCGATAAACCCACAACAGTTGGACAAAGCTCCTTGGGAGTGTCGATAAGCGACAACAGTTGACAAAGCTCTTGGGAGTGTCGATAACCACAACAGTTGACAAAGCTCCTTGGGAGTGTCGATAACGCACAACAGTTGGCAAAGCTCCTTGGGAGTGTCGATAACGCCACAACAGTTGACAAAGCTCCTTGGAGTTTCGATAACTCCACAACAGTTGACAAAGCTCCTTGGAAGTGTCGATAACGCCATCAGAAGTTGACAAAGCTCCTTGGAGCGTCGATAACGCCATAGAAGTTAACAAGCCCCCCCCCCCCCCCCCCCCCCCCCCCCCCCCCCCCCCCCCCCCCCCCCCCCCCCCCCCCCCCCCCCCCCCCCCCCCCCCCCCCCCCCCCCCCCCCCCCCCCCCCCCCCCCCCCCCCCCCCCCCCCCCCCCCCCCCCCCCCCCCCCCCCCCCCCCCCCCCCCCCCCCCCCCCCCCCCCCCCCCCCCCCCCCCCCCCCCCCCCCCCCCCCCCCCCCCCCCCCCCCCCCCCCCCCCCCCCCCCCCCCCCCCCCCCCCCCCCCCCCCCCCCCCCCCCCCCCCCCCCCCCCCCCCCCCCCCCCCCCCCCCCCCCCCCCCCCCCCCCCCCCCCCCCCCCCCCCCCCCCCCCCCCCCCCCCCCCCCCCCCCCCCCCCCCCCCCCCCCCCCCCCCCCCCCCCCCCTTGTCGAAACGCCACAGAATTGACACGCTCACTGAATATTCGATAATCCACAACAGTGAGCAAAGCTCCTTGGATTTTCTCGATAATCTGGCGTTACAACAGTATGATCTAAAGCCCTGGAACAGATAAGAGCGCAAACTGTGCATTTCAGCACCTGGATCAGTCTTTCTTGATCTGCGTATGTCAACATTATAATGTTTGGAGTCGGATAAACATTTGCACAGGTCGAACTAGTTTTCACAAAGTCTTGGTAGTGTCTGACTGTTCCACGTTTTTCTACAGTTTACTGATCAGGTTCGATCATGGTCTCTGACTTGTTTTGAGTAGTGTCTGATACGTTTCACTATCATCGTTTTGATCAAGTCGTTTGGATCATGTCGTTCTGATCATGTCGTTTCTGATCATGTCGTTTCTGATCATGTCGTTCTTGTCGTTCTGTCATGTCGTTTTGATCATGTCGTTTCTGACATCATGTCGTTCTGATCATGTCGTTTCTTGGACATGTCGATTGTCTGATAAATGTCGTTCTGATACAATGTCGTTTCTGATCATGTCGTTTTGATATGTCAGTTGTCTGATAGACAAGCATTTACAATAGCATCATTGTGGAATTTGTCTCGCCATCAATCGTTATATGCCTTGATCACCGTTTTTCCAAAGTTGTACAACTTCTGGGTTTGTAGGATCGTTCTTCACAGAGTCCTGTAGCTCTGGATTGTCATTATACGTCACAGACGGGTTGTAAGTGCTTCCTATTCGATTAACGCATAAAGTTAACAAGTCCTGGGAGTGTCGAAAATGCGATACGTAACAGTACCGCTCTTGGAGTATCGTTACGCAACAACAGTTGTCATAATCCTTGAAGTTTCGATATTTCCCACACTTGTACCAAAGCGTTTGTATCTTTATTTCGATTTTACTACAAAGGGTAAAGTATTCTGTGAAATTGATAGCCACAACAGTGTACAAGAGCCAATCGATATCACAATCTTGTCGAGCCCGAGAGATAGTTTCGTAATAATCGCACAATGAATGTTAAGTAAGATCTGGGAGTGTGTATGCAAATCACGTTTTTTCAACATGCCGTCATTGATGTCGCTAGGCACACAGAAGTGACACATATTGAAGTGTGATACTCCCAAACAGATACAAGTTTTGAGGCGAAATCGCCCCCCAAATAAGAAATACTGTGGATTATACCCAGAGTTAAATCTCTTGTTTTTGTCATTTTACCAAACCTCAAGCTCGGTCATGTGTCTCGATAGTTCACAATGACAAAATTCTCATTGGGAGTGTCGACAACCCACAACAGTTCACAGAGCTCATTGGGAGTGTCGACAACGCCAAACATTGACAATCCTTGGAAGTTCGTACATACCAATTGAAAAGTCCTTGGGAGTGTCGACAACGCCACAAAGTTGACAAAGCTCCTTGGGAGTGTCGATAACCCACAAAGTTGACAAAGCTCCTTGGGAGTGTCGATAACCCACACAATTGACAAAGCTCCTTGGGAGTGTCGATAATCGCACAACAGTTGACAAAGCTCCTTGGGAGTGTCGATAATGCCACAACAGTTGACAAAGCTCTTGGGAGTGTCGACAACCACAAGTTGACAACTCCTTGGAGGTCGAAACCCAACAGTTGACAAAGCTCCTTGGGTGTCATACCACAACAATTGACAAGTCCTGGGAGTTCGATAACGCCACAACAGTTGACAAAGCTCCTTGGGAGTGTCGATAACGCCACAACAGTTGACAAAGCTCTTGGAGTGTCGATAACGCCACAAACAGTTGACAAAGCTCCTTGGGAGTGTCGATAACGCACAAAGTTGACAAAGCTCCTTGGGAGTGTCGATAACGCCACAACAGTTGACAAAGCTCCTTGGAGTGTCGATTAACGCGCACAGTTGACAAAGCTCCTTGGGAGTGTCGATAACGCCACAACATTACAAAGCTCCTTGGGAGTGTCGACAACGCCAAGAAGTTGACAAAGCTCCTTGGGAGTGTCGACAAACCACAACAGTTGACAAAGCTCCTTGGGAGTGTCGATAATACCACAACAGTTGGCAAAGCTCCTTGGGAGTGTCGATAACGCCACAACAGTTGACAAAGCTCCTTGGAAGTTTCGATAACTCCACAACAGTTGACAAAGCTCCTTGGGAGTGTCGATAACGCCACAACAATTGACAAAGCTCCTTGGGAGTGTCGATAACACCACAACAGTTGACAAAACTCCTTGGGAGTGTCGATAACGCCACAGCAGTTGACAAAGCTCCTTGGGAGTGTCGATAAAACCACAACAGTTGACAAAGCTCCTTGGGAGTGTCGATAACGCGACAACAGTTCACAAAGCTCCTTGGGAGTGTCGATAACGCGACAACAGTTCACAAAGCTCCTTGGGAGTGTCGATAACGCCATAACAGTTCACAAAGCTGTTTGGGAGTGTCGACAACGCCACAGAAGTTGACAGAGCTCCTTGGGAGTGTTGATAACACCACAACAGTTGACAAAGCTCCTTGGGAGTGTCAACAATGCCACAACAGTTGATAAAGCTCTTTGAAAATGTCGATAACGCCACAACAGTTGACAAAGCTCCTTGGAAGTTTCGATAACTCCACAACAGTTGACAAAGAACCTTGGAAGTGTCGATAACGCCATAGAAGTTAACAAAGCTCCTTGGGATCGTCGATAACGCCATAGAAGTTAACAAAGCTCCTTGGGAGTGTCGATAACGCGACAACAGTTGACAAAGCTCCTTGGAAGTGTCGATAACGACACAAGAGTTCACAAAGCTCCTTGGGAGTGTCGACAACGCCACAGAAGTTGACAAAGCTCCTTGTGAGTGTCGATAATACCACAACAGTTGGCAAAGCTCCTTGGGAGTGTCGATAAGGCTACAACAGTTGACAAAGCTCCTTGGAAGTGTCGATAAGGCCACAACAGTTGACAAAGCTCCTTGGAAGTGTCGATAACGCGACAACAGTTCACAAAGCTCCTTGGGAGTGTCGATAACGCCACAACAGTTCACAAAGCTCCTTGGGAGTGTCGACTACGCCACAGAAGGTGACAGAGCTCCTTGGGTGTCGATAACACCACAACAGTTGACAAAGCTCCTTGGAGCGTCGATAACGCGACAACAGTTTTCAAAGCTTCTTGGGAGTGTCGATAACGCGACAACAGTTGACAAAACTCCTTGGGAGTGTCAATAATACCACAACAGTTGACAAAGCTCATTGGGAGTGTCGATAACGCGACAACAGTTGACAAAGCTCATTGGGAGTGTCGATAACGCCACAACAGTTGACAAAGCTCATTGGGATGTCGACAACGCCACAACAGTTGACAAAGCTCCTTGGGAGTGTCGATAATACCACAAGAGTTGGCAAAGCTCCTTGGGAGTGTCGATAACGCCACAACAGTTGACAAGGCTCCTTGGAAGTTTCGATAACTCCACAACAGTTGACAAAGCTCCTTGGAAGTGTCGATAACGCCATAGAAGTTAACAAAGCTCCTTGGGAGTGTCGATAACGCCACAACAGTTGACAAAGCTCCTTGGAAGTGTCGATAACCCCACAACAGTTGACAAAGCTCCTTGGGAGTGTCGATAATACCACAACAGTTGGCAAAGCTCCTTGGGAGTGTCGATAACGCCACAACAGTTGACAAAGCTCCTTGGAAGTTTCGATAACTCCACAACAGTTGACAAAGCTCCTTGGAAGTGTCAATAACGCCATAGAAGTTAACAAAGCTCCTTGGGAGCGTCGATAACGCCATAGAAGTTAACAAAGCTCCTTGGGAGTGTCGATAACGCCACAACAGTTGACAAAGCTCCTTGGAAGTGTCGATAACCCCACAACAGTTGACAAAGCTCCTTGGAAGTGTCGATAACGCCATAGAATTTTAACAAAGCTCCTTGGGAGCGTCGATAACGCCATAGAAGTTAACAAAGCTCCTTGGGAGTGTCGATAACGCCACAACAGTTGACAAAGCTCCTTGGGAGTTTCGATAACGCTGCACCAATTGACAAAGCTCCTTGGGAGTGTCGACAACGCCACAACGGTTGACAAAGCTCCTTGGGAGGTCGACAACACCAAAACAGTTGACAAAGTTCCTTGGGAGTGTCGACAATACCACAACAATTGACAAGACTCCTTGGGAGTGTCGACAACGCCACAAAAGTTGACAAAGCTCCTTGGAAGTGTCGATAACGCCACAAAAATTGGCAAAGCTCCTTGGGAGTGTCGATAACACCACAACAATTGACAAGGCTCCTTGGGAGTGTCGACAATACCACAACAGTTGACAAAGCTCCTTGAAAATGTCGATAATGCCACAACAGTTGACAAAGCTCCTTGGGAGTGTCAGCAACGTCACAGAAGTTGACAAAACTCCTTGGGAGTGCCCGATAACGCCACATCAGTTGACAAAGCTCCTTGGGAGTGTCAATAACGCGACAACAGTTGACAAAGGTCCTTGGGAGTGTCGATAACGCCACAACAGTTCACAAAGCTCCTTGGGAGTGTCGACAAAGCCACAGAAGTTGACAAAGCTCCTTGTGAGTGTCGATAATACCACAACAGTTGGCAAAGCTCCTTGGGAGTGTCGATAACGCCACAACAGTTGACAAAGCTCCTTGGAAGTGTCGATAACGCCACAACAGTTGAAAAGCTCCTTGGAAGTGTCGATAACGCGACAACAGTTCACAAAGCTCCTTGGGAGTGTCGATAACGCCACAACAGTTACAAAGCTCCTTGGGAGTGTCGACAACGCCACAGAAGTTGACAAAAGCTCCTTGGGAGTGTCGATAACACCACAACAGTTGACAAAGCTCCTTGGGAGCGTCGATAACGCGACAACAGTTGACAAAGCTTCTTGGAGTGTCGATAACGCGACAACAGTTGAACAAACTCCTTGGGAGTGTCGATAACACCACAACAGTTGACAAAGCTCCTTGGGAGTGTCGATAACGCGACAACAGTTGACAAAGCTCCTTGGGAGTGTCGAAAACCACAACAGTTGACAAAGCTCCTTGGGATGTCGAAACGCGACAACAGTTGACAAAGCTCCTTGGGAGTGTCGATAAACCACAACAGTTGACAAAGCTCCTTGGGAGTGTCGATAACGCCACAACAGTTGACAAAGCTCCTTGGAAGTTTCGAAACTGCCACAACAGTTGACAAAGCTCCTTGGAAGTGTCGATAACGCCAAACAGTTACAAAGCTCCTTGGGAGTGTCGATAACGCCACAACAGTTGACAAAGCTCTTGGAGTGTCGATAACCCCACAACAGTTGACAAAGCTCCTTGGAAGTGTCGATAACGCACAAAAGTTAACAAAGCTCCTTGGGAGCGTCGACAACGCCATAAAGTTACAAAGCTCCTTGGGAGTGTCGATAACGCCACAACAGTTGACAGAAGCTCCTTGGGAGTTTCGATAACGCGCACACATTGACAAAGCTCCTTGGGAGTGTCGACAACGCCACAACGTTGACAAAGCTCCTTGGGAGGTCGACAACACCAAACAGTTGACAAAGTCCTTGGGAGTGTCGACAAACCACAACAATTGACAAACTCCTTGGGAGTGTCGACAACGCCACAAAAGTTGACAAAGCTCCTTGGGAGTGTCGATAACGCCACAAACATTGGCAAAGCTCCTTGGGAGTGTCGATAACGCCACAACAGTTGACAAAGCTCCTTGGAAGTGTCGATAACCCCACAAAGTTGACAAAGCTCCTTGGAAGTGTCGATAACGCCATAGAAGTTAACAAAGCTCCTTGGGAGCGTCGATAACGCCATAGAAGTTAACAAAGCTCCTTGGGAGTGTCGATAACGCCACAACAGTTGACAGAGCTCCTTGGGAGTTTCGATAACGCTGCACCAATTGACAAAGCTCCTTGGGAGTGTCGAAACGCGACAACGGTTGACAAAGCTCCTTGGGAGTCGATACACCAAACAGTTGACAAAGTCCTTGGGAGTGTCGACAATCCACAACATTGACAAGACTCCTTGGGAGTGTCGACAACGCCACAAAGTTGACAAAGCTCCTTGGGAGTGTCGATAACGCCACAACAGTTGACAAAGCTCCTTGGAAATGTCGATAATGCCACAACAGTTGACAAAGCTCCTTGGGAGTGTCACAACGCACTAAGTTGACAAAAGCTCCTTGGGAGTGTCGAAATCGCCACAACAGTTACAAAGCTCCTTGGAGTGTCGATAACGCGACAACAGTTGACAAAGCTCCTTGGGAGTGTCGATAAGCCACAACAGTTGACAAAGCTCCTTGGAAGTGTCGATAACCCACAACAGTTGACAAAGCTCCTTGGAAGTGTCGATAACGCCATAAAGTTAACAAAGCTCCTTGGAGTCGTCGATAACGCCATAGAAGTGAACAAATGCTCCTTGGGAGTGTCGATAACGCCACAACAGTTGACAAAGCTCCTTGGGAGTTTCGATAACGCCAACAATTGACAAAGCTCCTTGGGAGTGTCGACAACGCCACAACGTTGACAAAGCTCCTTGGAAGGTCGTTAACACGCAAAAAGTTGACAAAGCTCCTTGGGAGCGTCGAAACCACAACAATTAACAAAGCTCCTTGGGAGTGTCGATAACGCCACAAAATTTGACAAAGCTCCTTGGAGTGTCGATAACGCCACAAATTGGCAAAGCTCCTTGGGAGTGTCGATAACCCACAACAGTTGACAAAGCTCCTTGGGAGTGTCGACATACACCAAACAGTTGACAAAGCTCTTGGAAATGTCGATAATGCCACAACAGTTGACAAAGCTCCTTGGGAGTGTCAGCAACGTCACAAAGTTGACAAACTCCTTGGGAGTGTCGATAACGCCACAACAGTTGACAAAGCTCCTTGGGAGTGTCGATAAACCACAACAGTTGACAAAGCTCCTTGGGAGTGTCGACAAACGCCACAACAGTTGACAAAGCTCCTTGGGAGTGTCGACAACGCCACAACAGTTCACAAAGCTCCTTGGGAGTGTCGACAACGCCACAGAAGTTGACAAAGCTCCTTGGAGTGTCGATAACGACACACATTGACAAAGCCCCTGGAGTGTCGACACCACACATTACAAAGCTCCTTGGGAGTGTCGAAACCCACAACAAGTTGACAAAGCTCCTTGGGATGTCGAAACACCACAACAGTTGACAACGCTCCTTGGGAGTGTCGATAACGCCACACAGTTGACAAAGCTCCTTGGGAGTGTCGATAACACCACAACAGTTGACAACGCTCCTTGGGAGTGTCGACAACCCACAGCAGTTGACAAAGCTCTCTTGGGAGTGTCGATAACACCACAACAGTTGACAAAGCTCCTAGGAAGTATATGTATTGATAACACCACAACAATTGACAAAGCTCCTTGAAAATGTTGATAACGCCACAACAATTGCCAAAGCTCCTTGGGAATGTCGATAACGCCACAACAGTTGACAAAGCTCCTAGGAAGTATATGTATTGATAACGCCACAACAGTTGACAGTTTCTATCAGGAGAATTCTTTCCCCTTCTGTTTTATAAGCGTCTGCACAGGAAACACGAGTCGTTTGACAGCTCCTAAAGACAAGTAATACTGTCTTAAATTCATTGACAGTGCGACTGTGCGGCAAGTAGATACGGAAAATTGGACAAACACACACACACACACACACACACACACACACACACACACACACACACACACACACGCGCCGCGCGCGCGGCGCGCGCGCGCACACACACACACACGCGTGCGTGCACACATACACACACACAAACACTCTCACGCACTCGCACACACACACTCGTACGCATGCACGCAAGTACGCAAGCACGCACATACACACACACACACACACACACACACACACACACACACACACACACACACACACACACACACACACACACACACACGCACGCACACACGCACGCACGCACGCACGCGCACTCAAACACTCGCACACACGCAAATACGCACGCACGCAAATACGCACGCGCACACACACACACACACACACACACACACACACATACACACACAACACACACACACACACACACACCACACACTCACGCACGCGCACACAGACACTCGCAAGCACGCACGCAAGTACACCCCACACACACACACACACACACACACACCTACCACACACGCACTCAACACTCCACACGACGCGCGCTGGCACGCCACTCAAACACTCCACCCCCACATCAATTACGCACACGCGCCCCGCGCAGCCTCACACACACACACACACACACACATATTCTACTGACTGTGAGTTAGACAAACAGATAAGTAGATTAGTAGCTTAGTGAGAAACGCGGGATAGAGTCATGGATTGAATAGAGATTCATCTCGCTCCCTCTCCGCTACGAGTTCTTAAATCGTGGTCAGGTTGTTAGTCTTTCGGCCGGACGTGACGATAGACCAAGATCCCATGTGTAGCACTCAACTAGCGCCCACCCACCCTCAAATCTGATGGCAACAAAGAAGTTGTCTCTTAAAAGAAAAAAAAAAGTGTGGCGCCGGACTGAGGTGTTCAATCTCCTTATGGAAAACAGTACGAATTTCATGTGGTAAATCCATTTTGACAAAGATAGATCAATAAATAAATAAACACGAAATGAAATGATAGAAATACAGAGGTTATCCACAATAAGATTATTGTGTCAATAATACAGGCTTTATGACAAGACCGTAAAAATGTGAGAAAAAGCGAAAAGAAGCGACTTCTACGCGAAGCACGATCAGTGTCACATTGTCCACTCATATCTCAGAAATGTAGTCACAAGATAAGTTGACTTAATAATAATAATAATAATAATAATAATGTTTATTTGTATAGGCATATTCCATATAAAAACATGCTCACCAGCGCTTTACATTTCGCAAGAAAGGCAAAAGGTGATAAAAAATGTTCACAATTACATACACAATAAGATAACAACAAACATTAAAGCTATACAAGTAAGAAGACACATAAGAAACCACAGAATATTAAAATTTACACAGTGACTTATGTAATGAAGAAAGATTAACAGATATTTTCATATGAATAAAGAGGCATACTGTGTTTATATATTGCTGCGTGTGTGTGCTTGCGTACGTGTGTGTGTGTGTGTGTGTGTGTGTGTGTGTGTGTGTGGTGTGTGTACGTGTGTGTGTGCGTGCATGTGCGTTGCTGTGCGCGTGTGTGTTTTAAGAATGTGTGTGTGTGTGTGTGTGTGTGTGTGTGTGTGTTGTGTGTGTGTGTGTGTGTGTGTGTGTGTGACTTCATGTCAATAGACATGTATGTAAGAATGATAGCAATTTTGGGGAGGATGTTCAACAAAACAGGCAGACATCTCGGTAACTTAAGCACAAACGAAAATGGCAGCCTCAGCATCAGAGCTCAATTCTAATTTCAGGTTCAGTTCATTTGTATGCGTAGTCCAGTGGACCGCAGTGTCGTCATATCAAATAATAAAGACGACCTCCTCTGAAAGTACAATTTCTCTTTAAGAAAACAGCAACAACAACAAGCCCAGACGGCCAAGCTATTCTTGCAACCTTCTTTCGTATAATCAACATTCTTTTTAATTCCGAATTTTATACTTCTTAAGGTCACTGTGACTGCAGGCATGTTCGCAAAACAGAGGTGGGGGAATTAATGGGTTAGTACAGGAATGTAGCAACAACAAATAATATATAACTACTAGTACAGCAAAAGATATATAAGCGAGAAAAACGAAGAGAAATAAACATGTTTTTCATCTATCAAAACAAGATGAAAGAAAAAGAAAAACAAGAAGTACAGAGACTGGGGGTGAATGCCACCAGCAAGATCATGGGTCTAATACTGTGGCACTCTGGAAATTCATTTGTTTGCTGGTTAGATGTCATCCACACATACAGAACATTCTGAATGAGGTAGACGAAGAAGACAAACAGATGAAAAGAAAGAGTAGATGGAGAAAGACACTGAGGAAATTGACATGGAGGAGTAATCGTAATAACAGATCAGCAAAGACGTCATAACAACAATGCTGAACAGTTCTTAAGGTAAAAGAGAGGAGAAGATAAATAAAAAAAAGGAGAGGAAAGAAGGAGAAGAACAAGAGATCAAGGAAAAGTCATCAGGTTTAACAGAGCATCAGCAATATCGCAGCAGCAGTAAAGAGTATCAATTAACCCCCCACACTGCCAATGTGCCTTCGTCACTCCTGATGCAAATGGTTGCCTCAGCTATTGTGTTACAAGGGATGTTAGGGGTAATCTTACTTATGTAGTAATTAGACTGTATTGCTGTGCTGTGATGGCACTTACCTGTTCTTCTTTTCTACCCCCAGGGCAACTATTCCTTTCTCCAGTCACTGTACACTGTTCACAGTACAATACAGAACAATCCACACTTCTGTCAAGTGAAGCTATTTCTAGGTTCTTTGTTGAGAAGTGGGAGGATACAAAACTATACTTATTGAGACGCAAGACCTGTACATAATCAGTCATACTAAACTCAGTACAATACAATAAGGTCACAGCACAGACCATACAACCATAATTTTAAAAACTAATATAACATGTCATAAAACAAAACAAAAAAACAAACAAACAAACAAAAACAAAAAACTTGTCGGATTCCACTCCTGACTTCTCTAAGTGATTCGTCACTAGTGCAGCGAACTTTCACAACAACACAGCCCAACACGGCCCATAGCTACGACTGTCTGCTCAACAAGGGC
>CM060306.1:82328011-82350511 GCA_030674185.1 Monoplex corrugatus
ATCGCCAATTTTCAACAGCAAACATATGAAAAACAGAAAGAAAAGAAAATGAGCGAGAAGGCAACAACGACGAAGAGGAAAAAGACGACGACGACGACGACGACGAAGAAGAAGAAGAAGAAGAAGAAGAAGAAGAAGAAGAAGAAGAAGAAGAAGAAAAGAAGAAGAAGAAGAAGAAGAAGAAGAAGAAGAAGAAGAAGAAGAATGCGAAGAAGAGGAAGAAGAAGAAGAAGAAGAAGAAGAAGAAAGAAGAAGAAGAAGAAGAAGAAGAAGAAGAAGAAGAAGAAGAAGAAGAAGAAGAAGAAGAAGAAGAAGAAGAAGAAGAAGAAGAAGAAGAAGAAGAAGAAGAAGAACAAGAAGAAGAAGAACAAGAAGAAGAAGAACAAGAAGAACAAGAACAAGAACAAGAACAAGAACAAGAAGAACAAGAACAAGAAGAACAAGAACTAGAACAAGATGATGATGATGATGATGATGGTGATAGGGGAAATGTACTTTAAGATATTTCTGGTATCGCTTGCTACTTACTATGCTGACATTAAAAGGAGTTTCAAGAAAAATAAAGCATGTTTAGCGTTTGAGAATAGAAACCGTGCAATCACATTGGACAGCAGGAGCTCTACCAGACAATGATGCTATATTGTAAACAATGAAAGAGTGCAAGCAAGCGCCCACGAACAGACAAATAAAGGCTCAAACTGAGATAGAAGGGGCAGGGATTGATCAGGCGGAGGCAGGGAGGCAAGAAGGAGGAGGGGAATAGCAAGTGCGGATGAAAAATGAGTTGATAGTTTGGAAGGACACACACACTCACACACTCACACACACAAACACACACACACACACAAACACACACACACACACACACACATACAAACACACACACACACACACACACACACACACACACACACACACACACACACACACACACACACTCACACACATACCACCACCAGCCTCCAAAAATCATAAAAGCCAAATGAAAAAAACAACAACAAAACAATACGAAAACAGCGATGGTTAAGCCATTCTAAGAATATCCTTTTTCATTTTGTACATCTATCTATCTATCTATCTATCTATATATCTATCTATCTAGACCGAAAAATACGCCGGTCTTGCCAGCACCCTGAAGAAAGCAGGTCTGCGGGTCAAAATCTTCGCCATAGAGGTCGGGGCAAGAGGGTTTGTGGGCACCTCCGCTTATGATCTCATGAAACAACTCGCCATTTCTGGGAAGAAGAGGACTAGAGCCCTTAAAGCGATGGCAGAGGCAGCAGAAAGGAGCTCAAGCTGGATCTGGGCAAGGAGGAACCAAAAAAGTGAACTTCATAAGGATTAAATTCCCTACAGATGATGTGTGCCCCGTTAGCACATTGGTAAAACCGCGTACCGCAGTTCTGAAGCGCAGAATCGCCCAGGTTCGATCCCGGCGTGGGAAAAAAAAAAAAAGGACAACAGCAGAAGGGCATCCAGGAGTCATGACCTGGATGTGGCCCGGCCCCCCGAGAGTGTAAGGAATTCAGGGCCGAAACACGTGTCTAAAGGGGGTTACTTCTCTGAAGACCTTCTGTTGTCTAGCTCTCCCTAGAGTTTCTTTCTACCTATCTATCTATTTATCTATCTATCTATCTATCTATCTATCTATCTATCTACCTATCTGTCTGCATGCATGTCTGTCTATCTATCTATCTATCTGTCTGTCTGTCTGTCTGTCTATCTATCTATCTATCTACCTATCTGTCTGTATGCATGTCTGATTGTCTATCTATCAATATATATATATATAATAAATAGACAGACAGACGGACAGATAGCTAGGTAGCTAGCTAGATAAATAGATATATAGATAGATACATAGATAGATAGATAGATAGATAGATAAATATAGATATTATGTGTTTGTGTGTATTCATATATACATCTGTATCTATGTATCTACATGTATCTCTCTCTTTCTCTCTCTCTCTCTATGTGTCTCTGTCTCTGCTCTGTCTCTGTCTTTCTCTCTCTCTCTCTCCTCTCTCTCTCTCTCTCTCTCTCTCTCTCTCTCTTTCATACATACAGTCGATTTAAGATAATGTCCTGTTCATCACAGAAAGAAAAGAAAAGAAAAAAGAAATTGATAAAAGAAAAAAAATCGATGTACAAAAATTAATTCTCCAGCCAGTAAAACCGACGATAGCTCTAACAAGTGTTGAAATGCCCGTTCAATAATACTGAAATTTGAGACGTAAAACCATACATTGTGTAGCAGTGTTAACATTCAGAGAGAGGAAGACAGAGAAAGAGAACAGAAACGAAAGAAGAGAGAGAGAGAGAGCGAGAGAGAGAGAGAGAGACAGAGAGAGAGACAGAAGACAGAGAAGAGAGAAACCACCAGAGAAGACTGAGAGAGAGAGAGACAGACAGACAGAGACAGAGAGGTAGAGAAAGAGAGAGAGACAGACAGACAGAGACAGAGAGGTTAGAGACAGAGAGCAGACTGAGAGACAGAGAGAGACAGAGAGACAACAGAGAAAAAGACAGGGAGACAGGAGAAAACATTGGGAGCCCCCCCCTCTCTACTCTCACACCACACACCACAACACATACTATGTGGGCGTGCACACAAGCACGTACACATACGTACGCGCGCATGCATAAAAAACAGCACAGATACATACATGCACACGTCTACCCACAGACCCACCACAGATACAGACACCCCCCCCCCACACACACACACAGACACACACCACCACACACATACACAGACACACACAGACACATAGACACAGACAGTCGTCTAATATCACTTATAGTGAAAAGACGTTACATCAAAGAACGAACGAACACACAGACATAAGACACAGAGACACACACACACACACACACACACACACACACACACACACACACACACACACACACACACACACACACACACACACACAACACACACACAAATACAAAAACAGACACATATAAACAAAGAAGCAGACATGGATTACCACTAAAAGACACAAACATCTCCATCAGACTTGATAATTGTATCGTTGACCCAAGGTCTCCACAATCATGGAATTTTTTCTCCTCATTCGTCGTCGTTTTTGTCTTCGTTATCTCCTTTTTCTTCGTCTTCTTCCTATTTTTAGGCTTCCATTTGCAATTGTAGTCGTTGATCTAAGTTCTTAATTAACATTTATAGATGTTCTTTGTTTCGGCTTGTTTTTCTTCTTCTTTTCCCGTAATTTGTCCTTCTTCTGCTCTTCTTCTTCATGATTATCTTCCTATTGTTTCTTGTTTTCTTGTTGCTGTTGTTATTGTTGTTGTTGTTGTTGTTGTTATTGTTGTTGTTGTTCTGCTTCTTCGTCTTCGTCATCATCGTCGTTGTCTTCGTCCTCTGCCTTTCGGTTATCACCATCTTGTTCTTATTTTCCGTTTGTTTATTCTTTTTTTTCCCCTTTCACTTCTTTTTCTCTTTCTTCGCCTTTTTCAACATTGTTTTCTGTCGTTTTCTTCTTATTTTTGTCTTTGTCTTTCTTATAGTTCTCTCTCTCTCTCTCTCTCTCTCTCTCTCTCTCTCTCTCTGTGTCTCTCTCTGTCTCTGTCTCGCTCTCTCTTTCTTTCTCTCTCTCTCTTTTTTTTGTCTTCCCCATATTCATCATTTTCTTTATTATTTTCATTATAATTGTCCTTCTCTTTTTCATCATCATCATCATTCTTTCACTTAGTCTTCATTTCTATGTCTCCTTTTTCTTTTTCCTCTTTCTCTTCTGTCTTCCCGTCTTTCTGTTCTTTCTCCTTTTTTCTTTTTCTGCCTTCTCTGTTTCCCTTATTTCTCTCTCTTTCTGTTTGCTTTCTCCCTCTTTCTTTCTTTCATCCTCATCTTGTTATTTCTTCCTCTGTTCCTGTCCTTTGTCTCCTATTCCTGTTCTTTCTTTCTTTTTCGTGTTCTTTCTCTCGTCTTCCAATTCTTTGTCCCCCCTCCCCCGACCCCCTCTTTCCTGTTCTTTCTCCCCCATCTTCCTGTTTTTCCCATCTTCCTGTTCTGTCTCTCCCTCTTCCTGTTATTTTTCTCACTCTCCTTCTTCTGCTTGTCCTTCTTCCCATTTTTCTCCTCTCTTCCTGTTTTCCCCCAACTCTTTCTCTTCTTTCTCCTCCTTTTCCTCTTCTTTTTCCCATTCCTTTTTTTTTCTCCTACTTCCCTCTTAATATTTCCACGTGCTTTTCCTATCTTTCTTTGTATTTTCTTTCTTTCTTCCTTTTCTTTCTGTTCCTTTGTTTTTGTTCTTTCTTTCTTTCTTTCATTTTTCTTTCTTTCTTTCTCCCACTCTTCCTTCTTCTTCTTCTCCTCCTTCTTCTTCGCCTCTTCTTCAACCTCTTCATATTCTTTTTCTCCTTCTTCCTCTTGTTCTTCTGCATCAAAGGGATGTCTGTTTTGATGTTTATACGTACGCTGTTCTGGTGAAATGGCCCACATTCTGTTTGAAGCATAATGTTACTGCACAGCTGGGAGGGCATTAAATGCAGATAGAGACAGATAAAGAAGTACAAAAGGTTATGGTGGGGTGGATGGGAGTGGTTGGGGATGGTGGTGGAGACAACAGCAAAACGATGGCCAGAAAATTAAAAAGAAAATCCTGTACATGTTTTTTATTTCCCCAGATCTACCAAAAAAACTGAGGTCACTATCACAGCAGGGCATGCAGGGCCTCCAAATCTTTTCACATTTTTGTTCTTGATTTTTGTCAAGTAACCAGTATGATCGCTGGTGAGATCGATAAATGCAGCAGCAGACAAAATCATCCCTCCCCTTGTTCAACAACAAAAAAGTTCAGGTATGCAGAGGATGCTCCAGGTGCCAGAGGTAGACATTCTTCCCCTTACAATCTTGGTGATGGCCGCCTTTCAATGCACCCCCGAAGGATAGCCTTGGTCATAATTATATTGAATGAATGAATGAATGAAAATTTATATCGCGCAACAAAAATCTCCATGCTATAAAAGCATGCTCGCGGCGCACGGTGGGGGGGGGGGGGGGGGGAGGGGGGGCACAAAAACAATTCCACACAGCCTTTGCACCAACATTCATAAAGGCATTCAAGGTATTCACATTCAAATAAGCAATCCCATACAACATTAGAAAAAGTGTGTCTTGAGACTAGATTTAAAGGATGAATGAGTCTTTTTCTCCCTGATGCTCATGGGAAGCATGTTCCACTTGGTAGGGGCAAGGTATTTAAATTCTTGCTGACCATATCTTTTGGTTTTAACATCCCTTGTCCCAGGAATATGAAGAATGACTTGGAAGCAGATCTCAGACTGCGAACAGGTTTATATTCAGAAAGAAGATCTTAAGATAAGAAGGACTACTAGAGTTGAGTGCACAGTAGGTGATAGTTAGTAGTTTGTGATTGATGCGTTGTTGAACTGGGAGCCAGTGCAGATTCCGTAAGATGGGAGTTATGTGTTCAGTCTTCCTGCATCTAGAGATTACTCTGGCAGCTGCGTTTTGTACAGCCTGCAGACGCTGTATTTTCACCTGAGGGAGACCAGCAAGTAGACTATTACAGTAGTCTAATTTTGAGAGTACTAGTGTGACAGCAACAGTCTTAGCAGCTTGAATAGTCAAGTGCTGGCGGGCTTTACCAAGAGATCGGATATGGCAGTAGCAAGTTCTGATGATTGAATTGATCTGATCACGCATCGAGAGATTAGCATCCAGAAACACTTCTAGTGTTTTTACTTTCTTCGAGAAAGGGATGTCTGCACTACAGACCGAAAGTGAAGAAAAAGGGACAATTTCTCTTTTAGGAGCAGTTCCGACCAGCAGAACTTCAGTTTTCTCTTCATTCAACTTCAACCGGTTTGCAGACATCCAATGTTTTATTTCCAGACAGCACAATTCAACATTTTTCTTTGATTCAAGAGCGAGAGTATTGTCGGAGGGAAGGCGGGAATAGAGTTGGGAATCATCCGCAAAGAAATGAAAGTCAACATTGAACTGTTCAATCAGAGAAGCCAGGGGTCTTGTGTATAGAGAGAAGAGAAGAGGTCCGAGGACCGATCCTTGCAGAACGCCTGTAAGAAGAGGTGTTTCTTTCGAATATGAAGACCGGACAAGAACTTTTTGAGATCTCTCAGAAAGATATGAAGTGAACCATAACAAGACAGTTTTGTTCAGGCCGATTTCAGTTTGAAGACGCTGCAAGAGAAGGGTGTGATCCATGGTATCAAAAGCAGCGCTCAAGTCTAGCAGAACAAGAATGGCATTGTCACCGTGGTCAAGAAAAGAAAGGAGGTCATTTAATATGCGGAGAAGTGCAGTTTCAGTACTATGTCCACATTTGTACGCTGACTGGAACTTCACTTCGAGATTGTGTGAGACAAGATGTGCTGTCAACTGATCCACAACGGCTCTCTCTATAAGTTTTGAAAGAAATGGCAAGTTCGAAACTGAACGGTAATTATTTAGGATCTCAGGGTTTAAACCAGGCTTTTTGAGTAGTGGTTTGACAATAGCTTGCGTAAGAGGTTTGGGTACGGTTCCCGACTGAAGGCTGAGATTTATGATTTCCTGAATTACAGGAAGCAGAATGTCCGAAAATTCTAGGAGTGTTGTCGGAATTGGATCTACAGCTGCAGTGGTTGGTTTGGACTTATACAACAGTTTCTGGATGGTTTCAAGTGAGATGGGCTCAAATCAGACATTGCATCAGGACCACAAGCAGAGGATGCAGCAGTTAGATTGTGATGAATTTGTGGGAAAGTCTGCATGATTTTCTGAATCTTGTCAAAAAAGAACTGAGAGAATGCGTTTGCAGCTTCTTCAGAAGGTAGATCAGGAAAAGTGGTCGACTTATCAGTATTATTTAAAACAGAATTTAATACTTGAAACATTTTCCTTGGGTCAGATGATGCGTTACCGAGCTGGTTGTGAAAATGAGCTGCTTTAGCGTTTTTGATTTCTTGAGTAAGCGCATTCCTTGTCTGTTTATAGATATCTCTATGAATCACTAGTCCTGTTTTGCGCATCTTTCGTTCAGCCCTACGTTTAGCCTGCTTAGCTGAAAGAATCACATCATTCAACCAAGGGGATGAGGGACGATGCGGGACAGTCTTTTCTTTCTCTGGAGCATGTTTGTCTAACAGATTAGACAGAACTGTGCTGTAGCTATGTACTAGCTCATCAACATTATGATGAGTGTCAGAAAGAAGGAGGGAATGAGACAAATCATCTCTAAACAGTGTTCTATCAATGCCCTTAACATTTCTACAGTGAACAGTTTGGCGTGGGACTCTTGGTCTCGAAAAATCTGTTTCCAGTTTAAGGAGAAAATGATCAGACAAATTGTCCTCACTCTTGACACCTGCAGCAAAGTGAAAGAACTAACACATGAACTGGGGGTTCGCTGGACGGGCTTTTAACTAACAGCAACGGAGAAAGGCCACAGGATCTCGTGCTATAGAGAAGACACCAAACATGAACACGGTGTTGCACTCACCGTATAAAAAGAAATAGTTGAAACTGTTCTCAGTAGCATATCTATCGTAAGCAGACATTCTGGGAAAAAAAAAACCCTTTACGATTGACGATGATGATGATGATAATGATGATAATGATGATGATGATGATGGTGATGGTAGTGATGGTGGTGATGGTGGTGGTGGTGGTGGTGATGGTGATGATGATGATGGTGGTGATGGTGATGATGATGATGGTGGTGGTGATGGTGGTGATGATGATGGTGGTGGTGACGATGATGTTTATATATGTTGATGCTGATGCTGATAATGATGGCGATGATGATTATGGTGATGATGATGGTGGTGGTGGTGGTGATGATGATGATGTTAATATATGTTGATGATGATGATGATGATGGTGATAATGATGGTGACGATGGTGATGATGATGATGATGAAGATGATTATGGTGGTGGTGGTGATGTTGATATATGAGGGATGTGATGATGATGATGAGATGATGACGATGATGATGATGATGATGATGATACTGTAAAATTCCACTGTGGATTCAGAAGAGTTAATAAGATATACTGTAGGTCTTTTTTTCCAAGTAATACCCTCTCCTGAGAGATAGAGACTCCCTAAGTGTTAGACAAATTAATCTACCATTTAGCCCATAGCATACTCAACTGTGGGTAGGAAATGGCAGATATTTCGTTGATTTCAATGAAGGATTTCTTTCCCACATCTTCCAGTCTAGACCCTTGCGCTGACCACTCTGCCACAGCAACTGATAGTTCCTAGTTGTTGTTGGTAAACATCTGTACAAGCAGAGTGCTATGTTTGTAGCCTGCGTACAAACACAGAGCTATATTTGTAACCTGCGTACAAACACAGAGCTATATTTGTAACCTGCATACAAGCAGAGAGCTACATTTGTAGCCTGTATACAAACAGAGAGCTACATTTGTAACCTGCATACAAGCAGAGAGCTACATTTGTAGCCTGTATACAAACAGAGAGCTACATTTGTAGCCTGATAAAGCAGAGTACATTGAGCTGTATACAAGAGAGCTACATTTGTAGCCTGCATACAAGCAGAGACTATATTTGTAACCTGCATACAAGCAGAGAGCTACATTTGTAGCCTGCATACAAGCAGAGAGCTACCTTTGTAGCCTGCATACAAGCAGAGAGCTACATTTGTAGCCTGCATACAAACAGAGAGCTACATTCGTAGCCTATAACAAGCAGAGAGCTGCATTTGTAGCCTGCATACAAGCAGAGAGCTACATTCGTAGCCTGCGTACAAGCAGAGAGCTACATTCGTAGCCTGTGTACAGGCTACAAATGTAAAATATAGCCTGCATACAAGAAGAGAGCTATATTTGTAGCCTGTATACAAACAGGGAGCTTCATATGTAGCCTGTATACAAACAGAGAGCTACACAGTAGCCTTTATACAAACAGAGAGCTACATTTGTAGCCTGCATACAAGCAGAGAGCTACATTTTTGTAGCCTGCATACAAGCAGGGAGCTACATTTGTAGCCTGCATACAAGCAGGGAGCTACATTTGTAGCCTGCATACAAACAGGGAGCTACATCTGTAGCCTGCCTCTACGTGATGCATAATATTCTTTAATTCACTTGTACTGTCAAGAACACCTTCAGTCCATCAGGAATGATGATAGCTCTGGCAGTTGTCATTAGTTGTGTAAACTGGCATCACGAGGAAAACAGTGCAAATTTCGTGTTTTTTTGTTTTTTTTTTGTTTTTTGTTTTTTTAAATCAAAATGACTGCCATCGTACAAGGGAACATGAGACAGAAATACACAAAAAATGGAATGATAACTGACAAGACAAGACAGAAAATATTATTATCAGAAATGTGGATCTGACATTGAACTTACTTTGAGAAAATCCACGATGTGTTCATGTGAATTTATCTTTTTTTTGTTGTTGTTGGTGAGGAAGGGGATGGGGACGAGGTTTAACGGCAGGGAAAGACACAGACAAGCAGGCAGATGAATGAGCAGAATGGCAAGCCAGCAGAAAAAGCCTTCGGACCGAAGGATAATAATGATGGTTATGACAAGCGTTGATAGAGGATAAGGCTTTTGCGGAAAGAACACTCAGCAGATTGAAGGACTTTTCAGAGCGTAGCTTTCCTTTCTTGGAGAGTGCAGGCATATTGACGTGAACCTAGTATGTAACAGAAACATTAACACTTGTCTCTCAATTGATTTTCCCAACGGGCCACACATTTAGCTCCGTTGCTGCTAAGAGCGCCATGGAGATAAAGCAGCCCTTTGGGCAGCCACAGTTTGGTTTCTTTTATTTATGTTTTAGTTTTCATTTATTTCCATTTTCTTTTCATAGGACATTACAGATCTCTCTCTCTCTCTCTTTTTTTCTCTTTCTCTCTCTCTATATATAATTATATATGCATGTACATATACGTATATCTTATATATATATATAATACATATATATATATACACATGAATATATATATATATATTTTATACATATACATATGCATATATATGTATATACATACATATGTATACATACATATATATATATATAATATTATATATATATATATATATATATATATATATTATTTGTGTGTGTGTGTGTGTGTGTGTGTGTGGTGTGGTGCGGGTCAAAGTGGTTGTATCACCCATCGTGGCAAGAGAAGTGCACATGCTATGCGCGAAAGGCTTCGTAAACATCGACACGCCAAAGCACTTGAAAATCGACTAAAAAAACTGAACTGTTGGCTGCCAACCAAAGTTTGTCTAACCCCCGCACTCAACAATCTAATGTGAAAGTTGGATCGTTCAGTCTGGGTGACATATTGTCTGCCAACCTCAGCGACCGTGTCAACCTTTGACGTGGACAAGGCAAAACCCTGACTCTGAGGGCTGATGTTACGAATGATCTTGACCACCTCGGCGTTTCCCCAGCAATTGTCATGAACATGAATAGCATCCAATTTTCACAGTTGATTGTTTCGTCTTATTTTCTGAACATGAAATATATATATATATATATATATTATATATATATTATAATATATATTAATATTATATGTGTGTGTGTGTGTGTCTGTGTGTGTATGTTTGCAATAGAGCTTAAAGTTGCTTTAATAATTGACACAAAAAAATAGACACACAACCCATACGCTAGGTAGGACTTCAACAATCTGTGAAGCGCAAAGGACTTTTATTCATGCTTCTAATGTATGCTGTAATCATTCTCCATCACATGACATCAGTCGTCTCATTGCGTATGGAATTTATTCCAAACATAGAGATGCTATCTTGAAAATCTGAAACTGAAATTCTTCCATGAAGACGCTTTAATTTTTACAAACTGTAAATGTGGGAGCCTCGTAATATTGCTGATCAAGCCCATTGAAGCCAATAACTATTGTTTTAGATCACTATTACAGTTTCATGTATTGGCCATCTGCGTTATTCCCAAGGCAAGTGTCAAGTTACGTGAACATAGTTATCTTCTGACATGATAAATTGATTTGCAATTACGCAGACAGAGAGAATGATGTGGTGCGAGAGAGAGAGAGAGAGAGAGAGAGAGAGAGAGAGAGTGAGAAGGGGAGTATTACAATTGAGACAGACAGAGCATAAGCGAAACACAACAACACACGACAGAGAAAAGAGAGAGAGAGAGAGAGAGAGAGAGAGAGAGAGAGGAGACAGACAGACAGACAGACAGACAGACAGATAGACAGAGCGGATTTTTATATCAAATAAAAGGGAGTTTTTTGTTTTTGTTTCTGTTTTCCAACAGGTCGGAGAAAAGAGACAAGCTGATGATTATCTGCGCTTGATCTTTGTTCCAGTCACACGAGACACGTCTAGCATGCTTGACCTAAATTCCATATCTCACGTGCAGGAAGTGTCAGTGCGTCTTCTTCACATTTGGAATACCTGCACGTGCGTGACTGTTTTAAATTCCATGACACATTGATACTAGGTAGTTAAAATATCTTTCCTCGAAAGAGTGTTTAATTCTCTGCTTTATGTTTTGTCCATTGGTCAGTTATCAAAAGTAACTACCAAAACTTTACCAAACGTATGTTCGGGGACATCTCGATACGTCCCAGGTTCGACATCTCGAGAATTGAATTGTATATCTGCTTATCAAGTGAAGATATAAATGTGTTGCTGACTGATTGTCTCTTCACAGCGCCCAATGAGCTAAACGGTTTAACACATCTCATCAAAAGCATATGTCGAACTTACCTGTCAAAATCAAGAAAACAATTTAGACAATATACTGTATTATGTTTCTACTGAAATATTTTGAACAAACTCGGTGCTTAAATCAAACGATGGTCAGATTTCTATAGAAAAGGAAAATAACTGAAAACACTTTAATTCCGTTGAACATGTGTTTCATAAACAGTGTGAACCTGGGACGTATCGAGATGTCCCCGTTTTAGTTTATTTGCAGAATATGAGAACGTGAGGCGAAAGAAAAGATTAAAGAAATCCAGCAAGCAGTTCAACTTATGGGTCTCTAAGAGGTGAGTTCTTTATTTTGATTAATGAGATAAAAATAACATGATTCAGTTACGTTATTGTTTCAAATGCTCAGATATCTGTCTCGAAGATTTTGCTTTTGTTTGTAAGCTGGCTTGTCACTTATCTAAACTTATAATGTTCTTATTTTTGTTCTTGTGTTTGTGCTGTCGCAGATCAAAGCGTTAATTCTGTTGCTTTATCGTAGACTAAGACCAATGGCAAAATTATGCTTATTGCACCTTTGTCGTGGTGATGTACCTAAATATCATTTTATCTATTCATATATTGATTTCGGGGAAATAAACATTCTATCTCCGCTGGATCATCTATCTAAAAGAGAAATCAATCACGCTTTTTTTTGTTAATTAAGTTTGAGTATATATCGTGTTGCTTGTTTGCTTTTGTTTATGCATTTTGTTTTTGACTTTGTTTTCGTTCTTGTTTATCTATTCTCTGTTTTCTTCATTTCCTTTGCTTTCTCTTCTTTGCTTTGCTTCCAAATTTTTAAAATTTATTTTAACTTTGTCTGTGGAAACAGAAAAAAAACACGAAAAAAATAAGAACGAATATCTAATACAACAAGACAAGAAAGGCGCAAATATTTGGCCAACTGGCCTTTGTCAAGCGTAAGATCACAAGCAAACCACCACCATATACAAAAATGAGGAGAAAAATACTTGTCTCCTATGCTTCTTTTGGCTGTTTGTTTAACACACTTGGTCTCTTTTTTTCTGATTTTGGGGATGGGGTGGTATTTATCATAATTTTCAATTTTCTATGACACTATGGGATAAAAATGATAAATTTCTGATCTCACAAGTAATTTTCATTGAATGACATTAAAAAAAACCAGGCTTAATACAGTTTTAAAACAACATTCATTTGAATAAATCAAAATGCAGTACGAATGTTAGGACAGAAATTCAAGCTTGCCTTCACAGTACTTCTTTTCTTACAGTTTATTTTTGCTGGTTTTGTACATGTTGTTCTTGCTGTTGCTGTTAAAATTGGTGGTGGTTATAACGATGGTTGATGATAATAATGATGATGACGGTGATGACGAGGATTATGATAAGATGATGATATCTTGAGTATTTCTTGTCTGTCGTTGAAACATTGAATAACATCGACACACCAGATTCTGATTGTACATAGTTCCCAAAAAAGAGAGAAAGAGAGAGAGAGAGAGAGAGAGAGAGAGAGAGAGACAGACAGACAGACAGACAGACGGGCAGAGAGAAACAGAGACAGAGACAGAGAAAACAGAGACAGAGACTGAGAGACAGACAGACAGAGACAGACAGAGAGAGAGGGAGGGAGAGAGACTGAGACAAACCGACAGACAGACAGACAGAAAAAGAAGAGAGAGAGAGAGAGAGAGAGAGAGAGAGAGAGAGAGAAGACAGACAAACCAGACAGACGAGACAGAATAACAGAGAGAGAGAGAGAGAGAGAGACAGAGACAGACAGACAGAGACATGTACAGAGAGACAGACAGAATGACAGAGAGAGAGAAAGAGATAGAGAGAGAGAGAGAAAGACAGCATAACAGAGAGAGAGAGAGAGAGAGGAGAGAGAGAGGAGACGAGAGAGAGAGAGAGAGAGAGAAGAGACAGACAGACAGACAGAGAAGCAGAGAGCAGAGAGAGACTAGATGTGACGATAATCACATGCACAGGACAGGCACAGAGCACACACACACACACACAACATACACACACACACACATACCACTACACACACACACACATACACACACAACACACACACACACGCACGCACGAACGCACGCACGCACGCACACACACACACACACATACTCACAGAGTGAAAGAGAGAGAGAGAGAAAAAACAAGAGAGAGAAGATACAATCTCCGACAGCAAAGGACTGCCATAGATCATCTGCCACCAAACTGTCCTCATCAATCACGGCATAATGAAAATTGTCCTCTGTTGTCCAGCCCCTAGAGACCTTGGAAACGCAGCAGAAAAAAACCCAGACAGACAGATAGACAGACAAACAAACAAACAAACAAACAAGCAAACAAACAAACAAGCGAGCAAGCAAGCAAGCAAATAAACAAATAGTAAGACGTTAAAGCTATGCTATTAATCTCTTTTCCAACAACCAACAAACATACAAGCAAATAAACAAATAATCAGATTTTACAGTCATTCTATTAGCCTCTTTTCCAACAACCAGTCAAACTAACAAGCAAATAAACAAATGATAAGACGTTTGAGCTATGCTAATAATCTCTTTTTCAACATCCAACAAACACACAAGCAAATAAAGAAATATTAAAATTTCAAAGCCATGCTATACATGTAAATGTATTTTCCAACAACCAACCAACAAACAAGCAAATAAACTAATAATAAGACATGAAAGTCATGCTAATAATCTCTTTTCAAACAACCAACAAACACACAAGCAAATATACAAATACTAAGATTCTGTCTTGTTCTGTCTTGTCTATGTGTGTGTATTTGGTCAGTTCAAGAATAAAAGACTATGTCAATCTTGAACATAAGACCAATATATTGTATGTATTTCTCTCCTCTCTCATAGTTGTGTGTAGGATAGATGCAGAGTATAAAGGTAGGCTTGGGCGCTCTTTTTTTTAGGAGTTTTCTGAGCTTACTGTTTTTGTACTTTGTGTCTGCTTCTATGCTGGCTGAATGGGTAGCGCAAACTGTGTTAGATTTGAGAAGTTCTATACAACATGGGAGATAATTTTCAAGAGTTATGTCCTTTGATTATATTATAAAAAAATTCTCCTTGCTTCCCTCTTATTTCTTTGGTATTCCCTATATGCCTTGGGAGCAACCCTGTATATGTTCTGTCTTGTCTATGGTGTGTGTGTTTCGGTCAGTTCAAAAATAAAAGACTATGTCAATCTTGAACATAAGACCAATATATTGTATGTATTTCTCTCCTCTCCCATAGTTGTGTGTAGGGTAGTTGCAGAGTACAAAGGTAGACTTGGGCGCACTTTTTTTAGGAGTATTCTGAGCTTACTGTTTTTGTACTTTGTGTCTGCTTCTATGCTGGCTGAAGGGGTGGCGCAGACTTTTCCAACAACCAACCAACAAACAAGCAAATAAACAAATAATAAGATGTTAAAACCATGCTAATAATCTCTTTTCCAATGATGATATACAAAAATGTGCAATGGCGATTTTGAAAATATGGCTGTACTTTTTTTTTCAAAGAAACTTGTTGGTATGAACAACTAGTTGCCATGATTTTCATCCATCTGCATGTCGTGAATATGTCCTTTGTAATTTGTTTAGATTTCTGGCTATTGTGATCTGAATGTTACTTTTTTTGCAAAACTGTGCTGACGTCTTTCCCAACCCAACACAGAACAAAAGTTTCTTGAAAATCTCTCTTCAAAAGAGATGACACAGAGCTGCTTTATTTCTTTATGATGCTCCACAAGAATAACATATCAAACATGTGATCAACATCCGTCTATAAACGGCTATCAAACAGTCGATAAGAGGGTGGGAGAGAGAGGGAGAGAGAGAGAGACAGAGACAGAGAGAGACAGAGTCTGAGAGAGACAGACAGACACAGAGACAGAGACGCACAGAAAGAGAGAGAGAGAGTCTGAGAGAGAGAGACAGACAGACAGACAGACAGACAGACACAGAGACAGAGACAGAGACAGAGACAGAGCAGAGAGATGCAGAGAGAGAGAGAGAGACAGAGACAGAGAGAGAAAGATCACGAGTCGACTGTTTTAAAAAGAGAATGAAGGGGGGTGATATTGATCTGTAGGCAGACGACACCCACAGCCTTGGAGAAAGTGCTAGAGCTGGGTGACTGCGTGTGCGTGGCCTTTGTAGCAGTCACAGTGTGTCACGACTAGCGCGCTTGACTTCTTCACCATGTTTCACGTGCTTTAAGTTTCTGTGCGTCCTCGTCTTCAGAATTAGTATGTGACTGCCTGTGCCTGTGCCTGTGCTAAGTTTGTGAAATACAATATTGGCAGCTAATTCAAGCTTCCATTAACTGGAAAATAGTGTTTATAATCTCTGCAATTTCCTGTAAACATACATTGGCACTTTATATCATGTCAACAAAAGCAACGACATAGCGTTTTTAGACGCATGTTTGACTTCACTGAAGCATCCACAGCACCTAAGTTTCCAGTCTTACTACTACGGAGGTTTTGTTTATGATACTTTTGTAAAAAACATAACAATCTATGGTGCAAAGTCTTGCTGATTTGGTGAATGATTTTGAAAACTGGAACTTACAAGGAGATGTTATATCGATTGAAACAATCTACGGTGCTATTTCTACTAGTTTGATGATTAGGTGTAAAAGTTAGTTTGGATTGATAAGAAGATGTTCTACCATTTGGTTTAAAGTGCTTTTTGAAAAAAAAACTTAGGTATTAACCAGCTTGTAAGGACCTTCGTTTGACATGAAGTAATCATAAATTTAGTAACTGATTTGTAAGAAGAAAACAAAACCTGAAAACAAAGGAAGTTATTCAGCAAAGTCCTACTGACTCTTTCATTTCAGGGTGATTTGGAGGTGTTTTCTTTTGCACTGTGAGATCAACTAAAGGTAATTTTCCTGAATATTTGATTGTGTTTGTGTCATGGCAATATTTGCCTTCATTGACTGTATAGTGTTGCTGCTTATTTGCTTTTGTCACAGACCAAAGCAGTTAGGTCTGTCTCAAAATTCTTTTTTGTTTCCTTTTCTCAAAACTGGAATGAGCAGCAGTGAAGTTTCAGTCTTTTTCTCCTAAATGGTGATTGTTTGTTTGTGATCTTATGCTTGACAAAGGCCAGTTGGCCGAAAATGAGCGCATGTCTTGTCTTGTTGTATTAGATACGCGTTCTCATTCTTTTTTCGTGTTTTTTTCTGGTTCTTGTTTGTTTGTTTTGACTTTGATTATACTTACTATGCTGTTGGTAAAAGGCTGATATCTGGACACTTCTTTGTTCATTTTAATTTAAAAAAGGCCATAAAAAAACCAAAATAACATGGCAGCAGAAGAAATCTCAATCATTTTTCACTGGTATTTCTTTTCTTGTCACGTTTTGTGAGGCTTGTTGTTATTGTGGTTGCTTTGTTAATGATGATGTTGTTATTGTTGTTGTTGCTGCTGCTGATGTTGTTATTGTAGGCGCCGTTGTTGTTGTTGTTATAGTTGCTGCTGCTGTTGTCATCGTCGTTGTCTGTTGACTCATATATATCGTTGCATCACGAAAAAGAGTGGAGAGTTCTCGATGATATGACCACATTCTTCCACAGAGGGAAAGAAGGAGATGGCAATGAGAGAAACATAGAGAGAGAGAACGAGAGAGAGAGAGAGAGAGAGAGAGACAGAGAGACAGAGAGAGACAGAGAGAGACCGAGACAGAGAGAGGCCGAGACAGAGAGAGACAGAGACAAGAGAGAGAAAGAGAGACAGAGGGAGAGAGAGAGAGAGACAGAGAGAGAGAGAGAGAGAGAGAGAAAGACAGAGAGAGACATAGAGAGAGAGACGCAGAGAGAGAGAGAGAGAGAGAGAGAGAGAGAGAGAGAGAGAGAGAGAGAGAGAAATTTGACAGTTTGTAGGGTCAGCTTTTTCAAAAAGAAGGGTTAAGTTTTTGTAGTTGGTGGATAAGATACGGGAGTCAAAGGATTACATGCTGGTCTGGAAATCCCCGAACAATTCATGACAACAATGATACTACGACAAGTACAATTACTACTACTACTACTACTACTGCTACTACTACTACTACTACTTCTACAACAACAACAACAACAACTACTACTACTACTACTACTACTATTACTACTACTACTACTACAACTACTACTACTACTACTACTACTATCACTACTACTACTACTGGTGCTGCTGTTGCTGCGTCTGCTGCTGCTACTGTTGTTGTGTTGCTACTGCTCCTGCTGCTGCTGCTACTACTATTACAACTACTACCATTGCTGTTTCTGCTGCTACTACTGCTCTGCTGCTGTTACAACAACTGCTACCACTAATTATAATGATACTAAAAATGGTCAATATTATCATTATCATCATTAGTATCATCACTAAATCATTGTTTTTATTATCAATATCAACTTTAGTATTGCAACTGTCAGAATTTTGTTTTCTCCATAAGCCTATAATTCCATCCTCTCCCTCTCTCTGTGTCTCTCACTGTCTCTGTCTGTCTGTCTGTCTGTCTGTCTGTCTCTCTTTCTTTCTTTCTCCCTCTCGCTCTCTCTCTCTTCTTTCTCCCTCTCTCTCTCTCTCCTTTCTCTCTCTCCTTATTCTCTGTCTCCATCTCTGTCTGTCTGTCTCTCTGCTCTCGTCTGTCTCTCCTCTTTATTTTGTCATTAAAAAAACATAGTAGTTTGACCATGGTTGCGCATCAAATGGTCAGTCCAATGGTCTGGTTGAAGGAGGTAGTTTTCATCAAGTTATGTTTGATGACCCATAGCTTCTACTATTTTTTTTTCAAACAATCGAACCAAAACAATACTACACAAAATATGATACAAGAAAACCGTTAAGTACATATTGTCTCACAATCCTGGTGTCTTTAAGAAGTAAGGTCTTAGAGAACGCAACTCTCAAGGCCGGAATTCTGAGGGCGGTTTTTATCTGCTTTCTCTCTCACTGTTTATTATCCTCAATATCCTCAATCCTATTTTCCCTAAACCTGTTTTATTTTCCCCGATCCAGTCATTTTTGCCCGTGCTGAGACACGTCTCGTTTTTCACACGGAAAGAATTTCGTAGTTGTTCCTTTCAGTGCATTAGACTTACTCCTGTCAGTAACAACTTCAAGTCTTCTGCAGAAATTGTGGTACGAGTTCTTTGGACATTAATGGTAATATTGGTGATAGCATTAATGGTTTATAATACATACATATTGTCTATAATGTATTGTGTGTGTGTGTGTATGTGTGTGTGTGTGTGTGTGTGTGTGTGTGTGTGTGTGTGTGTGTGTGTGTGTGTTTGTGTGCGTTTGTGTGTGTACGTGTGTGCATGTGTGTGTGTGTGTGCGTTTCGTTATTTCTTTTAACGTCTATTCACATATGTGCTTTTAGACGAGTGTGTGTGTGTGTGTGTGTGTGTGTGTGTGTGTGTGTGTGTGTGTGTGTGTGTGTGTGTTAGTGAGTGAGTGAGTGTGTGTGTGTGTGTGTGTGTGTGTTGTGTGTGTGTGTGTGTATGTGTGGTGTGAGTGACCGAATGTGTGTGTGTGTGTGTGTGGTGAGAGTGAGTGAGTGACCGAGTGTGTGTGTGTGTGTGTGTGTGTGTGTGTGTGTGTGTGAGAGTGTGTGTGAGTGTGTGTGTGTGCATGTGTGTGCGTGCGTGTGTGCGTGTATGTGAAACGTGTATGTGTGGTGTGTGTGTGTGTGTGCCTGGTTGTCTGTCTGTGTCTGTGACTGTGTGTGTGTAATTGGTGTCTTTGTTTGCATGTTGGGGGCGGGGGGGGGGGGGGCAGGATGGGAGCCAGGTCAGATATCTTCCTGCTGTAGACTTCTGCGCAGGCAGATACAAAACACATTTTTTATCTGGTCTTGTAGAATGGGAGGTGCTCATATTCTTTTTCTTTTTCACAACATTAGATGGGCAAAGATAAGACTGTGTTATTCTCAATAGGTAAAGATGAGACATGCATTATTTCCTCTGTCTGTCTGTCTGTCAAACTGTCTGTTTAGTTTTACGTTAAATATCAAAGACATCTGCCTGTGTTAACCTTGAGCTGTGACGGTTTAAAACAGTAAACCATCATATCCGTATTCGAAGTCGGATTTGTATTCTGTCACTCTCTCTGTCTTTGTCTGTCTGTCTGTCTGTCTGCCTGTCTCTGTCTGTCTGCCTGTCTGTGTCTCTGTCTGTCTGTCTCTGTCCCGTCTGTCTGTCTGCTCTGTCTGTCTCTGTGTGTCTGTCTCTCTGTGTCTGTCTCTCTGTCTCTGTCTGTCTGTCTGCTGTCCTGTCTCTGTCTCTGTCTGTTTGTCTGCCTGTCTGTCTCTCTGTTTCTGTCTCTCTCTCTTTCTCTTTGTTTTCATATTTCTCTTCTTCTTCTTCTTCTCTCCTTCCCTCCTCCTCCTCTTCCTTCTTGTTCTTGTTCTTCCTCTTCTTCTTCTTCACAGAAATGTCTTCGACTAGCTCCTGTTTGTTTTCTTTTCTTAACAGACAGGGAGATCAGTGTCTGTCGACAGACAGATCATGCTATCAGAGTTTTAAACGTAATCTGATTGCTGTATGTTGAACGTGACTTAAACGACCAAGGCCCTAAATCTCAGCAATTTCTCTGTACAGCTCTGCTGGCCCCAGCTCTTGATCGTTCTGGTCTGTGAAGTTTCAGTTTCAGTTTCTCAAGATGACGTCTCCGCGCTCAGAATGAATTCCATATGTACTAACGTCACAGGTGCCACGTGATGGAGAAGATCCCGAATGATCAAGGCACAAGCCTCAAGCCTGAACATGAACCCACGAGCTGGCCAGGTCCTGAGGTCCTACCTGGGTTAGTTCCATAACCCGGGGTCGTAGGGGAATGAAGTGGTAGAGACCTCAACTTTTCCCGGGGCCAGCACACGAGGGCGGCGCCCATCCCCTATCCCTCGCTTCAAATTCATATTCATAGTCACATTTTTTTAAACCAAGATTTCAAAAAGGCAAGAAGGCTAATTGGTCTTCAAGGGGCGGGACCTGGAAAATCACCTATCTGGTCTGTGAAACTTATTTGTAAACTGGTCTTATAAAACGCTATTTTTCAAATGCATTTCGACTCACTGCTCATAACACATAATTAGGCTGGAAGGTGAGCTGACCACATTCCTTTGTCTTGTTGGACAATCTACATCTTCCATGGGCGTTTCTGCTGGGTGTTTTCATGTTTCTATAAGCCAGTCACTGGCATGACTTACATGAACTGTTAATATCCTATATGTTTTTAATGTCCTATATGGATATACTAACGAAGGGGGATTGGGTACTTGACAAATCTGCTTAATGTGGGCTAGTTGGCAGAGCTATGAACCCAATATCTTACATCTTGAGTGCAACCCCAGCTCGCAACATTAAAAACTGGCCTATTCGCTGTCCATCTTAACGTTTACATCATTCTGATGGTGTCAACTTAATGTTCTACAGATCCCTTTTCCCCCTTTCTCCATTTGAAGAAACAAAATTCTGCACAGGCTTGGAAGTCTGTCGGACGATTGCTGGACAGGTTTGGATGAAGTGATATGGAGTTTAGAGTATAGAGTTTTACGCAGCGCATAGATTTTGCGCAGGCTTCGGAAGTCTGTCAGATAATTGCTGGCAGATTTGTGTGAGGCGCATAAGGAGTTTTCCGAGTGCAGTGAATCCCTCTTGAACAACCTAAAAACCACAAACCACAAACCTGCACAGATGTTGACCTGGGGAGTGGGAAAACGCTCCATCAGTTACCCTCCAGGCGGAGGTATCCAGGCTGTAGTAAACCCAGTACCTTCTGACTGGAAGTTAGACGTCTATTCACTTGACTACAGCACCAAGGATTTATACTACCATGGGCCCAAAAGCGTTCGATTGTTCTTGTGTGTGTGAAACCATGCCTCCTTCTGCAGGACAGATATCAGTGTGGATTTCTCAATTTACGTTGGCATTTCTCAATGCATTGCCCAATTGTTTTTTTATTTTTACCTTGCAATGAAAGTTTCTTTTTCTTTCATATTTGCTAATTCTCTAACATTGAACAAACTGCATGAAAAATGAAGCTGCAATGCAATACGAACTTTCTCAAAACGTATGACAAACATTAGCCAAATACCTGGAACAACATTAACATCTAAATATCATCCACGAAAAAAAAAGTAAAGAGAAAGAGAGAGAGAGAGAGAGAGAAGAAGAAGAAGAAGAAGAAGAAGAAGAAGAAGAAGAAGAAGAAGAAGAAGAAGAAGAAAAGAAGAAAGAAGAAGAAGAAGAAAGAAGAGAAGAAGAAGAAGAAGAAAAAAAGAAAAAAAAAAAGAAGGATGAAGAGGAGGAGGGGGAGGAGAAAAAATAACAACAAAAAACAGCCAACCAACCAACCAATCAACCAACCAACCAACCAATCAACCAACAAACCAACCAATCAACCAACAAACCAACCAATCAACCAACCAGGCCACTAACCAGCCAGCCAGCCAACCAACCAACCAACCAACCAACCAACCAACCAACCAACCAACCAACCAACCACCAACAAACAAACAAACGAACGAACGAACGAATTAACAAACAAACAAACAAACAAGCAAACAAACAATCAAACAAACAAACACACACACAAACAGGCAAGCAAGAAGCAACCAAAAACCAAAAGAAGATCTGATTATGTCAGTAATAGTTGGTATCAAAAACAAAACCAAAACAACGAAAGAAGAAGATCTGATATTTTTAATGACAGTTGGTATAAAAAGCCAAAAGAGGAAGATCTGATTTTGTTAATTGTAGTTCGTATGAAAACAAAACAAAACGAAACGA
>CM060306.1:82358011-82363011 GCA_030674185.1 Monoplex corrugatus
CGCACGCACACACACGCACGCACGCGCGCGCGCACACACACACACACACACACACGCACACGCACACGCACACGGCTATAAATGGGGAAAAAGAATAAAAGCAATGGAAAATTATAGAGAGCATATTATATACAATAAGGATTAAATTCCCTACAGATGATGTGTGCCCCGTTAGCACATTGGTAAAACCGCGTACCGCAGTTCTGAAGCGCAGAATCGCCCAGGTTCGATCCCCGGTGTGGGAAAAAAAAAATAGACAACAGCAGAAGGGCATCCAGGAGTCATGACCTGGATGTGGCCCGGCCCCCCGAGAGTGTAAGGAATTCAGGGCCGAAACACTTGTCTAAAGGGGGTTACTTCTCTGAAGACCTTCTGTTGTCTAGCTCTCCCTAGAGTTTCTTTCTACCTGCACATGGTCAGTCCATTGACTTCCGGGAATAGTTCGGAGGACATTCGGGAAAGACCGAAGGACACTGGGAAAGACTAGATCTGCGGGCTTTGTGGGTTGGCTTCCCACCTTGCCTTTGATAACATGCCACGAGTTTTCCAAATGAAAGATGCTCCCAGGATTCACCGAAAGGGGGAGAGAATGATGAATCCATCGGCACTGACTCCATCACGACTGGAAACGCACAACGGACCATGATTAATGACCAGTTGGAATTTCCGTGTGCGTGTGGAAGGAGATTCACCACCAAACGCGGCATGAAGATCCACAGGACAAAAATGGGCTGTTTGAAGACACATACGAACCAGCAGCAGCGCACTGCGATAGCAGGTGAGACGTTGGATGACCAAGGCCAGGAATTAAACCATAGTGCCAAGGACATCCACGCTGACGGTTCTGATGCGGATTTTGCACAAGCTCTTAACGCCAAACGTGGAAAACTCAATTTGCCGCCTGCCGGTGCAAAAGAACAATGGGAGAAATTAGATGAGGAACTTGTCCTTAAGCTGAATGCGCTAATAGGGAACAGTACGCTGGAACACAAACTTGACACATACGGAGACATCATATACTCTATCTGCAGGGACACTTATGGAGTGAAGCAGCCAAAGACAAAAACGCCTCCCCAGAAATCCAGAAGACAGCAACAGATGGAGAGCATCCGGAGGGAGAAAAGGAAGCTTAAAAAGCGAATGAAAACTGCCTCAGAATTCGAGAAGCAAGGGCTCCTGGAACTCTGGAAAGATCTGAAGGCCAAACACAATGCTCTCAGCAAAGTGGAATCAGCAAGGCGAAGAAAGAGCAAAAAGAAGAAGACTCAAGATCGTTTCTTCAAAGATCCCTTTGACTTTGCAAGAAAGCTGTTTGAACAACCCAAATCAGGGACTCTCACAGTGGGCAAGGAAACCCTAGAGCAGCATCTCAGGGAAACATATTCCGATTCTCAGCGCGAGGCACCACTTGAAATCCAAAATCTGGTTTGGCCTGCAGCGCCAGAAGGAAAATTCAATAACAAACCACCAACACTGGATGAAGTGAAGAACGTAGTAAAGAAAGCCAGAGCCAAGTCAGCACCTGGACCAAACGGAATACCATACCTGCTCTACAAGAAATGCCCAAAAGTGCTCGAGTGGCTCCACAAGATGATTCGATCAGCATGGAGGAACCAGAAGATCAGCGACCAATGGATGAGAGCTGAAGGAGTGTACATTCCGAAGGAGCAGAACTCCAGCAGCATCAATCAGTTCAGGCCAATATCACTTCTGAACGTCGAGGGGAAAATCTTCTTCTCTGTTATGGCAGCAAGATTGACAAAATACCTGACTGAAAACTGTCAGTCCAAAAGGGAGGCATACCAGGAATGCCTGGATGCTTGGAACATGCCACGTTGATTTGGGATGCCATCCAAAAAGCAAGAACAGAGAAGAGAGACATTGACGTAGTTTGGCTTGATCTGGCGAATGCATATGGATCAGTTCTACACGATATGATCCAGCTGGCTCTTGAAATGTATCACATCCCAGAAAACATCCGAACAATGCTGAGGAAGTATTTCCAAGGGTTCTCAATGCGGTTCTCTACCAAAGAATACACCACGGACTGGATAGACCTAGAGGTGGGCATTGCAATGGGCTGTGCAATCTCTCCCATACTGTTCGTGTTGGCAATGGAAGTCATCTTGAAAGCTGCAATGAAGAGTTCAGGTCCAGTGAATCTGGGAGATGGATACCAGATGCCTCCTCTGAAAGCTTTCATGGATGACACAACAGTCTTGTCCACGGATGAGGAAGAGACACACCAAATCATAAAGCAGCTGGATGAGCTGGTGGCCTCTTCAAGAATGAGGTTCAAACCTAAGAAATCCCGAAGTCTCTCACTGCGAAAAGGAAAAGTGGCAGATTCAGTCAAATTCATGGTAGCCAACCAAGCCATCCCCACTGTCACAGAAGAGCCAGTAAAAAGTCTCGGAAGATGGTATGATGACTCCCTGAAAGACACACAAAGGGGATGTGAAACCAAGCAAACAGCAGAAGAAGGCCTGAAGAAAATAGATAACTGCGGACTGCCAGGCAAATACAAAGTCTGGTGTCTACAGTTCATGCTGATACCAAAGCTGCTGTGGCCACTGCTAATCTATGACATTTGCACCAGCACAGTCGAAGCAATGGAAGCCAAAATCAACAAATACACAAGAAAATGGCTCGGTGTCCCACCTGGTCTCACTGATGTTGCATTCTACTGTCGTCAAGCAATGCTGAAGCTACCTCTGAAATCCATAGTGGAGGAATACAAAGTTGGAAAAGCAAGACTGTTGAGCATGCTGGAGGAATCGGAGGACAATATCGTGAGAGCAGTTCATCCAAAGCTGAGAACTGGCAGAAAGTGGAAAGTCCAAGAGGCTGTAAACAATGCCAAGAGAAACCTCAGCATCAAAGAAATAATTGGACACACGCAAACCAACAGACAGGGACTGGGAGCAACAAAAATGCAGTGGTGGTCCAAAGCCAAAGGGAAGGAAAAAAGAGACATGATCATACAGGAGTTGAAGGAAGAAGAAGATGTCAAAAGAGTGCAGAAGGCAGTCCAGCAAGGTCAACAGGGGCAATGGACAACATGGGACAGTGCACTCCAAAGAAGTCTCAGCTGGAACGATATGTGGCACATGGCTCCTCTAAGGATAAGCTTCCTCCTCAGATCTGTATATGACCTGCTCCCCTCGAATGCAAAATTAGTGAAATGGGGGAAAGCAGACGACCCAGCATGTCCGCTCTGTCAGAAGAAACAAACAGTGGAACATGTCCTAAGCTCTTGCAAAGTAGCGCTAGCCCAAGGAAGGTATACATGGAGGCACAACCAAGTTCTGAAAGTGATCACAGATGTGGTTAGCGAAAAAACCATGACCCCAAACGCACCAATTGCTATGACAACGTTCTACAAAGCAGGAGGGAAACAGGTCTGGCCCGAAAGGGCTATGACAACCAGCACATTGCCAAAGGGTCTTCTGGATGGAGCAGTCGACTGGGAGTGTACAGCAGACCTCCCAGAGTGGAGAAATTACCCAGATGTCATCAGCAAGACAGGCATGAGACCAGACATCGCTCTCCACTCTGACTCCTCGAAACAAGTGATTCTGATAGAACTCACTGTGCCATACGAAAGCAGAATGGAAGAAGCACATATCTACAAGACCGAAAAATACACCGGTCTTGCCAGCACCCTGAAGAAAGCAGGTCTGCGGGTCAAAATCTTCGCCATAGAGGTCGGGGCAAGAGGGTTTGTGGGCACCTCCGCTTATGATCTCATGAAACAACTCGCCATTTCTGGGAAGAAGAGGACTAGAGCCCTTAAAGCGATGGCAGAGGCAGCAGAAAGGAGCTCAAGCTGGATCTGGGCAAGGAGGAACCAAAAAAGTGAACTTCATAAGGATTAAATTCCCTACAGATGATGTGTGCCCCGTTAGCACATTGGTAAAACCGCGTACCGCAGTTCTGAAGCGCAGAATCGCCCAGGTTCGATCCCCGGCATGGGAAAAAAAAAAATAGACAACAGCAGAAGGGCATCCAGGAGTCATGACCTGGATGTGGCCCGGCCCCCCGAGAGTGTAAGGAATTCAGGGCCGAAACACTTGTCTAAAGGGGGTTACTTCTCTGAAGACCTTCTGTTGTCTAGCTCTCCCTAGAGTTTCTTTCTACCAATTATATATTACAATGTGTTTCCCTTCCGAGTGGAGACAGGCTGCAGACGGGATTGAGTGAGGTCAGGATTTTATGCAGAGGAGAAAAGGTGAGTTTTGAGAGCGGACTTGAAGGAGACAAAAGTAGGTTGCTGACGGACTGAGAGAGGAAGTTTGTTCCAGGAAAGTGGACCAGAGACAGAGAAGGCTCGTGGACCATAGGTATTGAGCTTAGTGCGTGAAAAGCGAAAAGTCAGAGGATCGGAGGCAGAGCGGAGGGTACGTGAGGGAACATAGATCTCAAGTAGGCTTGACAGGTAATCGGGGGCTACGTTATTGAGGCTTTTGTAGCACATGGTGTCTAGTTTGTACTGTATGCGCTTTGATACAGGGAGCCAGTGAAGTTGTGCCAGGAGAGGATACACAGCAGTCACGCGCTGGAAATTTGCTATTATTCTCCCCTTTAACAAACGTGACTCGTTCGTTCTGAGTGGGATATCAGGTTTCAACGAGGACAAGAAAAAAGTGTTTGATAAAAATATAAAGGAAGTACGTGGAGCACCTGGTCACAACAGGAAAGCTGGAGGGAAAGAGAGTGCCAGGTGGACCCAGAGGGAAGATATTGGACGGACTTGCAGAGTGGCTGAAGACAAAGAGTGTGGAAGAGATGCTCGAGGCAACAAGGGATAGAAACGGACGGAAGGCCATGATCGCCAACACCATGTAGCAAGGCATTTGATGATGAAGTACGTGTTGTCCTGCACGCGTTTGCATATGTGTTAACGATGTGGTGAAGCTGTAAGGGATACGCTGACCATATGCGCTTGGACGAGTGTGGCAGTGTGTGGGGAGGTGTGTATGCACATGTTTATGTGAGTG
>CM060306.1:82370511-82390511 GCA_030674185.1 Monoplex corrugatus
TTAGAAAAATAATCCTCTTCTGGACGCGCACCAAACAGACATCATTCTCACATCTACATACAACACGGAAATCCATGATAAATCATACAAATAAACATTCCTGCTTCCCTTTTCTTTCATCTGTCTGTTTGCTCGTACTTCTATGAGCGTTGCGGGAATTAAGAGCTGAAAGTCTGCAGAGAGCTGGGAAGCACAAAGCTGTGATGAGTCTATGAAACTTGAGATCTCAAAGCAAATAGTGGAGCGTGATGAATGCTGAAGAAAATGATAGGAATTATAGGAAAGAGAGAGAGAGAGAGAGAGAGAGAGAGAGGGGGGGGGAAGGAGAAAGAGAGTGAGAGAGAGAAAGGGGAGAAAGAAAGAGAGAGAGAGACTGAGACAGAGAGACAGAGACAGAGAGAGATAGTGACAGAGACAGAGAGACAAACAGACAGAGAGAGACAGAGACAGAGACAGAGAAGAGACAGAGAGCAGAGAAGAGCGACAGAGAAACAGAGACAGAGAGAAAGAGACACAGAGAGAGACACACACAGATAGAGAGAGAGAGAGAGAGGGAGAGAGAGAGAGACAGAGAGAGAGACATAGAGAGAGAGAATCTTTGACACACACACACACACACACACACACACACACACACACACACACACACACAACAACACACACACCAAAAACAACAACACAACACAACAACATCAACAAACACAACAACAACAACAAAATAAAACATTAAAGGACAGAACGCCACACTGGATTTTTTTCAAGAACATAGAGTAATCTTCATTCAAGCCACCAATAGTCGCAGTTAAGTAAATAAAGTGTTGTTGTTGTTGTTGTTGTTGTTGTTATTGTTGTTGCTATTGTTGTTTTTTTTCTGCGTGGATCCCTGACTCGCGCAGCAATTTGTCCAGCAGCGTCGGTTGGTCAGAGTTCCATGCTAAAAGCACAGGGATACTGGGCACACGACATTTTTTTTTAATTTTAGCGTGCAGGCCAGTTCTTTTGATAGAGCTTATATTCAGCTATTGGATTGTCTGTACTTCTGTTTGCTGTCTCTCCTTCTTTATTTCCGTGAGGAAGGGCGTCCTGGTGAAGTGGGTAAATGTTTTCTTCCAATCGATAGATGCTGAGTTCGATCTGCGTAGACACCTCTGTGTGCTGGTAAATTGTGGAGATTTTTCCCATCCCCTATTCATACCGTAGACTTGCCAGTGCTTGAATCACCTTCATGTATACACTCACACGGACTGCCCTGTAAGTCATGTGAATGGCCGGCTTATAGAAACATGGAAAGCTTTACTCACGATGCAAGCAATGGCGAGTACGAGAAAAAGGTTTTTAACTAAAAAAAACAACCCTTTTACCACAGAAAAATAACGGATTTTGTGATGTCTGTATTTATGCCTTTTTGTCCGTTATCACAGGTCATTGTATCCAGATTGCAACTATGGTCAGTCATGGATAAAATTGCTTCATTAGGATGGTTGATGGACTTCCCCTTGGGTCCTTTTGATGAGTAGGAATATTAGTCTTTATCACCTGAAATTTGTATTATTGTGGAATACGGACCGATCCTGAAAGCATATGCTTTTTTTTTTCTTTCAACAGGCACCGTTTGGGAACAGGTCCTATGGGTTAGGGTTCTGTTTCCGCCGGTCCCTTTTCTGTTGAACAGCAGCTGTTCTTGTGCTGGTCTACTGTGGTTGAGCCCTGTGTATGTTACAGTTGACAGCTTACCATATAGTCTCTTTCAACTTACAATGTTGTGGGCAATGTCTTCCCGGCTAGTGGTATCAATGCCACAGATGCGAGGTTGGCTTTCAGATGATCTATTCCATCACATTAGTGGTCTTTGCTGTTCGTGGTGTCCTTGCTTCAGCTCTGTGTACAGGACATTATTTACCATGAGGTTGTCTTCTATATACGGACAGTATGTCCCGTTCGACAAAGATAGCGTTTGATGAGTAGACACTCTACACCTTGGCAAACCACACTTCTTCAGGATGTGAAGGTTAAACGCTCGATCTCGCCACGTGATGATGAGATCTTGTGCAGACATCTTTGATGGAACAGTTCCAGCTGCAGAGTTTACCGTCGATAGATAGTCCTTATTTCGCAGCAGTACAACAGGGCGCTCAGAATTACGGTTCATTAATCGCTTCATTAGTTTGTGTTTATTCCGGTCTACGGCAAGTCGTTAGTCACTGCTCTTTCCCGCGTTTCGTTATCGTTCATTTATGTCTTCATACATTATATAGTGATCATTCCTCATTTATCTTCATGAGTTGTTGTGTTGTTGTTCATTGTTGTTGTGGTTCTTGTTGTTGCTGGTTGTATTTGTTAGCTAGTATTTACTTCTTATGGCCATTGTTATATAAAAAAAAAGGTCTGTTACGGACTTCATAGTATAAAAACGAACGAATGCCTACGATGATAACAAGATACTTGATAGATGACGATGTTTTGCTCTGCGCGTTTTTGTTATCGGTACTAATCCTTGAACGTGAGTGTTGATAAATTTGACACAGTTCGCACTTTCCTGAAAGGCCGACTTTGATTAAAAAAATCCCCATTTGTCGTGTGTGTGTGTGTGTGTTGTGTGTGTGTGTGTGTGTGTGTGTGTGTGTGTGTGTGTGTGTGTGTGTGTGTTGTGTGTGTGTGTGTGTGTGTGTTTGTGTGTGTGTTGTGTTTGTGTTTGTGTTTGTGTTTGTGTGTTGTGTGTGTGTGTGTGTGTGTGTGTGTGTGTTGTGTGTGTGTGTGTGTGTTTGTGTGTGTGTGTGTGTGTGTGTGTGTGTTGTTGTGTGTTGTGTGTGTTTGTGTTTGTGTTTGTGTTGTGTGTTGTGTTGTGTGTTGTGTGTTGTGTGTGTGTGTGTGTGTGTTGTGTGTGTTGTTGTGTGTGTGTGTTGTTGTGTGTGTGTGTGTGTGTGTGTGTTGTGTGTGTGTGTGTGTTGTGTGTGTGTGTGTGTGTGCATAAATACATTCAAAGCCTATAACCACGTCTTATTACAGATTGCTCTTCCATTTTTGTTAACATAATACTCAATAGATTTGGAAAAGAGGGTAATCCAATAACTACGAAAATGTCCCAAGAACTGCATTTTTTACCTACCACGCGGGAGGTATCCAGGCAGGATTGAACCTCAGACATTCCAAATAGAAGTGCGACTTCTTATCCACTCGCTCAATGCGCCCATCATAACCCATTTGACTGCAGTCCATGTTCATTGTTATCAAAAACGTCTGCAAGATCAATGCAAACTATCCACAGTATGATGGACTTGTGGCTTGTGGTTAATGAATCTGTTCTGGACTTAAGAAACCTGGGTTCGAATCACAGATCGTACAACAATTTTTCTCCGGCATTCCACAATAGTAAAGTGGTCATCTAGATGCCAGTCTATCAGATGAAATAATAAACCAAGGTCCCATGTACAGCACGCACTCAGCGCACTTTAGTAATCCCATGGCAACAGAAAGCTTTTTGACAAAATTATGTAAAAAAAAAAGTCGATGTCCATAAGCACACATAAATATACGCAGAGAGAGAGAGAAAGAGAAAGACAGAGAGAGAGAGAGAGAAAGAGAGAGAGACAGAGAGACAGACAGACAAACAGAGAGACAGACAGACAAAAAGACAGGCAGAGAGAGAGAGAGAGAGAGAAGACAGACAGACAGACAGACAAAAAGACAGGCAGAGAGAGAGAGACAGACAGACAGACAGAGACAGACAGACAAACAAACAGACAAACAGACAACAGGCAGACAGAGGCAGACAGAAGAAGAGAGAGAGAGAGGAGAGAGAGAGAGAGAGAGAGAGAGAGAGAGAGAGAGAAAGGAAAAAGATGAAGGGAAAAAAAGGGTGGCCTTACATGCTGTGACACGCTCTCCCTACGAAAAGCAGGCCGAAATTCACCTGGTAAGTCAGTAGTGACAAATAAAAGAAAAACAGATAAAAGAAAACTGTAAATGAATACAAATACAGCCTCCTGCCTAATGTCCAAGCCCTGCTTCTTTCTCTTATTATATGTTTCAGTTTCAGTTTCCCAGGATGGCGTCTCTGCGCTCGGAATGAATTCCATATGCACTGACATAACAGATACAATGCAATGATAAGGATCCAAAGTAAACATGGCATAAGCCATGAACCCGTACAGTTGCCATTCACTTTGGCCAGATATTGAAGAAAAAATGTGGCCCACCCTAAAGGATCACACAAACGACCTTTGAATATCCAGCGCAACGCTCTAACCGAATTAATGGACCTTACTATTTGGTCTTCCCAAACTACATGATCACAATATTTTCTCTCAACAGTGATCATTTTTCATACTCTTCACTCTCTCTCTCTCTTTCTCTCTCTCTCTCTCTTCTCTCTCTCTCTCTCTCTCTCTCTCTCTCTCTCTCTCTCTCTCTCTCTCACATCCATCTCTCACTCAGACTACAATATTTCTTTGTCACTGGTCTTTCGAACTGCCGTGTATTTTTTCGTTGAGTTGTGCAGCCTGCATCAGTTCATCTCACTCAGCATGTATCGTTCATCACTGATGAACGCATTCAACCTTTAACAGTATGTCATCACGCCACATCGGTCATCCCACCACACATTTGTCATCAGAATCCATAGAGGGCAAAGCCCTTGGTATGATTAATGCTCTGAAACTGAAGAACAATGGCTGTTGCTGGCATGTAGTCTGTTATTATTGTCTTGGCGATCTCGTTGGTGATAAGAAAGCGATACAAGGGAAAGATTTAATAGCGCAGTGGTGCAGCGGTTAGCACAACGGACTATTAACTGGGAAGCTGTGGAGTCGAATCCCAGCATTATCATTATCATCGTCGTCTTCATCATCATCTTCATCATCATCATCACATCATCATCATCATCATCATCATCATCATCATCATCATCATCATCATCATCATCATTCATCTCATTTCATCATCATATCATCATCATCATCATCTCATCATCATCATCATCATCATGTACCCTGCCGCATAGCGTTGGCAATCATGGTCCTCCGTAAGAACCTATCTTTTGTTGTTGCAAAGTACATCTCCCACCCTTTCTGTCCTCATCGATTCCGCAAACACGCCCAATACTTTCTCCCTGGGTCTTCCCTGATGCTCTTTTTCCTTCCAGCTTTCCTTTTGTGACCAGGTGATCTAATTTCTGCAGCCTCATGAGATGTCCTTTAAGTGTTGCTTGTCCTTCTCTGATCATTTTCATTAATGTTCGTATTGTATTTGCCTCTGTCAAGACTGTCTCATTTGTTTTCTTTTGCTGTCCATGGACCTCTTAACATTCTTCTTAGAAACCACATTTCAGTCGCCTGAATCTCGTTCTGACTTTGTGTGTTGACTGTCCACGCTTCGCATCCCTACAGCATCAGTCCTGTCAAAATCAATGTAGGGATTTTTTTCTGTCTCAACTGGCTCGTACCTAGAGATGAGTGTGCTACTGGCTCACCGGAAACAATTGAGAAAGACTACACAGTCGCACCTCATGCACTGTACGGATACGTCATTGTGAATGTTGCACAAATCTCCTGATAATGTTGCAGGTGTCTGTCTTCTTTTGGGCTTGGTTGCTACATTTTTTTTGTTTTGTTTGTTTTGTTTTTGTTGTTGATAAAACAACAGATTACAGCCCTCTTATACAGTTCCAATCCTAGACAGAACTCTACAGCATCATGATTATCATATCTACCATCACCATCACTATCATCATCATCATCATCATCATCATCATCATCATCATCATATCATCATCATCATCATCATCATCATCATCATCATCACAGCATTGAAAAAATTGTCCCTGCTTCTGTTGTCGTAAGTTGTCATTGAAATGAGACAGAACAATATACCGGGGTGGGGGGGGGGGGTGGTCAAAAGCAGGTATACAGTAAGTATCACATCACTGTTATAGTGCTTAATTCATTAAAATCATTAACACATTAAATGAGTTGGCCTTATTTTCGATGTGTTCAGTGTCATTAATTATATTTTATCGTAACTAATAATATGCATGTACTTTTATCCTAACCTTTTTTTTTTTTTTGCAGGTAAAGCGGCAATTTAATTTAGATCTAAGCCGCAATTTAATTTAACCATGGCTGGTAATTTGACAGATGAGGAGCGCAAATGGATTTTAAAACAATATTGGAAAACATGGATTTTTTTTTTCGGGGATATGTAAAGAAAAGGGTTTTCGCACGCAAGCCGCGCACTGTTAATGACATGATTCAGTTCATCTTGCAGGCTTGTCAAGAAATTGATGCTGATAAAGATCTTTGTGCTAGAGTGTGCATGAGTGTCCGCTCTCGATTAGAGGAGTGTGTGAATACTGACGGCGAGCAGTTTTGAGTATCTGAGGGATTAAAGGGACTGTGCTTGTTATTACATGTATATGCAATATTCATTTGTTTGTATAATAAATGCAATGAGTATTGTGCGTGTTTTCTTTTTTCATAACTGTATACCTACTTTTGCGCCCCCCTCCCCCACCCCCGAATGTATGATCACAAAACAATATGCGAGAAAAAAAAGAAAGAAAACAAAAAAAATGGAGAGACTCGTCTATTTGTCCTGGCTCATATTACATCTCTGACGTCAACATCTCAAATAATTCATAGTGACGATTTGGTGTATGCTGCAGTCAAATGGATAACATGTTAGACTTCCAATTCGAAGGTCTAGGTTCGATCCTGTTTCGGTACCTCCTGCTTGGTGGGTATAAGGTAAAGATCGTTCTGATCTTTAAGGTCAATATATGTACAAAATCGAAAATAAGTATGACTGCCAGCGTTCAAGTAAACAGAAAACAGGAAACAAGAAACACGAAAAAAGAATAAGCACGTGTATCTAATACAACGAGACAAGACAGGCGCAAATTTTCGGCCATCTGGCCTTTGTCAAGCGTAAGATCACAAACAAACAAACACCAGATCTTACGTTTGACAAAGGCCAGTTGGCCGAAAAGTTGCACCTGTCTCGTCGTGTTGTATTAGATACGCATTCTCATTCTTTTTTACGTGTTTTTTTCTGGTTCCTTTCAACATTTGTGTCGATAGATAACAGATAACACACGACATATCATGAAAACAGATGCAGAATTCACTCAAAACTATGCAGTTGTAGCTAGTAACAATTTTGTGATCACCGTCGTTATCTTTCACACACACACACACACACACACACACACACACACACACACACACACACACACACACACACACACACACACACACACTACACACACACACCACAACACACACACACACACACACACCACACACACACACACACACACACACAACACACCCCACATGCAGAGAGAGAGAGAGACAGACAGACAGAGAGACAGACAGACACACAGACGGGACAGACAGACAGACAGACAGGGAGAGACAGAGATATACAGAGAGAGAGAAAGAGACAGACAGACAGACAGACAGACAGACAGACAGACAGAGATTATTCAGTCTGTCAGTCGGTCAGTCAGTCAGTCAGTCAGCCAGTTAGTTAATGAGTCCGTTTATCTTTTACACTGATCATTTTATCCCCGATCTTCTAGGCATGTAGACAGACCAGTTGTTAATGATCAGACGACAAATGATGGATTCTGGCAAACTGGGGAAACGATACTGATAAAAGAAGCGGTCAATTACAGACAGACCATTGGGATACACCCCCATCACTGTTCATGGGACCCTTATCTGCCCTGTGTTTACTATGTCTGTGGTCATTTTTATGCGTCTGCCCGTCTGTCTGACTGCCCACGTAAGATGTCCCTGAACACGTTTTGTTTGCTTGTTCCTCCAGTTTCTGTTGTTGCAGGTGTTGATGCTTGTTGTTGTTGGTATTTGTTAATTGTTCTTGGTTGCTATTGTTGTTGCTGTTGTTGGTGGTGGTGGTGTTGTTGTTGTAAGCTGTGATGGTTGTTTTGTTTGTTGCTGATTGTTGCTGTTGTTGTTGTTATTGTTGTTGTCGGTGGTGGTGATGGTGGTGGTTGGTTGTTGCTGATTGTTGTTGTTGTTGTTGTTGTTGTTGTTGTCGAATTCTGTTTGCTAGCTTGTTGTTTACTGTTGTTGTTTGTGATTGTTTCTTGGCGATCATTGTTGGTTGTTATTGTTTATCGCTGTTTTGTTTTTGTTATTGTTATTGTTGTTTTTGATGTTGTTTGTATTTGTTTTTATTTTTTCTTATTTCTTTTTGTTTGTTATTGTTTGCTGCTTGTTGATTTTGTTGTTGTTTGATGTTGTTTCTTGTAGCTGTTTGTCGTTTGATGTCGTTTGTTGTTGCTTGTTGTAGTTGGCGCTCTTGTTGATGTTTTCTTTGTCGTTGTTGTCGCTGTTTTGGTGTGATTTTGCTATACGTTTTTCTGTCTCTAGTCCTAGGTCATCATGCCAACTGCCTTATAAAAATCCCTGCAGAGATTAACACTGTTAATTTGTCTAGGTCGTGACATATCGAACCTGATATGCGTGTGTGTGTTGTGTGTGTGTGTGGTGTGGGGTGTGTGTGTGGTGTGTGTTGTTGGTGTGTGGTGTGTTGGGCGCCCCTTGTTTTTGTGTGGGGTGTGTGAATGTTGTGTTGTTTGTGTTTGTGTTGTGTGTGTGTGTGTGTGTGTGTGTGTGTGTGTGTGTGTGTGTGTGTGTGTGGCTTACGTCGCTTGTCAGCATTGAGTGCCATATTTGTTGTGTGTGTATATGGGGTGTGTTTAGCGTGATGTGGTTGTTTTGGTGTTAGTGTGTGTGTGTGTGTGTTTGTGTGTGTGTGTGTGTGTGTGTGTGTGTGTGTGTGGTGTGTGTGTGTGTGTGTGTGCTGTGTGTGTTGTGTGTGTGTGGTGTGTTGTGTGTGTGTGTGTGTGTGTGTGGTGTGTTGTGTTTGGTTTTGTGTGTTGGTGTGTGTGTTGTCGTTGGTGTGTTTGTGTGTGTGTGTGTTGTGTGTGTGTGTGTGTGTGTTGTGTTGTGGGTGTGGCTTGTGACGTGTGTGTGTGTGTGTGTGTTTTTTGTGTGATGTGTGGTGTGTGTGGTGGTGTGTGTGTTTGTGGTGTGGTGTGTGTGCGTGGTGTGTGTGTTGTGTGTGAGTGAGTTAGTGTGTGTGTGTGTTGTGGTGTGTGTGTGTGTGTGTGTTGGTGGGGTGTGGGTGTGGGTATGGATTTCATTATTGTGCGAGCATGTGTATGTGGTATGTGTGTGTGTTGTGTGTATGTGTGTGTGTGGTGTGTTGGGGTGTGTTGTGTGTGTGTGTGTTTGTGTGTGTGTGGTGCGTGCGTGTTTGTGTGTGGGTGTGTATGTTTGTGTGTGTGTGGGGGGGGGTATGCTTTTATTTGTGCTTTTGTTTTTTCTATTACTATGCAAACTGCAACGAGTATGCTTAGCATGCTGTGGCTGGACTATTTTCTTCCCCATGCACATGGAAATGTTATCTTCTTCAATAACCATCTATTCGGTGTGAATCATCTTGCTTAAACTGCATCGTGTATTTGTGTTTATTGTGCTATGTAGTTGTCGTGTTTTTGTAAGTCTTCCAGCCGTATTGTGATTAATCGTTTCATGTTCCATACATTATATTATGCTGATTGTTCACCCGTTGCCTTTTGGGGTGTTATTGTTCCTGCTGCTGCCATTATTTATTATTTGTTTTGCAACAATAAAGATTGCTTCTATTCTTTGACCATATACCCAGTTTATTGTGAGTCGTCCATTCTTTCTTTCATAATTAATTGTTTTCTCCAGCAGTCATCAGTGTTCTTCACTATCTCCCTGTTTCGTATCCTATTTTTTCTATACTATACAATTCTATTCATCCCACCCCTTTTTTTATTTTTCAAATCCATATTTGTAATTGAAATAAACATGCACAGTACCAATACCAGTAGGGATATCATCATCATATCTACCCAAAACTCGGTAACAAATTTGTTATAAAGCACAAAGCATAGATTGCAAGCATAAATCATTCATTGACCATGTTATCAATGTATGTATACGCGATGTGTTATATAATTATGTCCATGGATTCAACGTTTACGATTCATTATATGTCTTATAACTCAATATCCAAACCCATTTGGCATGAAGTATTTTGATTTTTTTCTAATTTTTCCTTCAACATGTATCATTCTGATGCAAAATCATCTCTTACCAAAATCTGTTAGACGTCTCCACTCTATTTTGGTTGCTTATGTCTAAATCGTCTTATAATTACACTGAGATACGGCTCATTCACGATCTTATCCTTTACAATATCAATAGTGTATCTTTTAGACCTCCCAATCTGCAATATCATTTTGTCACTAGACTTCCAAGTCATCTTTCATGTTCTACTGGTCGTCGCAGATTGTATCAGTCCAACCCATTAAGCATTTGTCGTTCATCACAAATGAACTCGTCCAGACTTTGCCATCTGTCATCATGCCACATCAGTCATCCCAAATGAACCTCTTGTCACTGGAAGTCACTGAAGGCGAAGCCCCTGGAAAGACTGATCACATGAAACTTGAATACATTGGCGCTTCCATATTTTGTCACAGTATGGGTTCTTTTGTTTGTTTAACTTTCGTCGACTATTGGCTGAGAGAATTGGGGTGATGAGAATGATATGTCATTTTTTGGGAACAAATGGGGGCTGTGTACTGCGTTGTCCTGGGATGGGTTTCTGTGATGTGTTTGTGTACAGCGTTAGTGGAGTCAGAACATGCTTGGTGAGTTAGTAGAATATATTTTTTTTTTAACATCCATGTCCTTTGGATTGGATTTTTGTCTAGACTTCATATACTACTACTACTACTATTACTAGTAATAGTAGTAGTAGTACTACTACTACTACTAACAATAACAACAACAACAACATAAAACAATAAAAACAATAATAATAATAATATAATAGTAATAAAAATAATGATAATATCATAATAATAACAACAACAATAATAATAGAATAATAATAACAATAATAATACCCAATAATAATAATGATAACAATAATAATACCAATAATAATAATAATAATACCAATAATACTACTATAATAATAAGAATACTACTACTACTACTAATAATAACAATAATGATAATTATAATAATAACAAACAACAATAATAATAATAATAATGATGATAATTACAATGATGATAATGATAATAATAACAATAACATTTTACAAATACATTTACACAGCGCCAAATTTTCATTACAAATCAAATCAAAGCGCGCGCTCTCATCATTCACCAAAACATTCACTCGCAATAACAAAAATTCAAGGGTGCCAGACAACACGGACCAGGAGGGGGGAGGGGAGGTGAAGGGGGCAGGAGGGGAGTAGGACAAAAGGATGGGCACACAGGGGGGGGGGGGGGATCACTTCTGGACAAAACTGTCTGTATGTCTTCAAGTTAGACTTGACGGACGACAGAGTATGTGACTCGGATAAACAGGGGAAATTCATTCTAGTTGTATGGACCAGACTCAGAAAAAAAAAAGCGGCAACCGACGGTGGAACATCTGTACCGATCAGTTTGCAAACAAGAAGTGTCAGAAACATAACGAAGAGGTCAGGCATGTGTTTACATTCAGAGATGATCGCAAAGATAAACATAAATAGGCGCAGTACCGTTGATACACTTGTAGCATAATGTATTGATTCTGTATGAAATTCTTTGAGAAATAGGCAAATAGTGTAGAAAGTGAAAGCAACAGGGTGATATGATCATACTTCTTTTTTTATGAAGGGTAAGACAGGCCACACAATTCTGAACACGCTGGAGGCACATTGCGTATGGGGGAGACACATTTCACTGTATGCTCGAAATATTACCGAAGTCGTAATAATCACAGACTGGTATAAGGATAGACCTAGAACCTACATGCCAGATAGAATATTAAGACCTTACTAGCGTGTGGTACTTGTGCACAGGTGTGTGTAATATGTCATGACTGTTGTAGATCCTGCCCATTACATGATATCTGTACCGCTAGCACAGCTGCGATTTATCTAGAGGGCAGACACACTGTCTTGAGAAACAGAAGCTAAAACCAAAATTTCCTCTGTTTTTGAGAAACTCAGACTGACTCTAAGCCTTGCCTCAGGAAATGTAATTGGTATTTGGGATAGGGAAATTTAAAATATCTGTAAGTTGTTTCAGTATTCTTATTGTATAACTTCATTTTTAGAAGGAAAAAAAAAGATAAATTGAAATTGATCATATTTATATCAAATTTCCTAAAATTGCGTAGTTGTCTTTCGAACATTTGAGTATTTTCTCATAAGACAAATTGAAATGTACTTTTGTTTCTGTTGAACTAACTTCCTTCTGCTTGATGTTATAATTATGATAATCCTGTTGGATTTTTATTTATTTGCTGTTATCCTCCATGCCTCAATTGGATTTGAAGGATATATTAAACAGTGAACAGTGTGTGTGTGTGTGTGCGTGCGTGTGTGTATGTGTGTGTGTGTGTGTGTGTGTGTGACAGAGAGAGAGAGAGAGAGAGAGAGAGAGAGAGAGACAGAGAGAGACACACAGAGACAGAAAGAGACAGAGACACAGAGAGAGAGAGACAGAGAGAGACAGCCAACCAATCGCCCAGCCAGCCGGATAGACAGACAGACAGACAGACAGACAGGTGGACAGAAACGGAGAGAGCAAGACAGGCAGATTGACAGACAAGCAGAATGACAAAACAGACAGACGGACAAAAGGGTGACAGTTAATTTCTAAGGGGAATTGAAAAAGATCGTATCATTTCTGTGTTTACTCACAACTTAAAAACGCGTCATGGGCAGCTTCAATGAGAAAGTTTTGTTTGTCAACACTTGACCTTCACCTTATCTCCCATCCATTCCACTTATCTGTGATTTGATCTGTGCTATCAGTAATTCAGCACGTCCGGAGAGAGCCATCCATCTCCGCTGTGTGGGTAGAGACCAGGGCATATTGACGTTTTACAGAAGTATACACCTCCTGGTTTTCTGTCAAAAGATGTTTCCTGGCGAAATCAATGAACACAACAATATTTGCTATATGAATGATGTTTCACTAAGAACTTTGCAACAGGTTGAACATGATCATTAGAAGAATGATTTATATAGATGACTAAATCAAGGAGAAGACCATGCAAAACAAGCGTATGTATCATTAAGATCTATGGGTTTTTTTTTGTGGAGTCTAGTTCATTATGAGAGGAACAATTTTGCTGGTTTATTTCTTATTTTGCATTGTTTCTAAAATCTTGAGATGTCCTTAAACGGAGATTTGGTTTATGCATCAATGTAGATGTAAAGATAGACGGACATGCAATGCAATCAAACTTATAGAGAGACATATATGAAAGTGAATCTCTTCATAAGTCAATTTAATAAAGGCGAAAATTTAATGTATTAGTCATTGTACGGTGCACATGTACGTTGCACAAGCACACACACAGGCACGCAAGCACACACACACACACACACACACACACACACACACACACACACACACACACACACACACACACACACGCACGCACGCACGCATGCATGCACGCACACACACACACACACGTGCACGCAAGCACACACACACACACACACACACACACGCACGCACGCATGCATGCACCCCACCCCCACACACACGTGCACACACACCCACACACGTGACCCACACCCACACCCACACATATATGTATATACGTAATTGGTGATGAACAAAACACACAGATAGATAAAAAACTGACAATTAATTTTTGACAGGGAATTGAAAACGATTTTATCACTTCTGTGTGTACTCTCAACTTAACAATACACCATGTACAGCTTCGTGAGAAAGAGCGGGCCCCAGTAGCTTAGTTGGTTTGAGCGTCGGATTCACACGCTAATGGTCGTGGGTTCCAATCTCGGGGTGCGCTATATTAAACCTGGCCTTCTCACCGTCCCATCTTAACATCATTGTTGTTCTGATGATGTCAGTATAGGATTAGATAAATCTCTCTTCCCCCACTTCCCTGGGATGGTTATCTCCGTCGAACATGTCACCTGAGGTGGGTGTTGACGTAAAAACTGAACCAAATCAATCAATCAATGAGAAAGTGATGCTTGTCAACACTTGACCTTCACCCAGTCTCCTATCCCTTTCACTTATCTGTGATTTGATCTGCGCTATCAGTAATTCAGCACGTCTGGAGAGAGTCATCTAGCTCCGCTGTGTGGGTAGACGCCGGGGCATATTGACATTTTGCAGTGATTCACATCTCCTGGTATCATATGAAAAGAGTTTTCCAGGCAAAATCTGTGAAGAGCAATATTTGCTATATGAACGATGTTTCACTGAGAACTGTTGCAAATGATCAATTGCAGCAAAGCTATAGAAAGACCTTGACAAATACGTGGTCAGTTAGTAAGTTATGGTTTGTTTGTCCATTACATCAATTGTTATCCAGCTAGTTAATAATTAGGATAAAAAATGATCGGTTGCAGCAAAGCTATGAAAAGACCTTGACAACTACTTGGTTGTTTAGTAAGTTAAGGCTTGTTTGTCTCTTCTGTCAATGTATTTTTTTTGCGCTAGTTAATAATCAGGATACAAATGATCAGCTGCAGCAAAGCTATGGAAAGACCTTGACAACTAATTGGTTGGGTAATAAGATATGGCTTGTTTATCCGTTATATCAGACGGCAGATGCACATCAGAAATAGCCAGCAGAATCGGCCAAGCCAAAACAATATTCAAGAAGATGACAAGCATTCTTACCAGCAAATGCCTATCAATTTACATCAGGAAGAGAGTTTCTGAATGTTATATAGAACCAATACTGTTGTACGGATGTGAGGCGTGGGCAGTCAACAAGCAAAGCCAGAACAAGATTGAGGCAGCCGAGATGTGGTTTCTAAGAAGAATGTTGAGAGTTCCACAGAAAAACAAACAAACAAATAAACAAACAAACAAACGAGCCAGTCTTGATGGAGGCAGACACAAGTAGATCACTCATAAGGAAGATTAGGAAAAGACAGGCAACATTTACAGGCCATTTTATGAGGAAGGGGGATTGGAGCACCTGGTCACAACGGGAAAGCTGGAGGGAAGGAGAGCACCAGGTAGACCCAGGGAGAAAATACTGGACGGACTTGCCGAGTGGCTGGGGACGAGGAGAGTGGGGGAGATGCTAGGGGCAACGAGAGATAGAGACAGATGGAAGTCCATGATCGCCAACGCCATGCTGCAGGGCACCTTCATGATGATGATCAATTGTGATCACGCTAGTTAATTATTAGGATACAAATGGTCAGTTGCATGAAAGCTACGGAAAGATCTTTTCAAATACTTGGTCAGTTTGTAAGTTAAGGCTTATTTGTCCCTTATGTCATTTTGGGGGGCTAGTTAATTATCAAGATACAAATGATCTCTTGCAGCAAAGTATGGAAAAACCTTGACAAATGGTTGGTTGGTTAATAAGTTATGGCTTGTTTGTCCCTTATACGAGTATTAATTGTTACCACGCTAAGTTAATAATAAGGATACAAGTAATCAGTTGCAGCAAAGTTATGGAAAGACCTTAATCAGTTAGTGAGTTAAGGCTTGTTTGTCCCTTCTGTCATTTTTTCATAATAGTTAATAATCTGGATACAAATGATCACTTGCAGCAAACCTTGACAGACAGTTGGTTGGTGAGTAAGTTAATGCTTGTTTGTCCCTTCTGACATTTTTTATCACGTTAATTGATAATCAAGACACATATAATCAGTTGCAGCAACGCATATGGAAAGACTTTGACAAATAGTTGGTCAGTTGGTAAGTTCAGGCCTGTTTGTATCTTCTGTCAATTTTCTTGCACTAGTTAGTAATCAGGACACAATGATCACTTGCAGCAAAGCTATGGAAAAACTTTGACAAGAAAAATTGGTCTAATAGCAAGTTAACGCTTTTTCTCCCTTAGGTCAGTTTTTATCATGCTAATCAATAATTAAGATACAACTGATTAGTTGCAGCAACGCATACGGAAAGACTTTGTTAAGTAGTTGGTTGGTTAGTAAGTAAAAGGGGGGGTCTTCCATTCTCTCTTGGTCCAGAGGCTGGGCTGGACCTGGTTGGTGAGCGCGTTGTGTGGCTATGTCCTGGGGTTTGTCATCTCCCCAACTTGCCATTAGGTTTGTAAAGAAAGTAACTGATGACTGGGTCTGAGTGGGTCATGCAACGCATGGACAGCCCCCTTTTGCATGATGAAATTATTATCGAATGGAATCGGGAGCTCGGGAGGTGATTGTCTTGAGAGTGGCGAGGCATTGATGCTCTGGGTCTCATCCACACCCTCGTGGTGTTTCTTGTTTAGTTAAGGCTTTTTTGTCCTTTATATCAATTTTTATCACGCTGCTGTAGTTAAAAACCAAGATACAAATATTAAATTGTAGCAAAACTGTGGAAGGATCTTGACATATAGTCGTCCATTAGTGACAGAAGATCAGAGACACTCATTCTTAGTAAATCAAGTCTTTGTCCTCAACTGCTACGGAGCTAGTCCACATTTGTCTATCTGTCTGATGACCTGTTTGCCTGGTAATCTGATTGTCTGGTATTTTGTTTTTTCCCTCTCTCAAGTTTCTGGATTTCTGACTACTTGCCATTCTGTCTGTGATTACGGGTCATGCTGTCCACCCTATTCATCTATGGTCAGTCTAGACAACCCACATCATCATTGTGAGTCGTCTCTTGTCATTTCGTGGTCTGCTTTTGTCATCTTGTCCTGCTTTTATCTTTTATTGTTTGTTTTATAATGAATTTTAGACACTACACAACGAGGAAACAAAAATGAAGAAACGAAAGTTAATACATGTATGTGCGTATGTGTGTGTGTGTGCGCGCGCGCGCGCGCGTATGTGTGTATGTGTGTGTATGTGTGTTGAAAGAGAGAGAGATAGAGAAAGATATGCAGACAGACAAACAGGAAGAGAGCGAGAGAGAGAGAGAGAGAGAGAGAGACAGACAGACAGACAGAGACAGAGACAGACAGACAGAGACAGACAGACAGACATAGACAGAGAGAGACATAAACAGAGAAAGACAGAGACAGAGATAGAGACAGAGAGAGAGAGATAACAGCTGCACTTTACGTCTTGAGGGATTGAACGCATCTTATCTGCCGTTTGTTTACCATCCTGTAAAGTCCTGACAGCCTGTAGTGGAAACGTTAGTGAGGGGTGGGGGGGGGGGGTCTTAATGCTTGTCCATCCTCAACTTCACACTTCCTTTCCCCTTCCTCCTTGACTCTGACTGTGATTAGATCTGTGCTGTCAAAGACTTCAGCACGCTTGGTGACAGCCAATCAGCCTGGAAGCGTGAATGGACGCTGGAAACATTGGCGTTATAATTATGGACACGCTAGTGTCATCCCACGCACCTCCTGGGACCCAGTCAAAAGAGTTCCTTATGGCATATATATCTGTGGTAATTTTAGCCTTACTACAGACGTTGCTCATGAAGATAACTTTGTAGTCTTAATAACAGAACGGTAAACCGATGAACGAATGAATGAATGAATGAATATATAAACAACTAACTAAATGACTAACTGACTGACTAACTGACTAACTAACTGACTGACTAACTAACTAACTAACTAATTAACTAATTAACTAATTAACTAACGAACGAACGAACGAACGAACGAACGAACGAACGAACGAACGAACGAACGAACGAACTAACGAACTAAATAACTAACTAAACAAACAAACAAACATGCCAGCTATTAAATAAATTAACAAATGAATAAATGAACATAATCTAATTTAGAACAGCTGAACAACAATAGCACAAATTTGTCGGAATGAAGAGAAACAATTTTGTTTCAGGTTTTTGCTTTAACTCCCATGTGTACTAGAATACACAAGTGGGCGTATATTTGCATAGCTTTTGTTTACGTCAAGTTTAAGGCAGTCATATTCCTTTTTTTTGTTTTTTGGAGGGGGGTTGCATACTGGGTGTTTTCGTGTTACTATAAGCCACGAAACTGGCACTGGCAAGAATTACAAGATTTGTATCGTGATGTTCAGCGTGCATATAAACATGCAGGGGGCTCAGACACTACCAGGTCTGCCCATATTTTGACCAAGGATATAAGAAAAAAATCTCCGGGTTTTTTGTCCACTAGGTGGTACCCAAGCAAATTCTTACACAGATCTTCCAATGGAAAGTCCAACGTCTTAATTATATAACTATCATACCCACTAGTTAACTAAAAACAAAAACAAAATAAAAAGATTGCAAAAACTAATTGAAAACTAAGCAAAAACAAACAAACAAACAAAAGCTGGTAAAATCCCAGGACTCTGATCTTTGCCTGTCTCCTCGCCCCTCTGCTTGGTTCTTCTTCCTTCCCTAGTCCATATCCCTACAGAAATCAACGAAGACTGATTGAAGCTGACACATCTCTCAAATTCAAGCCAGTAGTCCCCTACGATTATTTGCTGGTGTCATGATAATGGCTATGTTATGGATTCCAGACCTGACTATACGTCAGTTTACTCCAGAGGCTTTATTCCAATCAAAACGTCGTTTTATGATGTCTTCAAAATGGAACTGATAGGTTTATTTGTTGATTGATTTGTTGTTGATTTGAGATGTTGAGTGTTTGTGAGAATTGTATTTATTATTGGTGATGTTGAAATATTTAAAGAAGGTGAGTGATTAGTTTGCTGATATGGCTGTATTTGAATGTTATCATGCAAACAGACGGGAAACAGGTTCTGCTGTTTCATCAATAAGTTGATCAATGTTTCAGCTGATTGCAAAGGTCAAAGAACCGGTGAAGACTAATGGTGTTTGTTTCTCAGCCTGCAGGCCTTATTGTTTTGCGAATTTAGATTGAAGAAGCTGTGACATTAATTACTGCCGTAACCTAATGCCCGTTTCTCTACATACGTCTCATTTAGTTGTCTTTCATGAAGCCAGCTTGAAAACAACAAAACAATCAAACACATGTGAGCATAGAGTAATCTCATGATCATCACACCTTTCATTACGAAGTCATCGAACATTTCAGTATCTTGAAATTTGTTCCAGATTCACTGGCTCTTCATGCCCTGGTCTCCTGGTCATCTCTGTTTTAGTTTTTTTTATAAGATCCATGCTCAAGACAAACTCAAGTTCGGATCTTCGGTATCAGTGGTTAATGGGAACTGTTACTGGAGGACCATGCTGGTGACCTCCGTGCTAGGAATCTCTCGTCGTAAATAGGGGGCTTAGGAGGCACTGTTAAACTCCACCAAACTAATCCAGCAAGAGTGTAAAATTTCTTCCAGTGGGTGGTTCCATTGTAGCTTGATGACACTGGCTCTCATGAGCATCTTGGCACTGGAACTTCACATGAATGAACTTTGGGGTTGACAGTATATTGAAGAGTCAAAATGAGCCACGTGGATTATCGCCACTGCATCACAGAGAATGTAACAGCACCCAGAAACTTCAGGCGCTGGGACATCTTGAGGAAACAAAAAGCAAAATTGTATCAAGTTGAATATATCACGAAAACCAAGGAAAAGTGGTCTACATAAAATGTCACATACGATTCGTGATGGTAAATCTGAGAGCAAAGATGGACTTTTCTTGAATGTTCTGCACTATAGTTTTGGCTCGAAAGCCTAATGCTCATATACCTTCTACAGAATGTTCTACATCTTTGTATTCGGGATAAGCCAGTTATTTAGCTGTATAAGTGTGTATTGTAAACGTGGATTTTAATATACACTGGGAAATTATATGTATTGTATATGTATAAGAAAGATCAAAACTTGAAATATTAATGCAGGCAAATTTGTTGCGTTGCAAATTTATATGGCATTATTAATCAATAATTTGTGTTAAGACTTTTAGAATGTAAAGACCCACTTTCACTTAGTTGCTTCCATGTCGCGCCCCACATGAGGCAATCAGAGTGCTCCACTCTGCGTAGTCCTCAGCCAGTTTGCTGGTGTCACTTAACCGGATGGAGGTCCTTTACTACCGTCTCTCGCGAGCC
>CM060306.1:82410511-82413011 GCA_030674185.1 Monoplex corrugatus
CGTTGGTTGGTTGGTTGGTTGGCTAGTTATTAGTTTGTTAAGTTGTTACTTATTTAGTAGATAGGTAAGGTGGTTAGGTAGTTAAGAAAGTAGGTAGGTACGTAGGTAAGCAGGTAGGCGGGTTGGTGGGTAATTAGATGAGTGTGTGGTCAGTAGTTGAGTGGATGAATGGGTGAGTGAGTGAGCGAGTGAATGAGTGAGTGAGTGAGTGAGTGAGTGAGTGAATGAGTGAGTGAGTGATTTATTCATTCATTCATTCATTCACTCAGTCAGTCAGACAGTCAGTCAGTCAGTCAGTCAGTCAGTCAGTCAGATAATTGGTTAGTTCTTTAGTTAGTTTGTCAGTCCATTGCTCGATTTCCCCATTCTTTATATTTCCTCCGGTTCCATTTGCTGCAACCACTGTAGTACAATATTCAACGCAACTGACCAATGACTGAAAAGGTGTAGGCTCAAACCCCATCATTCCTGCCAATACATATTACTGTGAGATTGTTGTTTTCGACCGGTTGTCAACCAGAGCAAAATCGCGTTACGTGCTCAGTGGGAATACTGCAACCATGTAGTAGAGTGTTATCCACTTCGTAAGTGCGTCAGTGAGGGTGTTACTCAAATTTCTTGACAAACACTGCAGGTATCTGTACTGTATCTCTCGAGTCTGGTTGACGCCAGGACATATTACGAAAGGGGGTGCAAAGTACTGCCTTGTCACGCAGTCTATTTGCAGAGTGTAACGCTAAAGTATCTTCTTTATCATTCTCATGCTTATGCATTATCGTGGCGTCGTGAAAAGTGATAGCACACTAGATCGACACTAAAGTGATGTGGAAAAGTGGACAGAAAATAAATGCCCGTTCGCTCTAGTGTTTATCTGGTCTCTTTGCTTTCTAGTTTCTTAAAAATGTTTTTTTTTTTTTTTTATAAACTTCTGTGTTTGTGTGCGTTTGTGTTTGTGTTTGTGTTTGTGTTTGAGTGTGTGTGGTGTGTGTGTGTGTGTGTGTGTGTGTGTGTGAGAGAGAGAGAGAGAGAGAAAGACAGACAGAGAGAGACAGAGAAAGAGAGAGAGAAGCACTTGAGAGAGATAGAGAGAGAGAGGAGAGAGAAGAGAGAAAGAAAGAGAGAGAGACACACAGAGAGAGAGCGAGAAAGTGAGAGAGAGAGAGATAGACAGAGAATGAATATATGAGAGAAAGTGTGTGCATATGTGTGTGCGTGTGTATGTATGTATGTGTGTGTGTGTGTGTGTGTGTGTGTGTGTGTGTGTGTGTGTGTGTGTGTGTGTGTGTGTGTGTGTGTGTGTGTGTGTGTGTGTGTGTGTATGCTAATACATAAGAAAAGGAAATTGATTTTATACGAGTTTCTTGGCTTATTGCAGCCCGACCTTTTCCCAACGTAATAGCCATGGCTCGTTAATGAATCACGAATGCATTACCTCAATAGCATAAACGGATTGAGGCAATTATGAAAAAACAACAACAAACAAACAAAGAAAAGAATAATACAGAAGGAAGAACATCAACACAAAAACAGACAAGAGGGGACAAAAACTTAATCACATAAATAACATTTTAAAAAAGCACCCCAGCAGTTTAGGGCTAGTTTTTTTTTTTATTATTATTAAAATCCATGGCAGCAGGTCTATTCATTATAAAACTTTCAAAGGTCAAGTGCATTGCACGCAATGGGTTTTCTTTCTTTCAAGCAATTTCCATTTGATTTTTTTTATATTGACGGGGAAAAAAAATGTGCGTTCTTATTTCTCTATCTGTCTCTGGGAAAAAAATCAGAAAAAAATGACAAAATGAGAAAAATACAGGAAAGAGACAGACACAAAATAGCCAAACAGAAATGGATAGAGACACAAAACAAAGTGAGAAAGAAAAATTAAAGTGAGACAGACAAAAGATAGACAGCAGAACAGAAAGGGATAGAGAAAAAAAAAAGAAAAAGAAAAGAATGTAAAGTTCAGAAAAAAAACTTAAAAGTGAGACAGACAAAATGATAGACAGCGAACAGAATGGATGAGAGACAACAATAGGAAATTAAGAAAAATATTACAGAAGTGAGACAGACAAAATGATAGACAGCCGAACAGAAAAAATAGAGAGAAATAACAAGTGAATTAAGAAAAAAAAATTAGGAAGTGAGACATACAAAATGATAGCCAGCGGAACAGAATGGAATACAGAGACAAAAAAAATGTAAATAAGTTCACAAAAAATTCAGGAAGTGAACAGACAAAAAGATGATAGACAGCGGAAAGAATGGAATACGGAGGACAAAAAAAAGTAAAGTTCAGAAAAAAAAACCAGGAAGTGAGACAGACAAAAAGATAGCGGAACAGAATGGAATACACAGACAAAAACAAAGTAAAGTTCAGAGAAAAAAACAGGAAGTGAGACAGACAAAACGATAGGACAGCCGAAACATAATGGAACAGGAGACAAAAAGATGTAAATTCAGAAAAAAAGAAAGACACAGAAAAAGCGTAGACAGACAA
>CM060306.1:82418011-82425511 GCA_030674185.1 Monoplex corrugatus
AATGGGGGAAAAATCGCTAACTGGCTAAGAATCAAACACAAAACATGTGGCATGCTACATGTAAGACGGTGCATTAATCACTGAGGCATCACTTGATGACTGTTTTCGAGTCAAACATTTTCAGCACGTTCATGGCGAAATGGCCTGTTCCTTGTCATAGTTCAGGCCACTTTGATTTCCAAGTTTCAGGAGCGTTAAATCGACTTTAGTTTTGGCTCGTATTGTTGAATATCGTTACAAACGGAGAGAGAGAGAGAGAAGAGAGAGAGAGAGAGAGAGAGAGAGAGAGAGAGAGAGAGAGAGAGAGAGAGAGAGACAGACAGACAGACAGATAGACAGACAGACAGAGACAGAGACAGAGACAGACAGACAGAGAGACAGAGACAGAGACAGAGAAAGAAAGAAAGAAAGAGAGAGAGAGAAGTGGAAGCAGGGCTGGAGTGACTGGAAGACAGAGAAACAAAGAGAAAGAGACAGAAACATAAACACAGAGAAAAACTGAATTGAACTGATACGGAAAGGTAAAAATATTAGCACATATGAACCAGCTTACATATCTGCCGTTATTAATGTAACTCACTCTCTCTCCTTTCTCTCTCTCTCTCTCTTTCTCTCTCTCTCTCTCTCTCTTTCTCTCTTTCTCTCTCACACACACACGGACACACTCTCTCTGTCTCACACACTCTTTCACTACCTCTCCCTTCCCTCCCACCCTCTCTCTCTCTTTTCTCACCCATTCTCTTAATCAAGTTGTTTTACTTAGAAAGACAGATACCACGGTACGCATAGAGATTGAGAGACAGAGAGAGACAGGGGAGTAACAAAGTTAAGGAAAGAAAGATAGGTAAAAATATCGTTTCGAAGGTAAAATATAGTTTGATTAGAGTGAATGTATAACAAACAACGTCAATGAGTAAGTGAGTGAATGTGTGTGTGTGTATGTAAGTAAGTAAGTAAGTAAGTAATATGGAGATTTTTATAGCGCTTTCTATGGACTCAAAGCGCTTCACAAATTTGAAAAGGAGGAGTAAAGTGGTGAAATGGGAGGGGAGAACACATTTTCAACAAAATACATAATACAAGAAATACACATAAACACATACATGCAGGCATGCACGCGTGTGCAGCAACGAATGCAGACACACACACGCACACACAAACACACCCACACACAAACACCCACGCGCGCACCCACACGCACACACACCCACGCACGCATACAATAGAACAAGAAAATTCAGGTTTCAAAAGTACTGGCGGAATAAGTGAGTTTTCAGGTTGGATTTAAAGGAAGAGAGAGAGGGGCTGTGGCGGAGAGAGTGAGGCAGGGAATTCCACTCAACAGCAGCAGAGTATGAGAAGGAACGACCACCATGTTGCTTTCTATTGAATCCGGGGACACGGAATATTCTGTCGTCAGAAGCGGAACGTAAAGAACGAGAAGGAACATAGACTTGAAATAGATCAGATATATACGCTGGAGCAGTGCCCGAGATGACATGAAAAGAAATAAAGCAGATTTGTACTTAATTCTTTGTTCGATCGGAAGCCAGTGGAGTTGTTTAAAGAGAGGTGTGCAATGGTGTGATTTGCGAGCTTTGAAAATTAATTTGGCTGCAGAGTTTTGAACCTGTTGAAGGGGTTTGAGAAGAGTCTTGGGACAGCCGAGAAGTAAGGAGTTGCAATAATCTAATCTGGACAGAATACAAGCAGTTACAAGTGTTTTTGTTGCTTCATATGTGAGGTAATGACGTATGGAACTGATTTGTCGGAGTTGGATGTATGCGGCCTGACACGTTTTCATGATCTGATGTTTCATAGTTAGATGAGAATCAAGAAAGAATCCAAGATAGCGTGACTGTTCAGAGAAATCAACAATAGAATCTTCGAAACGAATGTTAGAGGGAAGGTCAGAAGAGATAGCAGGACTGGGAGAAAAGCGCATTGCTTCGGTTTTTCCTTGGTTTAGCTTGAGGCGACTATCGTCCATCCAGGTTTTTATGTCAGAAACAGAGTCTTGCAATGATTGAATAAGTGAAGAGTAATTTGAAGGGGATTCAGAGTTGTTTAACTGTGTATCATCAGCAAACATTTGATGACGAATAGAATGATCAGTGATAAGATTTGAAAGTGGAGTCGTGTATAGTGAGAAAAGAACAGGGCCCAGTACGGAGCCCTGCGGGACACCAAAATCCAGGGTTGTTTCGTGTGAACGGGAGTTGTTTACAACAACAAACTGTTTTCGATTTGATAGATAGGACGAGAACAAGTCGAGTGCACAGCCTTTGATACAAAAGACGTGTTCCAGACGGTGGAGGAGGATACTATGGTCAATAGTATCAAATGCGGCTGAAAGATCCAAAAGAAGAAGAACGGAAATTTTGTTTTCATCTAGAGATGTCAAAAGATCATTTACGACTCGCAGAAGGACAGTTTCGGTGCTATGGCCTGCTCTATAGGCTGATTGAAAAGGACTTAGCAGATTGTTAGCAGTGAGGTGAGAAGAAAGCTGATGAAGGATTAGACGTTCAATGATTTTGGACAGAAACGGAAGGTTTGAAATAGGTCTATAGTTCTTTAGCTCATTTGGGTCGAGATTATTCTTTTTCAGGAGTGGTTTCACAAGTGCAGTTTTAAATTCAGTAGGGAATGTACCGGTAGACAAGGAGTGATTGAAAATATTCGTGATGGTGGGCAAAAGAGTGTCTATATGTTTCACAAGGAGGGAAGTTGGCAACGGGTCCAACTCGCATGACTTGGGTGTTGCCTGTAAAATTACCTTGCGTACTTCGTCTTTGGAGACGGGACGGAAGTCAGAAAAAGGAATGCCAGAAAACGCAAAGTTTGCTGGGCCACTGTCTGTGTGAGCAGTCGGTGCAGGAAAAGTGTTGCGAATATCAACGATTTTCTTTTTGAAGAAATCTGCAAATAGATTTGGAAGAGAACAAATATCAGTTATGTGTGTGTGTGCGCGCACCCGCGCGTGTGTATGTATGTGCGCGCGCATGTGTGTATGTATGTATGTGTCTCTATGTCTGTCTGTCTGTGTCTGTGTGAATCGAATGTGAATGTGTGTCTGCCCGTTTGTTTGTCTGCAGTTGTGGACATAAGTCCTTGCTCTCTCTCTCTCTCTCTCTCTTCTCTCTCTCTCTCTCTCTCTCTCTCTCTCTCTCTCTCTCTCTCTCTCTCTCTCTCTCTCTCTTCGTTCAAAGCAGTGACAGATTTGATATTTACAGAACTCTTTGTAATACTCGTGAAGAGAAATCATATATAGCATTGAATATGGACAGACATTTTAAATATGTGACATCGACAGCAAGATTTAGATTTGGCATATCAGAAATTAATGCCCATTATTTTAGATACAGATCTCACAGAGAGAGTGATTTATTGTGTCCACTATGTAAACATTCAAAAGAAGATGAAATGCACTTTTTGCTTTGCTGTCCAGCACTACAAAATATTCGAGAGAAATTGATTCGACCTAAATATCATAGGCAACCTTCATTATTTAAAATGACTTCATTGATGTCATCAAACGCATCTGATGTTGTATATAATCTATCTTTGTTTTTGTATAAAGCATTTAGTTTAGAGAAAGAGCAACGTCATGATGCACTACAATTTATTCTGCCCGTTTTAATTTTTTGTCAGTGAACATGTTGCATATATACTGTGTACAAATTGTTTCATGGATTTCTGTTTTTCCATAGTATTTACACATTTAAGAGACGACAATATGTTATTGTATAAATTAAACTTCACTGAAATGACTAGTGTATATAGATTGATGTCTTAGGTTTGTTATTTGTATGAGTATTGTTCAAATGTTAATTTCTGTTTTAGTCTATATACAATGTAACAGTAATGTGATTGTCATGATGCCAAATGATAGATTTGCTTGTGTATTTGTACCCTTTCATGAGGGGCAATGGCCTATTACATGAATAAACCATCTGAAGTCTCTCTCTCTGTCTCTCTGTCTCTCTGTCTGTCTCTCTCTCCCTCTCCCCCCCCCCTCTCTCTCTCGTGTGTGTGTGTGTGCGTGTTTCTGTGTGTGTCTTGTATCTGTCTTCGGTCTGTGTTTGTGTCTATGTGGATGTGTGTCTGCCTGTTTGTTTGTCTGCGGTTGTGGACATACATCCTTGCGCTCCTCTGTGTGTGTGTGTGTGTGTGTGTGTGTGTGTGTGTGTGTGTGTGTGTGTGTGTGTGTGTGTGTGTGTGTGTGTGTATGTGTGTGTGTGAGTGAGCGTATATACTCCTAAGTGGGTAAGAAAGTGATCTACTAAAAGAAATCCTTGGCTCGTTGCTGCTCAACCTTTTCACACTGAAATACATACAGCCCGATAAGGAATCACGAACTTATTGCCTGAATGACACAAACCGATTTGAGCAATGCTTGGGAAGGAAGCTTGGAAGGTATGAAGAACCCTGCCACAGAAAGAGAGCAGATAAAGGAAAAGAAACTTTAAAGTAAGGTAGTCATGCCATTCTAACAATTCATTTGTTTATGCGTTTTTTAAGAAAATAAAGGGTCACGATGCATCAGTTTCTTTTTTTTATAAAGACAAAACTAGCAATAAATTCTGGTTTTGTATTTCTCATGATCATTGTGACCTTGAAGAAGCTTCGGCTGAAAATCAAAATGGGTACATTGATGACAATGAAACAATGAAAACAGGATTCACATATTTAGGGAAAGTGCTGTTTCACACACTTTCCTCAGAAAGTGCTGATTTTAGGGGGTTTCTTATTTTGTGTGTTTGTTTTGTTTTGTTTTGTTTGGTCCTTGTGACCTACATTTTGTTTATATAATACAAAAGATGATTGATTTTCATCATAACCGGATGTTCCATGTGCCTGTCTATGTTCCTGTCTAAGTGTCTGCATGCATGTCTGTCTGTCACGAAATCATTATGACAATATTCTGTCAGCTGTTCCTAGTTGGATCCTTACAAGATCTTGGTCAAAAGTGTTGAAGAGTAGACAGCTCATAAATTTAGAAGACAAGATGTCAAGGTCAACGTAAGACAGGCCGACACTGTTCCTAGAAATTAATACTTTTTGAAGGTGTGTGTGAAGTCTATATTTTTTCAGAAATGTATAGATTTTTGCGCAAATCCAAGGAGTCTGCTAGATGATTGCTGACAAATTAGGTGGAGAGCATATGGAGTTGTCCGATAGCAATGGATTCTTTCTCGTAAATAAACCCCAAACCCCAATCTGAAGAATACTGTATGTGGAAACTCAAGGCTTTGTCAAGGGCACACAACATCTATAGGCAGGCTTATGGTGTTTGCCATGATAATGGCATTGACTTTCATCATCATCAAGTGCCCTGCCACATGGCGTTGGCGATCATGGCCCTCCATATGTTTCTATCCCTTGTTGTCACAAGCACATCTTCCACCCTCTCTGTCTTCAGCTATTCTGCAAGTCCGTCCTATATTTTTCCCAGGGTCTACCTGGCGCTCTCTTTCCCTCCAGCTTTCCTGTTGTGACCAGGTGCTCAAATTCCCCTTTCCTCATAAAAAGGGCGTTGGTTTTATAGATTAGAATCTCCAAAATCTGAGGTGATCTTAATTTGTTTGGATAAATTTGGATGTTCTAGAGCCAGGATATGCCGATCCGCTTTGACCCCTCCTGGGATAAGCACTTTTTTTTGAGACATGGGAGGTGTAGGATAGGTAAGACCGTTAGCAACCTTGAAATACCACCACATATTTATATTAAATTGATAATTACTTGTTGCTCCGGCGATGCCAAGCAGGTAAAGGCCCAGTTCTAAAAATGAGTGTTGTCTTTGGGGGAGTTCCGTACTATTGGGTTCCAGTTGCTGGGACCAAGAGAACGACTCTGTTGCTGCACAACGATACTTCCATTTTAATCTGTCACGTGGTTGGTTTACTACAGCCACACCCTGGAGGTCGCCGAAGATCTTCTTTGATTTTGAGAGTCTTTCCACCACCAAATTATTTGCCAGCGCAAGCACAAAATTTATGAAAAGGCCTGTAACATTCAGTGTGATGATTCTGGACCGTACACCACGTATTTTGTTGAAAACACTTTTATGGGATCACCCTAAGTGCTGAAATCCGAAAAGTGACTAAGCTGAAACGGAAACGAGATCGCCAAAGTGGTCTTGATGATGCTCCGCAATGACTGCAACCGGCTTATTGTTATTGGTATTGCTACTTTTGTTTTAAGCCCAGCCGACTGCGTAAAGCAATATCAGGGCTATAACCGTTTTAAAACATGCACAATACTTCAACAGGAAAAATAAAGTGGAAAAAAAATTAAATAGACATATCAATGCATTCGCGCACATAATCTATGGAGATGCCACTGACGTTCATCACTCCGTCCAATTTATCACAGAGGATTTAAAAACACACCTGCGTACAAATTTAAACATAAATAAGGACACTGAAACACACACACACACACACACACACACACACACACCACACACACACACACACACACACACACACACACACACACACACACACACCACACATATATATATATATATATATATATATATAAAAGAGCCTAAATTACTTAAAATTGCTTCCGCATATCTCAATCTCATCTCGCTAGAGCCATTAACGCAATTAATACATGTACCCAATTATGAATCCTAAGAGAAAGTATGGAAGACTTTCTCGAACACATACAGGTGAATGGACCAGCAAGGCAGAAAATGATAGGAAGACATGACAGAAAACAAAGAAGGAAGGCAGAAACAAAGAATGTGACAGGAAAAAAGGAAATATCTATCACAGAATTTCGAGAAGATAGGGATGCTGTTTATTCTGAAAGAGCCCCCGACGTCCTCACGGTGGACCTCAATCGGCTCAAAGCCTATGTGAACTTCAGATTTAAACTGATGTGATCATCATCTTGCCCCTGCGTTAAATGAAAAGGCCAAACAGTTGAACACACACTGCAGCAATATTGACTCTATCAACTGGACCGACAGGCGACATGGCCGACTACAACTCCTTTGACCATCAAGGTTCACAGAAACCCGTAGGAACAGAAGGAAACGGCCGCATTCATTCCCCCATTGGCCTGACCATGTAAATGGCAAAGGCAAGTAGATGAATAAGAGGAAGAAGAAGAAACTGAGCCAATGAATTACTTAGAGAAAGTTTTTGAAGTTAAAGCACTGTTTAAAAGTTGTTGGAGACGAAGTATTATGCCACTGGGAGAAGGTCTGTCTACAAACCGAAGTTTCATATTAACTTGTACGCCTCTGGATGTTGTCCCCAGACTCCCCTAATGATTTTATTGGAAAACTTCAAACATTTATGTTTCAGGTTTGCATAGAATAAAAAAACAGGATAGGATTTAAGAAGCGACAGCAGTCAAAAGCATACAGAAAGAAAGTATATCAAACTTGCAAAATTTAATTTCAGTTCTAAGACATACGTTGATAACAAAGTTTTAAAACAGGAACAACACAAGGAATACAAATTAAATAACATTGCTTCC
>CM060306.1:82433011-82435511 GCA_030674185.1 Monoplex corrugatus
CCACCATGGTCTCATTCAAGCGACTTCCCGTACGACCGCCATGGTCGCATTTGTGTGACTTGGAGGGGTCATGCTAAACGATAACTTTTCACGCGGAGAACAAAGCTTCTGTCAGCTCCACTGGTGAATGCAGGCTACTGTGCTATTTTTAAACTTTACCCGGCGACCTAATTTTTCAGTAGTAAGGCCGAAGTGTGGCTTTGTTAACTGTCGGAATTTACGTCACGTTTTCTCAGAAACGTTTTCTCCAAAATGGCTGCAAATCGACACGCAATGTCTACCACTCCGAGTAGAATAAGCAGACAGCTGACTTTGTGTGTAGATTTTTCACTGCTTTTCCTCATTTATTATAATGATATCTGGTACACAACTCACGAAATAAGGTCAGTAGTACAACTAATAAAAAGTATGAAAAAATTGTTTTCTTTATAATAAGATTATCTGTGGAACAATCAATCAAGCACATAAACATAAGCAAGCATTCATATATAAATACAACATCTGCCCTTTACACAGCAAAACAAAGTAAGTGAAAATTTTTAATAGTCTTTGAGATATAAGCTTTTAAAAATGCGTACTGAGCTGCAAAATTGGATGCCCAAAAATACTTGGCAATGAGGAGTGCCGTTTTGGGGGAACCTTGGCGGTGAAAGAGTTAAATTGATCATCTGCGTTGCCAATCGACAGCGATTCCAACCATATTTACCATCGTGGACATGCTTTTAAAATGTGAATTGTTCAACCGATTTCGACAAAATACTTCTGCCTATATGAGTCCTTTCATCTAAACTATGTAATACTTAAGCTGCTGTGCATTTTGAATCGATTTTTTTCCTTTTTTCTGTCTTTTTTTTAACATTTGCGTCACGTAATGTCAACTTTCCCAAAGCTGGAAACGTGGCAGAAGACTATGACTAATAGCACTGCGGTACTGGTTGAGTAGATATTTTCCATCATTAGTGGTGTCGCAGTGGGCACGAAAATGGGCCCTGGCTATGTTTATCTCTTCATGGGATTTCTGGAACAGCAGATCGAACAAAAATGCAAGAAATTAGCATCAGAAATATACAAGAATACATTGATGATGGTATTTGTGTGACATCCCTCAGTCATGGCCACCTTTTGCAATTCATCCAATATGTACAGACCTTTCATCAATCCATAAATTTTACGTATGGAATTTTAGACAAATCCGTGTGCTTTCTGGACATTAACGTTTCATGTCAACCTGAAAAAGAAAAGAACTGGTGACAACGGTCCACTATAACCTCAAAACCTCACATTGTTATCTGAATTATCGATTGTCTCACTAAAACCAAAGACAGCATCCTTTACTCTCAACTCTTTTGCGTCTACGACGCCTCTACTCGGATGAGAATGACTTTAATGATACAGGAGATGAAATGACCAACTTCTTCCTCCAGAGACACACTACCGACTTGATCTTCTTCACAAACTCAGTAGAAAAGTCAGCTCTGTTTCTAGGTCACGGGCTCTCCATTCTGCACCCAAGAATGCTACAGAGGATCGACTGATTCTGTTTACTCTTACCACCCTTTGGTGCACTGTATAACAAAAAGGTCTTCTTGTCCAACTGCGATATTCTCCAGTCTAGTACCAGCTCAGCTGAAATCGTTGATCTTTACTTACTTTACTTTTACTCAGCTGAAATCGTTGATCTTTACTTACTTTTCTTTTTCTTTTCTGTCCTCTTGTGCCGAGGGGAGATTCAGCTTTCGGGCATGGCCAGATGGATAGCGTCTGCCAGAGTGAGTGAGGTTGATTCTTTCTGTTGTTTCGTTCACACCATCTATGTTTTTTTCCTTGGACGCCCCCTTTCCTTTCGATTTATGCCTTTTCATGTTATAAGCTCTGTATGCTGGCTGTTCGCTTGGAAGTCTCACGAGGCAACCGAACCATTTTTTGGTCTTCTCTTTTTTTCCTATATATTCTAGACATTGCACAATCCCCACAGTGTCTCTGATGATTTCATTTCTGATCTTGTCTTGACACGTTACATTCATTGTCTGTGTGGCTTCTTTGACAAACCATAACAATATCTACTACAGAATGCATCACAATTATTTTGTTTCCAATTTTTCCCCGTGCATGCATCGCCATATTTGCATTTCTTTAGGCACATACGATTGCTTTATGAGCATGCATGTGCGCCACTGTGTACATGTATGGGCGTGTGTGTTCAGTGTGTATGAATGGTGACTCTATCTATGCCCGTATATTGTGATGTGAATATTTTTCTTTAAAATACACACACACACACAATAATAACGATGGCAATAATGATGATGATGATGATGATGATGATAATAATAATAATAATAACATTAATAATAATAATGATAATAATAATATCATTATTATTATTATTATCATTATTATATTATTATTATTATCATTATTATTATTATTATTATTATCATTATTTAATCATCATCATTATTGTCATCGTCGTTATCATCATTATTATCATTATCGTCGC
>CM060306.1:82440511-82450511 GCA_030674185.1 Monoplex corrugatus
TCTCTGTTTATCTCTGGCTCATTGCCTCTGTCTGTTTGTTCCTACCTGTCTCTCTCTCTCTCTCTCTCTCTCTCTCTCCTGTGTCTCTCTTTCTTTCTGTCTGTCTCTCTGTGTCTCCGTATTTCTGTCTGTCTGTCTGTTGCTCTCTCTGACTCTGGAGAGTTCCATTTTTCCTTTACACAATTAACAGTGGTAATTTTCTCTTCCTTAGACGAGATTTTTACGGTACCAGCTCTGTCTGTCTGTCTGTCTGTCTGTCTCTCTCTCTCTCTGTGTGTCTTTCTCTCTGCCTCTCTCTCATTTTTTCTCCCCACTCCCTCCTTCCCGCTCTCTCTCTATGTCTCTGTCTCTCCCCCCCCCTTCTCTCTCTCTCTCTGTCTCTCTTCCCGTTGCCTTCCCTTAGTTAATGTTTTCATATTGATTTATTGTTCCCTTGGGCTTTCTTTTACTATGATAGAGTTTCCCCCCGTTGTCTTTTCTCGATTAATTTTGCATATATTCATCAGTCATGTCTATTTATTCTTTACATATCCTGATCGTCCATAGCAGCAGCAGCAGTAGTAGCAGTTGTATTTATTATCTTATCTCTTCTCTCCGATTATCTTGTCCTTATCCATTCTTTACAATATTAATCGTCATCATCATTTAGTCAACATCATCTCTCCTTTTTTAGTTCCCGTAATCGTCATCATCAATGTCAAAAGGATCTTTTTCCTTTTTTTTCTCGTTCTTTTTCTTCTTCATTTCTTTTCTTTATTTCTTTTTCTTTCTGTCTTCCTTCCTTCTTTCTTTATTTCCTTCCTTCCTTCCTTCTTTCCTTTATCTCTTTTTTTGCTTCTTTCTTCCATTCTTTTCCGTCTTCTTCTTCTTCTTCATCATCATCATCATCATCATCATTTTTCTTCTTTCATCGTCATCATCATCATCTTCTTCTTCGTCTTCCACCGATTTGTCACGTCGACCTTCTGTTCCTTCTGTTTGTAATATTCCGCCTCTTCCAGCAGTGGTTTGTTTTTTCACAAAACTCTTTCCTGCGATGCTTAATCTTTGTTTCCAGCACACAGACGACTTTATTTAATGCCACTGCCATATAACAGAGTGTTTTTGTTTGTTTGTCTTTGTTCTTTTAGATGTGTATGAGTGTTTATCTGTTTGTTTGTGTGTCTGTGTGTGTGTGTATGCGTGCGTGCGTGCGTGCGTGTGAGTGAGTGAGTGTGTGTGTGTGTGTGTGTGTGTGGAGAGAGAGAGAGAGAGATAAAGGCAGAGAAAGAGATAAAGACAGAGAGAGAGAGAGAGAGAGAGAGAGAGAGAGAGAGAGAGAGAGAGAAAGAGAGAGTTTGCATTCAACAACGAAAGTATCATAATCAAAAACGATAGCAACATCATCTTCACCAACAACAACTACAATAACAATAGTAACAACAACAACAACGATGATGATACCACTACTACTACTAAACAAATACTGATGATGATGATGATGATGATAACAATAGTAATAATAATAATAATAATAATAATAATGATAATAATAATAATAATGATAATAATGATAATGATAATAATAATAATAATATAACAATAAATAATAATAATAATGATAATAACAATAGTAATAATAATAATAATAATAATATAATGAATAAAACACAACCCCATATCTTACAAGAGCTTTCATTGCTGCATAAAAGAATAACAGAAGCAAACACATCTCCTTCGCTAGGATTAGGACATAGGAATTCTAAAACAGATGATATTAAAGAACTAATCGTAACAAATCATATCTAGTTCAATATGCCAGTTTCCCTCTCTCTTTTCTCTCTCTCTCTCTCTCATCTCTCTCTGTCATTTTTCTCCTTTTCTCTCTCTCTCTCTTCCTCTCTCTTTTCTTCTCTCTCTTCCTGTCTCTTTCTCTCTCTCACTCACAAACATATACACAGAGACACAGACACAGAACACGAACACACACACACGCAAACATACAGAGAGAGAGAGAGAGAGAGAGAGAGAGAGAGAGAGAGAGAGAGAGAGAGAGAGAAGATAGAGAGATAGAGATAGAGAGAGAGAGAGAAACACATACACACATACTGACAGATTAAGCACTGAGTACACGTTAGACAGTCGTTTGGGTAAACAAAAGTTAGTTGCCCCTGACCAAACCCTAGAAAAGAATACACACCGTCTAACACCCTGGTTATACAGTACTCTGGAAGAAGACTGTCTAAGAAGTGGACTTAGGAAGAGCTGGGTGGCAAACATCATAGACTGGACCAATCTTGGCATCATGACATGACAATTTGGCTGTCGCTGTTGACAGAGCCCTGGGCTCAAGATCTGATGTCTCCAGTTCAAATCCTAGCCTGCGGCGTACAACACGGGCCTGTTGGCTGTCCGTCTTAACGATTCATTCATTCTGGAGATTCTCAGCTTAGTACTTCATAGGTCTTGTTCCACTGACCCATTCCTGATCCCCGCCACCCATTCCAAGTTCTCATTTCAAGACCTTACCAGCGCCTACGGCATTTTGTTTCTGCAGACTCATGGAGACTGCCAGATAATCATTTGGTAGATTTTGAATGGAGCGCATACGGAATTTGTTTGTGCACGATGAAATTTCTCTTAAACAAACTCTAAACTTAAGACTCGGTTTGCCTTGTGTGTGTGTGTGTGTGTGTGTGTGTGTGTGTGTGTGTGTGTGTGTGTGTGTGTGTGTGTTGTGTGTGTGTGGAGTGTGTGTTTGTGTGTGTGTGTGTGTGTGTGTGTGTGTGTGTTTGCGTTTGTGTGTTCTGTATATGTGTGTGTGTGTGTTTGTGTGTGTGTGTGTGGTGGTGTGGTCTTTCATTTAATGTCTATTCACTAAAGTGATTTTAGATGAAAAAAAAAGTGAGGATACATGAGGAGTGAAGAGGATATTTGGAAATGTTTAACTTTAGGAAAAAGAAATGAACAGAAAACAACTATGCCGAAGACGAGAAGGAAAAATTAACAAATGACGTCATCATAATCAACGATTGAAACATTAAAATTTGCTGACCATAACATTGAACATGTGAAATAACGGCATGTTGAAGATAATTCGCTATAGGACTTTTTGACAGGCCAACAAAAAATTCATTTGTTGAGGATGGTGAGGCAAATATTTCAGAAACTGTCTTCGTAGATAGTATAGGAATATGTCGTTTTACCCGAACGCATGAAAGAATATGACTATGTGGTATCTTCTTTCCACACAGACACACTATATTCTTGGTGTATTTTGTTGTGAAGGCATCAAGTTTCCACCTGTACATAAGGGACTGTATACTTCTGCTTGCAGGAAACTGCTTAGGTGTTTTGCTAATTTGAAAGTTCTTGTAACGTGTGTGTGTGTGTGTGTGTGTGTGTGTGTGTGTGTGTGTGTGTGTGTGTGTGCGTGTGTGCGTGCTCGCGCGCGCGCGCGCGTGTGTGTGTGTGTGTGTGTGTGTGTGTGTTCGCTTCATCTCAAATAGCATAGTATACAGTATGGCGTAGTGTAGCATAGTATAATATAACATAGAGCATAACATGGCATAGCATAGCATAACAGAACGGAGTGGAGTGGAATAGAATAGTGGAACGCAGTGTAGTGTAGTGTAGTTGTAGTGTAGTGTAGTGTAGTGTAGTGTAGTGTAGTGTAATGTAGTGTAGTGTCGTGTAGTGTCGTGTAGTGTCGTGTAGTGTGGTGCAGTGCAGTGCTGTGTAGTGTTGTGTAGTGTAGTGTATTGTAGTGTAGTGTAGTGTAGTGTCGTGTCGTGTCGTGTCGTGTCGTGTAGTGCCGTGTAGTGACGTGTAGTGTGCTGCAGTGCAGTGCTGTGTAGTGTTGTGTAGTGTAGTGTAGTGAAGAATGCATGTAGTGTAGAGTAGTGTAGTGTAGTGTAGTATAGTGTAGTGTAGTGTAGTGTAGTGTAGTGTACAATACATGTAATGTAGTGTAGTGTAGTGTAGTGTAGTGCAGTACAGTGCAATGTAGAGTAGTGTAGTGTAGTGTAATGTAGTGCAGTGTGATTTAGAGTAGTGTAGTGCAAATGTAGTGTAGTGTAATTTAGTGTAGTACATGTACAGTGCAATGTAGTCCTCTCGGTTATCTTTGGAGGTTATCACGCCCTTAACTTTTGTCAACAAAAAGCCTACCTGCTGAGTTCAGGGGGGGGGGGGGGGGGCTAAAGCTTTAAGCGGCCATTATCCAGCTGACAGTTGAGGACACACAGGGTCATTTCCAGGTGAGTCCTTGGCAAAAAAATAATCTCCCTGCTTTGACTAGTTTTAGCCACCGGTCCTCGACTGTGTATTCGCCCAAACAAAACATACTGTTTTTTCTTCTCCTAATTACCTTCTGTAGTTGAAGGTTGTCTGCCTTCTGCCATCTGCAGCCTTCTGATTTGGAGATGGTCACCTCTCTACCAAGTTGCAGACAATACAATACAATACAATACAATGTTATACAATACAATGCATTACAGTACAATACGATACGATACGATACGATACAATACAGTACAGTACAGTACAGTACAGTACAGTACAGTACAGTACAGTACAGTGCAGGACAGTACAGTACAGTACAATACGATGCGATACGATGCGATTCAATACGTTACAACACAACACAACACAACACAACACAACACAACACAACACAACGCAACACAATACAATACAATACAATACAATACAATACAATACAATACAATAGGATGCGATATGATATAATACAATACATATGATACGATATCATTCGATGCGATGCTATATGATGCATTGCAACGCAACACAACGCAACATTACACAACACAACACAGATTAGCACCACAAAACACTTCACAAAAACACAACACAACACAACTCAAAACAACACCACACAACGCAAAACAACACCACACCACACAACACAACACAACACAACATAACACAACACAACACAACACAACACAATGCAATACAACACAATGCAACACAATGCAACACAATGCAATACAATGCAATGCAATACAATACAACACAATACAATGCAACACAATACAATACAATACAATACAACACAACACAACACAATACAATACAATACAATGCAATGCAATACAATACAATACAATGCAATACAATGCAACGCCACGCAACGCAATACAACGCAATACAACGCAATACAATACAATACAATACCATACCATACCATACCATACCATACCATACCATACCATACCATACCATACCATACCATACCATACCATGCCATGCCATGCCATGCCATGCCATGCCATACTATACCATACCATACCATACCATACAATACAATACAATGCAATGCAATACAATACAATGCTATGCAATGCAATGCAATACAATACAACACAACACAACACAACACAACACAATACAATACAATATAATGCCATGCCATGCCATGCCATGCCATACCATACCATACCATACCATACCATACCATACCGTACCATACCATACCATACCATACCATACCATACAATGCCATACCATACCATACCATACTATACCATACCATACCATACCATACCATACCATGCCATACCATACCATACCATACCATACCATGCCATGCCATACCATACCATACCATACCATACCATACCATACCATACCATACCATACCATACCATATCATGCTATACTATGCCATGCCATGCCATGCCATGCAATGCAATGCAATGCAATACAATACAATACAATACAATACAATGCATTACAGTACAAGACGAGACGATACGATACGACACGATACGATACGATACGATACGATACGATACGATACCATACGACACGACACGACACAACACAACACAACACAATACAACACAATACAACACAATAGGATACGATACGATATAATACATACGATACGATATGATTCGATGTGATGCTATACCATACGATGCATTGCAAGGCCAGGAACTAAACCATAGTGCCAAGGACATCCACGCTGATGGTTCTGGTGCGGATTTTGCACAAGCTCTTAACGCCAAACGTGAAAAACTCAATTTGCCGCCTGCCGGTGCAAAAGAACAATGGGAGAAATTAGATGAGGAACTTGTCCTTAAGCTGAATGCGCTAATAGGGAACAGTACGCTGGAACACAAACTTGACACATACGGAGACATCATATACTCTATCTGCAGGGACACTTATGGAGTGAAGCAGCCAAAGACAAAAACGCCTCCCCAGAAATCCAGAAGACAGCAACAGATGGAGAGCATCCGGAGGGAGAAAAGGAAGCTTAAAAAGCGAATGAAAACTGCCTCAGAATTCGAGAAGCAAGGGCTCCTGGAACTCTGGAAAGATCTGAAAGCCAAACACAATGCTCTCAGCAAAGTGGAATCAGCAAGGCGAAGAAAGAGCAAAAAGAAGAAGACTCAAGATCGTTTCTTCAAAGATCCCTTTGACTTTGCAAGAAAGCTGTTTGAACAACCCAAATCAGGGACTCTCACAGTGGGCAAGGAAACCCTAGAGCAGCATCTCAGGGAAACATATTCCGATTCTCAGCGCGAGGCACCACTTGAAATCCAGAAACTGGTCTGGCCTGCAGCGCCAGAAGGAAAATTCAATAACAAACCACCAACACTGGATGAAGTGAAGAACGTAGTAAAGAAAGCCAGAGCCAAGTCAGCACCTGGACCAAACGGAATACCATACCCGCTCTACAAGAAATGCCCAAAAGTGCTCGAGTGGCTCCACAAGATGATTCGATCAGCATGGAGAAACCAGAAGATCAGCGAACAATGGATGAGAGCTGAGGGAGTGTACATTCCGAAGGAGCAGAACTCCAGCAGCATCAACCAGTTCAGGCCAATATCACTTCTGAACGTCGAGGGGAAAATCTTCTTCTCTGTTATGGCAGCAAGATTGACAAAATACCTGACTGAAAACAAGTATCTGGATATGTCAGTCCAAAAGGGAGGCATACCAGGAATGCCTGGATGCTTGGAACATGCCACGTTGATTTGGAATGCCATCCAAAAAGCAAGAACAGAGAAGAGAGACATTGACGTAGTTTGGCTTGATCTGGCGAATGCATATGGATCAGTTCCACACGATATGATCCAGCTGGCTCTTGAAATGATTCACATCCCAGAAAACATCCGAACAATGCTGAGGAAGTATTTCCAAGGGTTCTCAATGCGGTTCTCTACCAAAGAATACAACACGGACTGGATAGACCTAGAGGTGGGCATTGCAATGGGCTGTGCAATCTCTCCCATACTGTTCGTGTTGGCAATGGAAGTCATCTTGAAAGCTGCAATGAAAAGTTCAGGTCCAGTGAATCTGGGAGATGGATACCAGATGCCTCCTCTGAAAGCTTTCATGGATGACACAACAGTCTTGTCCACGGATGAGCTGGTGGCCTCTTCAAGAATGAGGTTCAAACCAAAGAAATCCCGAAGTCTCTCACTGCGAAAAGGAAAAGTGGCAGATTCAGTCAAATTCATGGTAGCCAACCAAGCCATCCCCACTGTCACAGAAGAGCCAGTAAAAAGTCTCGGAAGATGGTATGATGACTCCCTGAAAAACACACAAAGGGGATGTGAAACCAAGCAAACAGCAGAAGAAGGCCTGAAGAAAATAGATAACTGCGGACTGCCAGGCAAATACAAAGTCTGGTGTCTACAGTTCATGCTGATACCAAAGCTGCTGTGGCCACTGCTAATCTATGACATTTGCACCAGCACAGTGGAAGCAATGGAAGCCAAAATCAACAAATACACAAGAAAATGGCTCGGTGTCCCACCTGGTCTCACTGATGTTGCATTCTACTGTCGTCAAGCAATGCTGAAGCTACCTCTCAAATCCATAGTGGAGGAATACAAAGTTGGAAAAGCAAGACTGTTGAGCATGCTCGAGGAATCGAAAGACAATATCGTGAGATTAGTTCAGCCAAAGCTGAGAACTGGCAAAAAATGGAAAGTCCAAGAGGCTGTAAACAACGCCAAGAGAAACCTCAGCATCAAAGAAATAATTGGACACACGCAAACCAACAGACAGGGACTGGGAGCAACAAAAATGCAGTGGTGGTCCAAAGCCAAAGGGAAGGAAAAAAGAGACATGATCATACAGGAGTTGAAGAAAGAAGAAGATGTCAAAAGAGTGCAGAAGGCAGTCCAGCAAGGTCAACAGGGGCAATGGACAACATGGGACAGTGCACTCCAAAGAAGTCTCAGCTGGAACGATATGTGGCACATGGCTCCTCTAAGGATAAGCTTCCTCCTCAGATCTGTATATGACCTGCTCCCCTCGAATGCAAACTTAGTGAAATGGGGGAAATCAGATGACCCAGCATGTCCGCTCTGTCAGAAGAAACAAACAGTGGAACATATCCTAAGCTCTTGCAAAGTAGCGCTAGCCCAAGGAAGGTATACATGGAGGCACAACCAAGTTCTGAAAGTGATCACAGACGTGGTTAGCGAAAAAACCATGACCCCAAACGCACCAATTGCTATGACAACGTTCTACAAAGCAGGAGGGAAACAGGTCTGGCCCGAAATTGCTATGACAACCAGCACATTGCCAAAGGGTCTTCTGGATGGAGCAGTCGACTGGGAGTGTACAGCAGACCTCCCAGAGTGGAGAAATTACCCAGATGTCATCAGCAAGACAGGCATGAGACGAGACATCGCTCTCCACTCTGACTCCTCGAAACAAGTGATTCTGATCGAACTCACTGTGCCATACGAAAGCAGAATGGAAGAAGCACATATCTACAAGACCGAAAAATACGCCGGTCTTGCCAGCACCCTGAAGAAAGCAGGTCTGCGGGTCAAAATCTTCGCCATAGAGGTCGGGGCAAGAGGGTTTGTGGGCATCTCCGCTTATGATCTCATGAAACAACTCGCCATTTTTGGGAAGAAGAGGACTAGAGCCCTTAAAGCGATGGCAGAGGCAGCAGAAAGGAGCTCAAGCTGGATCTGGGCAAGGAGGAACCAAAAATGAACTTCATAAGGATTAAATTCCCTACAGATGATGTGTGCCCCGTTAACACATTGGTAAAACCGCGTACCGCAGTTCCCCGGCGTGGGAAAAAAAAAAAAAAAAATAGACAACAGCAGAAGGGCATCCAGGAGTCATGACCTGGATGTGGCCCGGCCCCCCGAGAGTGTAAGGAGTTCAGGGCCGAAACACTTGTCTAAAGGGAGTTACTTCTCTGAAGACCTTCTGTTGTCTAGCTCTCCCTAGAGTTTCTTTCTACCTATCTACGATGCATTGCAATGCAACACAACGCAACATAACACAGCAAAGCACAGCACAGCACAGTACAACACAATACAACACAACACAGCACAGCACAGCACAACACAACACAACACGACACGACACAACACAACACACATCACACCACACCACACCACACTACACCACACCACAACACACCACACCACACACAACAACACAACACAACACAACACAACACAACACAACACAACACAACACAACACAACACAACACAACGCAACGCAACGCAATGCAATACGACACATTACAATACAATACAATAAAACGCAATATAATACATTGCAATACAATACAACATAATACTCTCAAAAAAATATTCAGAACCGCTATATTGCCAAATATAGGCATCGAAGAAGACTTAAAACCGCACAGTTCTCAACTTCCCTTCGAGTAGCGGCAAACACTGCAGGATTTCCTAACTGAGAGCGAAATCAGATTAGCTTAAACTGAAGGAGCCGCAAATGAAATTAACCTTTTCCTCAAACGTCGCCACTCGAATACGTGTAAATTCAGCAAGCCACTAGCTATCAAATGAACAGAATTTCTGCCGAGTGGATGCACCAGAAAGATGGCTTGAGTCAGCTGGTCTGGCGATGTACAGAGATAGGGTGACTGAAAGGAAGTGCGAATTGTGCGTCGTCAGTCCCAAATGATTCTGAATTTAAGAATGAAAATTCTGGATGAAATGTTAAATGGAACACAAGAAAAAGAAAAGAAGATAGAAAAA
>CM060306.1:82458011-82460511 GCA_030674185.1 Monoplex corrugatus
TATACATCTATCTATCTATCTATCTATCTACCTATCTATCTATCTATCTATCTATCTTTCTATTTATCTATCTGCCTATCTATCTAATGGGCTGTTTACATATTCATGTGATTTTTTAAAAACTTATCGGTTTATTCGTGGGACTGTTTTTGTACACGTATGGGGTTTTTATTTAGCTTTTTCTTTTGAGTTCTATCTGGTTCTGTTGGTTGGTGTATAGATCAGTTTGTTCATTTGTTCGTTGGTTGGTGTTTTTGTTGCTGTTGTTGTTGGTGGTGGTGGTGATATTAGTCGTTGGATGGGGGTGGTGTGTGTGTATGTGTGTGTTCGTGTACGTGTGTTCGTGCATGTGTGTGTGTGTTTTGTTTATATATATGTGTGTGTGTTTGTGTGTGTGTGTGTGTGTGTGTGTGTGTGTGTGTGTGTATGTGTGTGTGTGTGTTTGTGTGTGTGAATAACGGTTTGAGAACGCTAGGGGCGGTGTGTGTATATGTATGAGAGAGAGAGAGTGAGAGAGAGAACGAGAGAGAGAGAGAGCGTACGTGTGTGTGTCTGTGCATGTGTGCACATGTACGTGTGTGTACATGTGTGTGTACGTGTGTGTGTATGTGTGTGCGCGTGTGTGTGTGTGTGTGTGTGGTGTGTGTGTGTGTGTGTGTGCGTAGATGTGTGTGGTGTGTGTGTGTGTGTGAGTGGTGTGTGCGTGTGTGTGTGTGTGTGTGGTGTGTGTGTGTGTGTGTGTGTTTATGTGTGTGTGTGTGTGTGTGTGTGTGTGTGTGTGTGTGTGTGTGTGTGTGTGTGTGTGTGTGCCTGCCTGTTTTATGCGCGACTGTGTGAGCGACTGTGTGAGCGACTGTGTGTGCCTGAGTTTGCCTATGTGTACATGTACCTGTGTGTGATTTATTTTTAATTTTCAATAGATTCGCAAGTTTTCTATGAATCAGTGGCCAGAGTGTCCTCACATCAGATATGTGTGTTTCCCTGTGTTTTCCACCTGAGATGTATTCATACAGACACGCTAGATCTTAATATAATTGTAAAATCAATCGTTCCTTGCAGTAGAAGCATTAGCAAACAAGATAGGGAATTTTGTTATCAATTTCCTCTTCTTCTTGTTCTTCTTGTTCTTCTTGTTCTTGTTCTTCTTGTTCTTGTTGTTGTTGTTGTTCTTTCTTCTTCTTCTTCTTGTTTTTCTTCTTCTTGTTATTCTTATTCTTGTTCTTCTTCTTCTTGTTGTCGCTGTTGTTGTTGTTGTTGTTCTTCTTCTTCTTCTTCTTCTTGTTTTTACTTGTTCTTCTTGTTCTTGTTCTTCTTCTGTGAAAAAAGAGTTTATGGAATTTGAAAACTATCAAGCGACTATACATTTATATGAGAGAAGAAGAGAAGCAAATGATTTTTTCTTTCTCTTTCCAAATTATCTTACCATGTGACTACTTATTTTTTCAAACTAAAAGAGATGAGAGAATGAACAGTATATACGACGCTAATGATTGAAATCGTTTTTTTTATCTTTGTTTTGTTTTGGTTTTGTTTTTGTTTTGTTTTCTATTTTTTATTTTGTTTTGTTTTGTTTGTTTCTTGTTTTTAGATAATTAGAGGAACAAATTCGCAGATTGTTTGTAGGCTCAAGTGTTATTCAGGTTATCACGCTCACACTATCTAGAAATTCCTGTCTTTTCCGTCAATAATCATTAACGCAAGAGGATGGAGTGGGCATGCTCGGGGAAATTCAACTGCCCTCGTGGGATGCTGGTGTCCTGCTCTGCTAGACTGGCAGCTGTGTTGGCGGTTTGGAAACTTAATTTCTACGTCGTTTGTATCGTTGACGATGCGTGGAGGTGGTGGACGTTGATGATTTTTGTGGTGAGGGATGGCGACGTGGAGTCTGCGCGATGCGTGGGGGGTTCTGGAATTAACTGGCGTGTGCGTAACATAAAGATTCTATTTCCAGCAACCTGATATTTTGGGGCGAGGCTGGGAATGTTGGAGTTGGTTTCGGCGGGTTTCATAGGATATTTTTACATAGCTTAATTGAGAACTTTGGTATTGGATTTGGCGGATTTCATAGCATATTTGTGACCCATTCTCACAAAAGGCACAATAAGTCTCAGTTTAGGCATTTTTATATTTTGGTATCACTATAAAATTTAGAATCTCAGCTTTCAAGTGGTACTAAAGTTGAGTTTCAGGCTACAAAAACAAAAAAAGTTATGGGCTTTCAAAGATGAGAGGGGTCAAGTCGGCCATTTTGAGAAAAACAGTGTTGAAGAGAATAGGTCTGAATTGAAAGGGTATGGTCAGAAACTCCTTAGCAACAAGCATTAAATATCAACCAAATCAGCTGAAATTCCATACTTTCCTTGTTTACTTAATTGTACATCCATCCAAAACAACAAAAAGAAAAAGAGATTTAAGAAAAGCGTACTTTAATAACCAAAATGTTACGGAGCTTGTGAATATTTTGAAAGGAGATAGTAGCACTTAACCACACATTAAAACA
>CM060306.1:82468011-82480511 GCA_030674185.1 Monoplex corrugatus
CGTGGATCCAAGATCTGATGTCTGGCCGCCTGTCTGAAGGTTTTAATCATACTGGTGGTGTTAGATCACCGTTTCTCACGTCCTGTTTTATTTCCCTTCTCCCCTCCCTCCCTTTTCCATTTCAAGATCTTGCCAACGCATAGGGTTTTGCCCAAGCTTGGGGAATCCTGTCTGATAACAGATAGCAGACTGGATTGGGCGCATTTCTGGAATTGTCTGAGTGCGAAAAAATCCTCTTGCATGCTCTCCAAATATCAAACTCCGTAGCACTTTGTTCAAACCATGTGTAGTTCAGAACATAACCATCTATGAGGATCCTAATAACTACTGAAATCACTCAGTCACAAAGCTGACATTGTGTCTGGTTTGATTAGTTGCTAATCATCACTTAAGTAATGACATTGTGTCTGGTTTGATTAGTTGCTAATCGTCACTTAAGTAATGAAAAAATACTTACATTTCCAGTTCAAAGAAGTGTTTCACTCAAAAGTCAAACATTTTCCCAGCTGCGAAAACTAAAATGGGCCAGCAACTGAGATGATTACAGCAAGGAAAAGTAAAGATCGGATCTCTTTAACTTTCTGTTTCAGTTTCACAGGACAGCATCTCAGTGCGCAAGATAAATTCCATATGCACTGGCGGCACTGGTGTTATGCTGGAGAAGGTAAAAAATGATCATGCCATAACACCCTGTGTATTGTCAAGGTGTCAAAACATCTTACTCAGAGAAATGATTTACACATCTTATTAACAAGCACTCTCTATCTCCCCTTTTTTTTCTCTATCTTTCTTTCTTTCTTTCTTTCTTTCTTTTCTTTCTTTCTTTCTCTCTGTATCTGTCTGTCTGTCTGTCTGTCTCTCTCTCTGTCTCTGTCTCTGACTCTCTCTTGTTTCTCTCTCTCTCACGCACACACATACTCACATATACTCACTCCCATACACACAAACACGCACACACATACACACATACTCACACACACACACACACACACACACACACACACAGCACACACGAGCACACACCAACAAAACACATACACACGCTAACAAACACGTACACACACACACACACACACACACACACACACACACACACACACACACACACATATATTATATGTGTGTGTGTGTGTGTGTGTGCATCATCATCATCTCATCATCATCATATCATCCTCATAATATCATCCTCACCGTTTCATCATCACCACCATCATCATTATCATCATCATCACCACCATCATCATTATCATCATCCACCATCATCATTATCATCATCATCACCACCATCATCATTATCATCATCATCACCACCATCATCATTATCATCATCATCACCACCACCACCACGATCATTATGCATCATCATCATACATCATCATCATCATCATCATCATCATCATCATCATCATCATCATCATCATCACATCATCACACACCACCACCACCACCACCATCACCACCACATCATCATCATCATCATCATTATTTATTGTATAGTTAGCGTGAACGTTGCACACAACACACAACAAACACACACACACACACACACACACACACACACACACACACACACCACACACACCACACACACACACACTCCTATTCAAAGTTACAGCAAAAGGTGCAATATCTTAATCTTTAAAGAAGCAGAGACGAACACATATTGGAATCAGTTCTACCGGATTGTGAAACTCAAAAGTGTGTCAACACCCTTGGCTACTTGATGGAATCAAAAGATGGCCTTTATTTGATTTGTTATCAACGAATTATTGCTTTCTGATGCGCTGAGACTGGGCTCGTAATGGTGAATTTGCACATGTCTGTTATATTACCTGTTTAATTTGCATGCAAAATTATACTTTTTATGGCATTATATTCCGTTTGGCTGATTTCCACGAAGACTTTCAGATTAGCGTAATGTTGGACAATTTCGGTTTGGTTTGGTTTGGTTTGGTTTGGTTTGGTTTGGTTTTGGTTTTGGTTTGGTTTGGTTTGATTTGGTTTGGTTTGGTCTGGTTTGATTTGGGTTGGGTTGGGTTGGGTTGGGTTGGTTGGTGTGCTGTAGTGAGGTTTGGTGTGATGTGGTTTGGTTTGGTTTGGTTTGATTTGGTTTGGTTTGGTTTGGTCTGGTTTGATTTGGGTTGGGTTGGGTTGGGTTGGGTTGGGTTGGTTTGCTGTAGTGAGGTTTGATGTGATGTGGTTTGGTTTGGTTTGGTTTGGCTTGGATTGGTTTGGTTTGGTTTGGTTTGGTTTGTTTTGGTTTGGTTTGGTCTGGTTTGGTTGGTTTGGTTTGGTTTGGTTTGGTTTAGTTTGGTTCGGTTTGGATTGGTTTGGTTTGGATTTTTGGTTTGGTTTGGTTTGGTTTGGTTTGGTTTGGTTTGGTTTGGTTTGGTTCGGTTCGGTTCGGCTCGATTCGGTTCGGTTCGATTCGATTCGGTTCGGTTTGGTTTGGTTTGGTTTGGTTTGGTTTGGTTTGGTTTGGTTTGGTTTGGTTTGGTTGGTTTAGTCTGGTGTCATTTGGTTTGGTTTGGATCGGTTTGGTTTTGGTTTGCCTTGTTTTGTTTTCTTTTTGGTTTGTTTTATTGTTTTGTTTTGTTTTATTTTCCATAATAGAGCAATTGAATTAAACATGAGACAGAAGTGTCCATGGTAAACATTAAACTGGCCACTGGAGATCGTTCTGCAAAAGGGATGAAAGTTCGATCTACTTTTCTCTGCAGAGAAATCTTGTCGAAAATGTTTACATTTCCTTCGATTTCTCAGTCTCTCTCTGTCTCCGTTTCTCTGTTTTTTTGTCTCTGTCTCTGTCTGATTCTCTCTGTCTCTCTCTCACACACATACACGGGCGCGAAAACACACACATAAAGAAGCGCCCGCGCTCGCACACACACGCACGCACACGCACACACACACACAAACACACACACACACACACACACACACACACACACACACACACACACACATACATACATACATACATACACAAGAGATATAGACACAGACATACATACGCACACACACACACACACACACACACACACACACACACACACACACACACATTCTCTCTCTTTTTGTTTCTCTCTCTTTCTCTCTCCCTCTTTCTCTCTCTCTCTCTCTTTCTCTCTCTCTCTCTCTGGTCCTGTCTCTGTCTGTCTCTGTCTCTCTCTCTGTCTGTCTCTCTCTCTGGCTCTGGCTCTGGCTCTGTCTCTCTGTCTGTCTGACTCTGTGTCCGTCTGTCTCTATCTGTCTGTCTCTGTCTCTCTCTAGCTCTGTCTGTTTCTGTGTCTCTTTGTCTCTCTCTGTCTCTCTTTGTCTCTGTGTGTGTCTCTTTCTCTCTTTCTCTCCCTCCCTCTCTCCTTCCTGTCATCCTCATCGTTTTAGTATCAATACTCACACATACCTTACATGAGACATATTCTCATAATGGATACACTCTGCAAAATGTGCATGTGGCTTAGTACTTCAAACACTTACCGAGGACATATGAAACACGGTTCGAATCACGGATCAAGCAGGAATTTTTCCTTTCTGCTCCCTCCACTAGATCTTAAATGGTGACCTGTGCGCTAGTATTTCGGATGAGATCATACATTGAGGTCCCGAGTGCGGCGTGCAATCAGAACACGTTAAAATCCGATGGCAACTCAATTGATTGTCTCTTGTAAAATGATGTAGCAAAATCACTTCCGCGGTTAACGTGCATACATACACAGATACATACATACATACATACATACATGCATACATACATGCATACATACATGCATGCATGCATACATACATACATACATACATACATACATACATACATATATACATACATACATACACACATGCATACACACATACATGGATACATACATACATACATACATACATACAGAAAAAAAAAAAAAAAAAACAGATGGGTGGCGCTGAACTGTGGCGACGCGCTATTCTCAGAGAGAACAGCCCGAATATCACATGGTTAATCAATTGTGATGACAACAACAGCGACAATAGTCTACAGAATCTATCTTCACAATGATGAAGGTGGTAGCCAAGGGAAAGAAGAATAACAATATGAGAAAGACAATGAATGAAATTAAGTTGTTCAAAAACCTAAGCCCCTTACGGACATGTGCAGCTTTGTTGTCCAATATCAGTTATATGTTACCCCATTTCCTACATCCCCAGTCATTGCTCGATCATATATCATAGTATCTAGAATCAATTATTTTATTGTAAGCAACAACTGAACTGAAACTAAGAATATTTTGACTCAGTTCTAATGGACATTTCTCATAATGACTGGTTTTTACTGACTGCATATGTAAAACTATTATATCCTGTTTCTTTCTTTGTTTTTTCTTAACTTATTTCACCTTGTTAGTTTATGTGTGATATATATATAAGGCCTATATATATATAACTGGAAATATTAAAGAGACATCTGATGTATATCGTTTGTGGGGAGAACAATTTTATTTACCTGCTGACGATTTCACAAATGAATCGGAACAGCAATGCATCACTCGAAGCCGACATTTTAGTATTCTGGTAATATCAAACTCAAGAGTCCAAAACTCGTCTATATCCAATATTTCTCGAATCTAGACCATGTTCATTGAGTTACTTCCTTTATCTTCCTCTGACCAACGCGTGAAATTGCTTTCGGCAGGTTTGCTTTGATAATTGCAAAGCTGAAAATGCTGAAACATCGAAGCGACAAGGAGGAGAAAGTAGTTAACTTCAGGCAGGAGTGCTGCCATGCCGGCCTCTGACAGCCTTGTCCTAAATGGATTAAGCTTGCCAACACACCACCATCCCACAGTTCATGTCAGGCGCAGTCCTACTGCCACACAGTACACATAAGATCTCAACAGAAGCCACCTTAAACATTCACAGTACTCAAATGGGCAAGGCTTTGGGCTTTCAATCAGAAGATCTGTGTTCAGCTCTTCTAGATACTTTGAAGCTTCTGCCTGGTGGGTAAAGAGTGGAGATTTTTCCGATCGTTCAGGTCAGTACAAATCTATTGGTGGTTAAATCCCTTTCATGTGTATACACGTTAAAAATCTTATATGTCATCATCATCATCATCATGTGCCCTGCCGCGTGGCGTTGGCGATCATAACCCTCCACATGAATCTATCTCTTGTCGCTGCAAGTACATCTCCCACCCTCTCTGTTCTGAGCCACCCTGCAAGTCCGTCCAGTATTTTCTCCCTGGGCCTATCTGGTGTTCTCTTTCCCTCCAGCTTTCCTGTTGTGACTAGGTGCTCCAATTTCTCTAGCCTCATAAAATTTCCTATAAACGTCGCTTGTCTTTTCCTGATCATCTTTATTGATGTTTTTCTTGTGTCTGCCTCCTTCAAGCCTGTCCTGCCTCGTTTGTTTTCTAAGTCATATCAGTTTTCGATGGCTTATGAAAACGTGAAAGCATCTAGCACGCACGCTCACGAAAGACAGAGCATGCAGATTGTGTGGCAATATACCATCTGTGTAGTGCGCGTAAAACAACGTTCATTCAAGCATCCATAAGAAAATGAAACGGCCAAAGAATTAACAAACAAACAAACAAACAAACAAAAATCCACACACACACACACACACACACACACATCACAAAAACCGTCATGATTCAACAATCAGACAAAATTCGATATGCTGCTATGTCACTGTATTTGTGGGAATGTCGCTTTTTTTTGTTTGTTTTTGTTCCCAGTGTGCCTAGAGGTTAAGTTACAAAGTTGACAATTAAAGACATAATCTGTCAGTCTTTAGGCAGACACTTATGTCTGATGCCCTGATCAGCTTCAGTAGGTTGTTGACGTTCACAGCAACAAGGTGTGCGGGTCTGGTGGTGTTTGTGGGCATCTGAAATGAACGGCGCGCGGGCATTATTACAAAATCAACGCAAAGAAGATGGTGCAGATAAGAAGCCAAACCCATTTCCACAGACGCAGTGGCACAGGGGTCCTGATGGCATGGTCCGTAAAGTTAGCCCCGGAGTATTTGTATTTCATCTATTCTTATTTGTTTTCTTCCTTGTCACGAGGAATTTAGCCATGTTGAATGTGAACCGCTCTCCTGGGATATAGAGCATCGCCTCTGTGGGGCAACATCCGGTTTGTTTTTTTCTGTTTATGCGTTATTTTTGTTTACCCGTAAAAAGCGGATTTTTTTCGACAGCATTTTGCTAGAGGCAGTTCTATTTGTGCCTGTGGCACGCTGAATGTGTGCTGAGTGCATGGTGCACATGGGATGTCGGTTTTAACACGTCATTTCAAAGACCAGCACGTAGACCTCCACTTTCTGGGCAAGTGCTCGAACCTCTAGGTCACACACTTTACCACGTTTCAAACCTAAATCTAGGAGGGAAAGGATAATACAGAGTTTAGGTTTGCAGGCTGCACAGATTTACTGAGCATTCCTCTCTGGCCACAACAGGAAAGATGGAGGGAAAGAGAACACCTGGTAGACCAAGGGAGAAAATATTGAAGGTCTTGCAGGGTTGTTGAGGACAGAGAGGTGGAAGATGTGCTTGGGGCAACAAGGGATAGATGCATATGGAGGGCCATGATCGCCAACGCCGTCAGGCAGGGCACATGATGATGATGATGATGATGATGATAATGATGATGATCCTCTTGTGCCGACACCTCACCGGACACTTCTATCCAGCTCTATCTGTTTTACTTCCTGTCTGACTCTTCGAAGACATTTAACAATGTCATTTCCTCGTTCTGTAAGGTGTGTATGTGTGTGTGTGTGTGTGTGTGTGTGTGTGTGTGTGTGTGTGTGTGTGTGTGGTGTGTGTGTAGTGGTGATGTGTGTGTGTGTGTGTGTTGTGTGTGTGTGTGTGTGTGTGTGTTGTGTGTGTGTGTATGTGTGTGTTGTATGTGTGTGTGTGTGTGTGTGTGTGTGTGTGTGTGTGTGTGTGTGTGTGTGTGTGTGTGTGTGTGGTGTGTGTGTGTGTGTCAGAATCAACTACTGAGCCGTCAAGATCACAGATTTCTGTGACAGTTGTATTAGCCATGTCATGCTGATCTGATTGACTGTTGAAGGTCACGAGAAAGAAAAGTCTTTGCTTTCCAGGTCCTGTGAAGTTTGCCCGTGACATTTCAAGTTTCTCCCATGAAAGGTCCTGGGGCGTGTGGTCGCCTATTATTCCAACATACACAGGTATAAACACACCCGTGATAGCACAAGTGTACAAATGAAAGAAGAAAGTAGAAGTAGAAGACACATTTTAAAGATTTCAGAGCTGTGAAAAGCACATCTGCATCAAAGAGTCCTGAAAACAAACGAAACCAAATAAAGAGCATAAGAAAACAGTTTTAGTTTTCTTAAGAAAGCGTTTCAAAGAACACGCGCGGTAGTTAAGTGGGTTGACACCTTTTCCAATCGGAAGGTCCTGGGTTTGATTTCCCCAGACACATCCGTCTGGTGCGTAGAGGGTACAGTATTTTCCGATCTTCCAACATATCTGCAAATCCGCCAGTCTCTAAATCCCGTTCGTGTGTACACGCATGCAGAATATCATACGGGCTATGCACGTTAAAGATCATTGGAGTAATGTCAGTGGCTGGTTCACGGAAAAAATGGAAACACACATCACGCGAGCAACTGCAATCTGAAAACTGGCTTTTGGCGAATAATTTGCACTGTTTGAAAATAAAGATCATTGTCACTGTCATTTTTATAGAGTGTGGGATGATTCCACAAATGCCCACTTCAAACTGCATGACGAAACAAAGAAAACAAGACGGGTAATTTATCCGATTATCGGATGTTTAAAAATTGGAGACCAGACTATCTGGAACCACTTTGAATTGCTTTCTGTGCTTCAGTGATAATAATTACGTGTTAAAACCTCTTGTGGTAGTATATCTTAGCGCATGAAAACCGATCATTCCCCACTCCCCACCCCTGTTGTTTTTTTTCCATCCCTTGGAGGAAACTAAAAACATCACCAAAATGAACATAAACACTGGCCGTCGCTTTTACTCAGATCACGTCTCTGGCAGAACATTGATGTTTCGCATGATAGGGGAATGGAGTTTGCCGTTTCTTCAAAATCGATCCAGTGCGCTCGAACGCCTCCATATGCACTCACACAATTTTGCCGGTAATTATCTGACAGACTTCGTAAGTCTAAGCAAACCCCTACACGTTGCCTTGGTCTTGAAATTGCAGGAAGGGATGTGGGGTGGAATATGGAACGTGTGAAGCATCAAGCTAATACAGTCAAATGAATGGAGCTAGATGGGTGATATGGAAGTGTGAAGCATCAGCTTACAGTCAGAATGAAGGAGCCTTAAGATGGACACTGAACAGCCCTGTTCAATGTTCCATGCTGGGACTGAACTCGAGAAATCATATACGCAGATTTTTCCAGTCACATGTACCCCTCCCCATCATTAGTCATTTTAGCAATTTGCTTTTGTATTACTAAAGGACCGATCTCATTTGTCAGCCCTTTAATTTAATCATTTACTTGTCTTACACTCTTACCGATGAGCGCGATAACCAGGCGGATGAGACATGGGACATCCAGTTGTTAGGTGTGAGTTCGATCCTGCTTGGGTGCAACCCCCCACCTCCAACCCTAGTGGGTAAAAGATGTATACATACATTTCGGTACCTAAACCTTTTTCGTGTGTGTATATGCATGTGGAACAAAAAAAGGTGCACATTACAGTTCTTGTAAGACATATCAGTATCCAGTAGCTCATGAAAACATGAACACACCCAGCGTGCACGTCCACCGAAGATGGATTATGCAGATTCACTAGCAAAAAAAAAAAAAAAAAACGAAATAAAATAAAATGAAATAAAATAAAATAAAATAAAAAACAAACAAAACAACAACAACAACAACACAAAAAAACAACGTACATATATGCAAGGAATTAAAACATCGGAACGCTTAAATATATACACAGACACGCACAGACAGACACGCACAGACAGACACGCACATACACACACACACACACACACACACACACACACACACACACACACACACACATACACACACACATACACACAAACACACACACAGACACACATGCACACACATACACAGACACACACACAGACACAACACACAGCACACACACACACACACACACACACACACACACACACACACACACACACACACACACACACACACACACACACACACACCACAACGCAACACACACTCAAAACTACCGCTCCTACGCATCAAAGAAATGAAATGAAGATATTTTTGGAACGGTTCTGTGACGTCTCAAGGGATCGTTTTCCATACTAGTTGCCAAGTTGCCATTATCACCCAAGACATGTCCCTATCCCTCCCCCGATCACCCCCCTCCCCCCCCCCCTCCCCCCCTCCCCGCCATCCCACCAGCGCATCCATTCCATTGTCTACAAGGACCACAGAAGCTGTATAATGCACATTGAAGCCTCTGATGATTGACGTGGGTCGTGATGGTGACTCAGAGCCGCTGTCTTTCCCAATTTGTATGTGTGTGTGTGTGTGTGTGTGTGTGTGTGTGTGTGTGTGTGTGTGTGTGTGTGTGTGTGTGTGTGTGTGTGTGTGTGTGTGGTGTGTGTGTATGTGTGTGTGTGTGTGTGTGTGTGTGTGTGTGTGGTCTGTGTGATTGACAAATAGATAGATAGGTAGATATAGATAGATAGATAGATAGATAGATAGATAGATAGATTGATAGATAGATAGATAGATAGATAGATAGATAGATAGATAGATAGATAGATAGATAAGATATAGATAGATAGATAGATATAGATAGACAGATAGATAGACAGGATAGATAGATAGATAGATAGATAGATAATACATACATACATAACATACATACACACATACATACACACATACATACATACATACATACATACATACATACATAGAGAGAGAGAGTGAGAGAGAGAGAGACAGAGTGGGAGACAGAGACAGAGAAAGATATCTGAGAAACAGTGTGAGTGGATATTTTTTTTCGATTGTGCTCTTTTAAAAGCGTATGATTCATGAGTTTTTCCTTCCACCCTCATTGCAGTAGTGATTGACGTATGACAATAGATACATTGTTGTATATTTGTGCAACATAATTATCATATATGCGTATATATATATGTGTGTATATATAATATATATATATGTATGTATATAATATATATATATATATATGTGTGTGTGTGTGTGTGTGTGTGTGTGTGTGTGTGTGTGTGTGTGTGTGTGTGTATGTGTGTTGTGTGTGCGTGTTCCTTTGCGATTCGTCCTTTCATCAGAGTGGTAGATGTTGACTTGTACAGACTTGTATTTCCTTTACGTATGGCATTCTCTGTCACTTATGTTTTCATGAAGGGCTTAGTGCTCTTGTAATATGACACATTGTACAAAATAGTTATTGTAGCTATTATTATCAATAGTAGTAGTAGCAGTAGTGGCAGCAGCAGCAGCAGCAGCAGCAGCAACAGCAGCAGCAGTGGTAATAGTAGTAGTAGTCGTATTAGTCGTAGCAGTAGTAGTAATAACAATAGTAGTAGTGGTAATAGTAACAGTAGTAATAATAGTAACAATGGTGGTAGTAGTAGTAGTAGTAGCAGCAGCAGCAGCAGTAGTAGTAGTAGTAGTAGTAACAGCAGCAGCAGTAGTAGTAGTAGTAATAGTAGTCTGCAATTTGAAACACTGTAAGATACATATAGCGTCCTAAAAAGTATATCTCGTTGGAAAAACATTTTTTTTTTTATATTTAGCGGACGAAGAACGGAACAAAAAGCAAAACAAACAAAAAACCCCCAGTGATTTATGCAAAAAATATTAAAAAAAAGAAACAAAGAAAGAAAGAAAACGATGGTCCATGCTTTTCTTGCTAAACGTCTTATGATATTATCATGCTATTTGTGTGGTTTTGGAATACATTTGCATACCGTTTCTTCAATGAAATCGTAAAAACAAAACAACCAGGTTCTTTTTTGAAAAACCCATTTACATAACACTTCATTCAAATATGGGTAATAGTGAATCTTCATTCGAAAAAAAATGTTCTTTGTGTTTAGAGAACAAAAAAAACTGTTTTTTCATTTAAATATCTAATCAAATCTATCTATCTATTATCTATCTATTTATCTATCTATCTATCTATCTATCTATCTATCTATTCATCTATCTATCTATCTATCTATCTTATATCTATCTATCTATCTATATCTCTATTCTATCTATCTATATATCTATCTATCAATCTATCTATCTATCTATATCTCTGTCTATCTATCTATATCTTTTCTATCTATCTATCTACTACTATCTATCTATCTATCTATCTATCAATCTATCTATCTATCTATTCTCTGTCTATCTATCTACCTATCTATCTATCTGTCAATCTATTTATCTATTCTCTATCTATCTATCTACCTATCTATCTATTTATTAATCATCTCTATCTACTATCTATCTATCAATTATCTATCATCTATCTCTCTCTTGTCTATCTATCTATCTGTCTATATATCTATCTATCTATGTATCTATCTACCTATCTATCTATCTAGGTATCTATCTATCTATCTATCTATCTGTCTTTGTCTCTGTCTCCGTCTCTATCTCTGTCTGTCAGTCTGTCTGTCTGTCTGTGTGCGTGTGTGTGTCTCTCTCGTCGCTGTTTCTCTCTCAGAAGAGCAAGCTAGCCCGTCAATTAAACCGTTTTGACTCTCGCACCATTCACCAAGCGTCCTTCATTGTCAACCGTGCTAGCGAAACAAATTCTTAAACTCTTTGTCTCATTAACCCTATTCACCAGCTTCCTTCAGGATGCTGGTGGATAGGGTGAGAAATCAAAGGGTTAAGTTTTTGCAGTTGATGGATTGGGTGCAGGAGTCAATGGGTTAAAGAAAAATAAATGTGGCCGCCAGAGAGTTAGAGGGTCAAATCCACGACCGCTGCACTATCTTATGGCGCTTCAATCAGCTAAACTGACGGGGGCGCTGTGATTACAGCAAAATAAACAAACAAAACTAAACAAACGAACCAACAACAAAAAACACAAAACAAAACAAAAAACAACAACAACAAAAACCAACAGGTAAACAAACAAACAAATAAACAAAACAAACAAAACAAAAACAAACAAACAAAGAAATAAACAAAAAAAAATAAAGATAAATAAAAACAATGCCCAGCAGGAGGGTCAAACTCGCGACGCCTGCGTTATCACTGTAACCATCTGAGTTTACACACACACACACACACACACACACACACACACACACACACACACACACACACACACACACACACACACACACAAACACACACACACATACGCACACACACACACACACCACACCACACACACACACACACACACAAACACACACATACACACACACACACACACGTCTCTCTCTTCCTCTGTGTGTCTGTCTGTCTGTCTGTCTGTCTCTCCATATCTGTCTGTGTGTCTGTCTGTCTCTCTTTCTCTTTCTATCAC
>CM060306.1:82485511-82488011 GCA_030674185.1 Monoplex corrugatus
TAGTGCGTTTCTGCTTTTTTCTCCTTTTATTATTTTTTTTTTTTTATTCATTTTTCTCAATATTTAAGACTCTCGAAACTTTCTTTGAAATGAACGTGCTCGTTTTAAGCTATTCTAAAGGAGATAAACAGGGAAAGAAAAATAAAGAGAGAGAGAGAGACAGACAGACAGACAGAGACAGAGACAAAACAGAGACAGATAGTCAGACAGACAAACAGACAGAGAGACAGAGACAGAGAGACAAAGACAGAGACATATGGGCATATATACTCACACACATGCGTTCAATCAAACAAACAACCAAACACAAATACAACTACATAAATAACATGCAAACACATATGCATATTAACAAACACACATGTACACACACACACACTTCAATCATACACACACACACACACACACACACACAACACACCACACACACACACACACACACACACACGGCGCGCGCGCGCGCGCAACACTCCAAACACACACCCAACACACACACCACACACACTCTAAACACACACAGAACACCCGCCAACACCCCCACACTCATACGCACAAAACACACAAACACACACACCCACACACACACACACACAACACACACACACACACACACACACACACACACACACACACACACACACATACACACACACATACCACACAAAACAAACACATACGCAAAACGAACACACACACACACACATATGAAAGAAGATGTTTTTGTCAGTTCAGCACTTTAATCCAACGGAAGAGCTGAACGGTTCCAGAGGAGGCTGGGCGGCATGTGGTAATGGGACGCAAGCATTTCTTGACCTTTCAGAATGAAAAACCTGCGCGTGACCATCAGTTGTTTGGCAAGGCTTTCACACAATTCATGTATTGGGCCCATCTAGTGTTTTCCGTGGGAGGTTTATTTTATTATGTGGACTCTTGGTAAAAGCGCCTTTTGTTTGTATGTTTGTTTGCTCTCCGTTTCCTTTTTAACTCATTCTCTTTCTCTCTTCCTCCCTTTCTCCTACTCTTCTTCTTGTTCTTTCTTGATCTTGTCTTTTCTTGATCTTGTTCTTGTTCTTGATCTTGTTCTTGATCTTGATCTTTTTTTCTTGATCTTGTCTTGTTCTTGATCTTGTTCTTGTTCTTTTCTTTTGTTCTTCTTGTTCTTTTTGTTCTGTTTTTTGTTTTGTCTGTTCTTCTCTTGTTCTTGTTCTTGTTGTTCTTGTTCTAGTTCGTGTTCTTCTTGTTTTTCTTGTTCTTGTTCTTCTTGTTCTTCTTGTTCTTGTTCTTGTTCGTGTTCTTCTTGTTCTTCTTGTTCTTGTTCTTGTTCGTGTTCTTCTTGTTCTTCTTGTTCTTGTTCTTGTTCGTGTTCTTCTTGTTCTTGTTCTTCTTGTTCTTGTTCTTGTTCGTGTTCTTCTTGTTCTTCTTGTTCTTGTTCTTCTTGTTCTTCTTCTTGTTCGTGTTCTTCTTGTTCTTGTTCTTGTTCGTGTTCTTCTTGTTCTTCTTGTTCTTGTTCTTGTTCGTGTTCTTCTTGTTCTTCTTGTTCTTGTCTTGTTCGTGTTCTTCTTGTTCTTCTTGTTCTTGTTCTTGTTCGTGTTCTTCTTGTTCTTGTTCGTGTTCTTCTTGTTCTTCTTGTTCTTGTTCTTGTTCGTGTTCTTCTTGTTCTTCTTGTTCTTGTTCTTGTTCGTGTTCTTCTTGTTCTTCTTGTTCTTGTTCTTGTTCGTGTTCTTCTTGTTCTTGTTCTTCTTGTTCTTGTTCTTGTTCGTGTTCTTCTTGTTCTTCTTGTTCTTGTTCTTGTTCGTGTTCTTCTTGTTCTTGTTCTTCTTGTTCTTGTTCTTGTTCGTGTTCTTCTTGTTCTTCTTGTTCTTGTTTTGTTTGTTCTCTCGTTCCTTTCTTTCTTCTTGTTCTTTTCTTGTTCTCGTTCTTGTTCTTGTTCTTTTCTTGTCTTGATCTTCTTGTTCTTGTTCTTGTTCTTGTTCGTTGTTCTTCTTGTTCTTGTTCTTGTTCTTGTTCTTGTTCGTGTTCTCTTGTTCTTGTTCTTGTTCGTGTTCTTCTTGTTCTTCTTGTTCTTGTTCTTGTTCGTTTCTTTTTCTTGTTCGTGTTCTTCTTGTTCTTCTTGTTCTTGTTCTTGTTCTGTTCTTCTTGTTCTTCTTGTTCTTGTCTTGTTCTTTTTCTTCTGTCTTTGTTATTCTTCTTCTTCTTCTTCTTCTCCTCCTCTGCTGTCTGTCTGTCTGACTCTCTCTCTCTTTTCTCTTTCCTTTCTGTCTTTCTGCCGTCTCTCAACTCTCTGTCAGATACGCGAATGGAGGATCATGGTAGAAAGAGAAGACAGGTTGTATGAACATGTCGCCTTTGTTTGAAATAATTGATATTTGGTGGTGGGGGTGGTGTGGTGGTGTGGATTGTGGTGTGTTGTGTGTGTGTACATGTGTATGCGCGCGCGTGTGTATGCGCACGAGTGTGTGTGATGTGTGTGTGTGTGTGTGTGTGTGTGTGTGGTGTGTGG
>CM060306.1:82495511-82498011 GCA_030674185.1 Monoplex corrugatus
AACTTATCATCTGTCTCAAAGTTGTGCCATTTGCTGCTAGATTAAATGAGGGGATTTTATGTTTTTTACCGATTATCATGATTTCCGTCTTCTTGCTATTTAGCTTCAATCCTTTATTTTTGCTTTCTATTTCTAGTATATTCACAAGGTTTTGTAGGTCCCCTTCATTTTCTGCAATTAGCACGGTGTCATCTGCGTAACGAATGTAAACTAAGGAAAAGAAAACAGACGAAAAATAACATCAAACTAAATCTTGGACTCTTAACCCTTTGCCACCTGCACCCTATCTACCAACTGCAAAAACTTAACCCTTTGACTCTCTCACCCTATCCACCAGCTTCCTACAGGAAGCTGGTGGATAGAGTGAGGGAGTCAAAGGGTTAAGTTTTTGCTCTTCCAGCATGGTTGACAAAGAAGGATGCTGTTGGGCAGGCTGCAGGAGTCAAAGGGTTAAAGACAGATAAAGCGGCACGTACAAAACGTAACGTACATGTTCAACACAAATTCAGTGCTCTGGAAAACGTTGGTGACAGTGAGCAACGATGGACAAAGTTGAGAAACTCGATGAATGAAGCTTATGAAGAAATCCATAGAGTAGATAGAAAAGCGAACAAGGACTGGATGACAAAAGAAATTCTAGGTTTAATGGAAGAACGGAGGAAGACATAGGGAAAAGAGAAAAGATACAGGAAGATAAAGAAATCAGGAATAGGTGCAATGAAGCTAAGGAAGCTTGACTGAAAACTTGCATGTATCTACATTTCTCTATCTGTCTCTCTATCTATCTGTCCATCTGTCTGTTTACATGTATCTCTCTCTCTCTCTCTCTCTCTCTCTCTCTCTCTCTCTCTCTCACACATACACACATATATATATACTCACAAATATATATATATATATATATATATATATATATATATATATATATACATATATATATATATGTGTGTGTGGGGTGCGTGCGTGCGTGTGGTGTGTGTGTGTGTGTGTGTGTGTGTGTGTGTGTGTGTGTGTGTGTCCAAAATACATACAAGATAATCATGCTATGGATGTGTTTTTCCCCTTGATAGAGATTTGAACCCACAATCTTGCAGTCATTACCTATTGCATTTACCTTTCGTCAGTCTTTGATGCTGTATGCTGTGGGTTTGTCCATTGTATATGTTACTACTCTCATCCCTCCCGCCCCCTTTGTTCTTGGCCTGCGGCTGTCTTTGCATTCTTTCAATTGCACGCCCGTTTTCAGACTCAAATAATCTGGTTTCTTCGATGACTCTCTCCATTTTGCTCTGAGTTGTCCCAAAGACACGGAGAGAAAGGAGATAGAAAGAAAGAGAGAGAGAGAGAGTGTGTGGTGTGTGTATATATGTGTGTGTGTGTGTGTTGTGTGTGTGTCTGAAAAAGAGACAGACAGACAGACAAATAGACAGAAACAGGGAGAAAGAAAGGAGAAAGAGAGAGAGGGGGGGGGGGGAGAGTGAGAGAAAGGGAGGGAGAGAAGAGGAGAGATAGAGATAAATAGAGAGAGAGAGAGACAGGGTGGTAGGTTGGGGTGAAAAAAGAGAGTATGAGAGGCTGTGTGTGTGTGTGTGTGTGTGGTGTGTGTGTGTGTGTGTGTGTGTGTGTGTGAGTGTGTGTGTGTGTGTGTGTGTGTATGTGTGTGTGTGTGTGTGTTCGTTCGTTCTTTGATTTAACGTCTTTTCACTATAAGTGATATTAGACGTGTGTGTGTGTGTGTGTGTGTGTGTGTGTGTGTGTGTGTGTGTGTGTGTGTGTGTGTGTGTGTGTGTGGTGTATGTGCGTGTGTGTTTGTGTGTGTGTGTGTTTTGTGTGTGTGTGTGTGAGTGTGTGCGTGCGTGTGTGTGTTTGTGTGCGCTCTTGTGTGTATGTTTGCGTGTGTGTGTGTGTGTAACACATACATACCTTTGTGTGTGTGTGCGTGCGTGTGTTTGCGCATGTTTGTGTGTGCATGGGTGCGTGCATTTATGAATGTATGTACGTGCGTGTGTGTGTGTGTGTGTGCGTAGTCTGTGTGTCTGTGTGAATCTCTGGAAACCATTACCGACCCGGCAACTTGCCATCAATTTCTGCTATTGCGGCAGCCGTGACGGGTATTACTGGGTAACCTTGTTACCGCTAACTAACCAACCCCACTGCTTTCTACATGTAACGCCATTGAGAAACCTCTAGGAGGGATTTAGGTTGTTCCCTTCCATATCCACATCCCCAATTCTGGCGGTGGTTTTGCTCTTGTTTTGTTGTTGTTGTTGTTGTTGTTTTCGGGCTGGCTACTTCTTTTGACAGATCCGTGGAATCAACATCTCAGTGATGTTTCGAACTAGTTCAGTCCAGTCTCTCACATATAAGAACTGCCTTGTTCGCTGCCATCTTGAGATCACATTCATAGATTCATCATACCAAGGAGAACCGAATAAAGCATCAGTATCTCACAATGCTACTAAATTTTAAAGCTTCTTTGAAACTGTTTTTGCTAGTCCTC
>CM060306.1:82503011-82510511 GCA_030674185.1 Monoplex corrugatus
GGCAAAACCAACGTGTTTGCACGTGTCGGCTTCATTTGCATTCTTTGCGAGAACGCAGATCTCTTCTGTGCAGTGTTTTCTTCTCTCAAACAACTCAGGACAAAAGACGACACAGCTTTACATTTAGAAGAACCGTAGCAACCTATATCATCTAATTTCTAACTCCTCTCTTAAGTAACGTGTGGTTACATTAATATACATTGCGATCATAATTCTCGGATTTGAGGGGTGGTGGGTAGAGCTCTTTTTTCGTGACATCAAGTAACTCGTTTGTATGTGGGAAGGCGTCTGACAGCACCACTCCTCCTATCCACCCAAATACTACCTCTCCTCCCCTCCAAATAGCCGGAAGAAAAGTCTTTAACAAAGTTTTAGCTGCCACTGTTTCATATGGAGTTTGTTCTGAGCGCGGGCAACGTTGTCTTAAGAAAACTGAAACTGAAACAAAAGACAAAACCTGGAACCAACAAAATTCTTCAGAATTTAAAAGAAGCGCTGGGGTTCGTCAGTGAACCAAGCCTAGAACTGTCACGGCTGATGTTATAGCAGAAGGTGACTGCAGACCTGCTGAGGGAGGATGGTTATGGTTTAAATCGAATTCGCTGCTAGTCTGAGAGCGGAATCTCTTGAAGCGTGTCATCATCAATACTAGAGGCAAACCGCATAGTTCCTGACACATGCTCAGAATGGTCAGACGTTGTTTCGCTGTACATGTAGTCTGATTGGTATTCAGCTGTCATCATCGACACACGACAGTCGACTGTAATGATGATGGCAGAGGAAGAAATGGCTACAAGAGTGACAGGAATCTGTGTGTGTGTGTGTGTGTGTGTGTGTGTATGTGTGTGTCTGTGTGTGTGTGGTGTGTGTGTGTGTGCGTGTTTGTGTGTGTGTGGTGTGTGTGTGTGTGTTGTGTGGTGTGCGTGCGTGCATGTGTGTGTGTGTGGTGTGTGTGTGTGTGTGTGTGTGTGTGTGTGTGTGTGTGTGTGTTGTTGTGCGTGTTTGTGCGAACCTCTCTTTCTCTCTCTTTCTTTCTCTCTCTCTGTATGTATGTATTATGTTGTATGTATGTATGTATGTATGTATGTTTGTGTGTGTGTGGTGTCTAATGCACGTATGTGCGTGTAATGTGTGTGCCTGAGTGTGTGTGTATGTTTGTGTGTGTCTGAGTGTGACTACGTGTGTGAGTGTGTGTTTGTGTGTGTGTGTGTTGTGTGTGTGTTTGTGTGTGTGTGTGTGATGTATGTATGTATGTATGTATGTATGTGTGTGTGTGTGTGTGTGTGTGTGTGTGTGTGTGTGTGTGTGTGTGTGTGTGTGTGTGTGTGTGTATGATTGGGCGTTTGTGTATGTATTATGTGGTTGTGTGCCTAGTGTGTACGCGTGCATTGTGCCTGTGCACGAACGCACGCGTAACATAGGCACACAACCATATATATATATATATATATATATATATATATTATATATATATATATAGAGAGAGAGAGAGAGAGAGAGAGATACATATATATATGTATGTATATATATATAGTATATGTAATATGTAATATATATATATATATATATATATGTGTATGTGTGTGTGTGTGTGTGTGTGTGTGTGTGTGTGTTTGTTTGTATGCATATGTGCGTGCGTGTATGAATAAATAAATATATATACATATATAATCTTATATATCAATATACATATATAATTATATATATATATATACACATACACACACACACACACACACACACACACACCACACACACACACACATTATATATATATATATGTATATGTATATACATGTGTGGTGTGTTGTGTGTTTTGTGTGTGTGTGTTGTTTATGTGTGTGTGTGTCCTAGCATATGAATGTTTCAGCATGTGTGCTTGTACTTGCAATGCATATTTGCATATTTGTTTGTCTGAGTTTTTTGTTTTTGTTTGTTTGTTTTTGTTTTTATGTTTTTTTTTGTTTTTCCCAGTTTTCCAAGGACGATTATGCATTCGATGTTGAGATTTCCCTTAAAGGCTTTCTATGAATAATTCAAGTTCATCTTCTCTGCATGAACAGAAACGAAACAAAAACATTACAATAAAATAAAAGGAACTTTGTCTTCTATCTTCATTCTGTGTTTTTTTTTTTATATATAATGTATCATTTTTTTCGTCTGTTTTCTTTTTTGACCCTTCTGAACTAGGCTTAAACTCATCCAGTGATTGTAAAATAAAATAAAACAGAATGAAATAAAATAGAATTAAAAAGATATAACGTAAATGTAAAATAAAATCAAATGGAATAAAATGGACTAAGATATAAAATAAAATAAAAATAAAAATAAAATAAAATAAGATAAAATAAGATGAAATAAAATAGACTAAACAAAATAAATTAAATTAATTAAATTGAATAAAATTAAATGAAAATGAACAAATAAAGTAAAAATGAAATCGGATAGAAGAAAACACTGAAACAGAGAGAAGATAGACAGCTGGAGAGACAGAGAGTGAGAATGAGAGCGAGAGGGACAGACTCAGTGAAAATGACGGAACAAACACAAAACGACTAAAACAATTAGACAGGCAGACAGACAGACAGTTAGACAGACTGCAAATGAGAGGGACAGATTGAAAGTGAGAATGACAGAACAAAACACAAAACGACAACAACAAAAAACAAACAAAAAACAAAACAAAACAAAAAACTGACAGACAAGCAGGCGCTTAGACAGACTTTTAGGAGAGAGTCAGACTGAGAGTGAGAATGATGGAACAAACACAAAAAGACAAAAAAAAAGCAAAAAAAAACCCCCAAAACAAACAGACAAACAGACAGGCAGCTAGACTGGAAATGAGAATAAGAGAATAAACATGAAAACGCTGTTCATGCACACACAAATACAACGGAAAATGGTGCGTCAGCAATATACCCCCACCACCGTATGGGCAAAAACAACGTGTAGACATCCACACATCCGAAATAATATAAGAAAGTTTTTACAATAAAAGAACATAAACAATGGGGAGGAGGGCAGAGTTTATATGCATATCTCATCTCTGCGTTGTTTTGGTTTCTTTTCGTGTTACACATAATATTAAATCACAGATAATTGCTAACAGATTTGAATGGAACGCATTTTGAAACTGTTTGAATACTATGATTCTTTCTTCGATAGTCAAACTCCAAAATGCAAACGATTAATTAGTTCGAATGAGAGAAAGAACACTATTACTGCTACTACTACTACCACCACCACCACCACCACATTACCCACCTTTCCCACGGCGAAACTATAAGAAGGCAAAGTCGACCCTCTGTAGTTACTGCACACGTGAATTCCCCAACGGCACCATAATCCAAGGTAGATACATTAACATGGTGGTGAAGGACTTTAACGCTTTGACTTCTGCACTCTGTCCACCAGCATCCTGCATTGTCAGCCATGCTAGCAAAGCAAAAATTTAACCTTTTGATTCCCTCCCCTATCCACCAGCTTCCTGATATGGTGAGGAAATCAAAGGGTTAAATTTTTGCAGTTGGTGGATAAGGTGCGCGACTCAAAGGGTAAATGTTCTTAGGGCAGTCCAAAGTGGGCCAAGAAGCAATACAAGCCACACTGGAATACAGAACTGCAGGAATTTGAGGAAGACCTGACCGAAGCCAGAAGAGAAGCAGAAACCAGCCCAGCAGAAGAAAATAACCTAAGACTCTAGCACGCAGAAACCAAATTCTTGAAGTCAAATCTGCATTCAAAAACGCACGAGTTGGAGAGAGAAGACAAGCTGTCTGAACTTTGAGAAGGGTGGCAGAAAAGCTCTGGCGGCTTACCAAGCAGCTTAGTGACAAAAACAATAAGACAGCTCAAGTCGTCCTTTGAACAAATGGAAAGATTCTGACTGAAAAACAAACAACATGTGATTGGTTAGCTATGCAACACCATCAACAACAAGAAAGACAAGAACAAAGAGAAAGGATAACTAAACAGTATCACGGTGGAACCCATGGAATTACCTTTTACTGTCCATGATTTCAAATTATGACTGAAGAAGCTGAAAACAAGGATGACCCCTGGTCTTAATAGCATCGGTTACGAGATGCTTACCCCCCCCCCCCACCCCTTGGCAAGACAGCACTTTTTAAGCTCCTAGAAATCTTCAATAATACCTGGAAAGAAGGGTCACTATCATTAATCTGAAGAGAAGGAAGCAGGGTATCTATCTTCAGGAGTAGAAACAACCCAAAGCAGAATTCCAGTTACAGTGCTGTCAGCCCGACCAGCTGCGTGGTGAAGACCATGGACAGAGATGTAAACAAGAGCTTCCATTGCTACCTGGAAACCAACAAACTCTTTGATGTCGAAAAGGAATCAGACAAGTCCGCAGTGTAGACGATCAGACAACATATCTTTCACTGGAAATCGAAAATGTTTTCCAAGAACAAAAACTGATTCTTCTTACCTGAATAGATCTGCAAAAAGCACGTGACAAGATCTGGAATGATGGATTTCTTGTCAAACTGCAGAGGGCAGACATTTCCAGCGACACGCTCTATTAGATCATCTACAGAGCAAGATTCTTGGTCAACAATGACCACATCAATAAAACACACACACACACACACACGCGCGCGCACGCCACACACACACACACACACACCACACACACACACACACAACACACACCACACACACACACACACACACACACACACAAAATAAATAACATGGGGGTTCACTGAGGCGGGAAGTTCTCCCCTTCCCTTTCTTGTTCTCTTCATCAAGGACTTGATATCAGAGCTACCTGGGGATTCAAAGCAGCTCTGGTGAAAAGAGAAACGTGTCACAACTGCCTCTTACAGAATGCAACAGATCGGGTGAATGCCTGGGCAGGAAAATGACACGTCTGCATTAACAAAGAGGAGCCTTCTGCAACATCATTCCCCCTATAGACCAAGCAGAAAGCTGATATTCATCAAACTTGAAGAAACCTGTCTTAGGAAGGATGAAGAGGTAGTCTACCTTTGAGTCACTATTGACAATAGGCAGACCTAGTCAGAAGCTAAATCCGCCTAGATAGTGTCTTCAGCAACGTGGCACGCACTCCATTTTATAACAAACGAGAAGATACTGAAATAGTATACCAGGAACCAGTCAGGCCTCACTTCAAATATAGCTCCACTGCGGGGTCAAACTTGGCCTAGTCCAGTCTGCAGGTCATCAACAGAACGAGGTCCTCAGACTTGTCACTGGTTTACGCCTATTCAGAAAACAGAGACTACTAAAATGCATCCTCTCCACCAGAGAAGATGCCTTTTGGTAGAGTCTCTCCAGAGAAGGAAGTCAGGAGCACAAAACCGGCTGAGAAGTTCAGATGTTTGACAGAACGGCTCTTCAAGCAGAAATTGGGTGATCTCACCAACGGCCGCCTGAAACTGAGAAACGTTGTCCCCAAGACCAAGAGGTTCACTGCAGCAACATCAGCAAACCCCTGTCAGTGGAGACGTTTTCACCGTCATCTTTGCAAAGGCTAGAACCATGGACACCACAACCGGAGCCCCCCCCCCCTCCCACCGAGTCGCTTCAGTTGAAATACAAGGTGACACAGCACTCTGGGCTCTGACATTGGTTATGATAAAAAGAACCATTATCCACGCGGGTATGGATACATGCATATACGGATGGGTCAGCAACTGATGTTGTCGGAAGTATTTTTAAGTCGACCTAGTTGGTAGAGCCATGGACTCAAGATCTGATATCTTGAATTCAATCCCGGCCCGCAACACTAAAAACTGGCCAGCTGGTTGTCTATCTTAATGTTTCCATCATTATGGTGGTGTCAGCTTAGTTTTTGATAGGTCCATTCTCCTCTTTCCCTGTTTCAAGTTCTTGCCAGCGCATAGGGTTTTTGTGCACGCCCAAGACACCTATCAGATAATTGCTGGCAGATTTGGGTGGAGCGCATTAATTTAACTTTCCGGGAAATCAAACTACAGCTACCTGTATTCCTATGGGCAAACACTATGCCAACCGTCAAACAGACACATATGCACCGTGTAAGCAGCCTTCATGAGTCATCATACAGATGACACAATGCTATCAAGTGATATTCATCTCAGATGCCCCCCTCTGTTCTCTACTCCCTGGAGAATGAGAAGCTACCCCACCGGACGACGAGCTGGTGAAACGAGGAACCCAGCAGGATCAACCAACTGCAGTGTCAACTATAACGAGAAGAGGAGAATCATCAGATCGCTCCTTAAGCTACGGATTAGGAGGGATGACAACCATCTTATTTCCTGAGAGCAGAAAGTGGTTCTGGTGAGATTCCGCACTGGCCACGACCAGACCAACGACCATTCTTCTCCTTCAACCCTTTGACTCCCTTACCCTATCCGCCAGCTTTCAGCCGGAAGTTTGTGGATAGGGTGAGGGAATCAAAGGGTTAAGCTTTCGTTTTGCTAGTGCAATTGACAATGCAGGATGCTGGTGGACAGGATGCGGGCGTCAAAGGGCTAAAATAAGATTATTTGGTAGAGTCTTTTTGGTTTTGCGTTTGTAAATGTGCGTTTTTCCAGGAGGATAATTAAATAAAATACTGAATTTGTGTGCACATTTTCGTCAACACAAAATATTTACATACTTTTATATAAAAAAAATAGTTATGTAATGAAAAAGAAAAAAAATGAAAAGAAAGAAATCTTCGTTGCAAACAGCCGTCAGAAAAAAAAGCATAGAAAGAAAAATACTTATTTCTGAAGAATACTATGGGCATTGCGAGAATTAATCAATAAAAATCCTTGGATTTCATTTATTTGAAGGAGGAAAGAGCGTCATAAATCGGTCATGCAACTTCAAGGTCTTTTCTCTCACTGAGTTGTGTGACAGTTCAAGGTTGGTAAAGCAACCACTTATTGATCACTGAAAATAAGAGAGAAGAGAGAGAGAGAGAAGAGAGAGAGAGGGGGTGGAAGAAAGAGAGAAAGAGAGAGTAAGAGAGAGAGATGAGGGCAGAGAAAGAGAGAGAGAAACAGAGAGAGAGAGGGAGAAAAAGAGAGAGGGTAAGAGAGAGAGAGAAACAGAGAGAGAGAAAAAGAGAGAGGGTGAGAGAGAGAGAGAAACAGACAGACACACAGGCAGACAGACAAACAGACAGACAGACAGACAGACAGAGACAGAGATAGATACAGAGAAAACAAAGACAGAAAGGGAGATAGAATAACGATGCATCATTTTGTTCCATCTTTCCATCTTTTCTCATTTTCTCTCAATTTACATTCCCCGTGCTACGCAGGCGGTATGTTGCTGAAAAATCTGCATACTTCGTCCTCGTTAGGTGTCCATGCTGGCTATTTTCACGTGTCCATAAGTCACTGAACCTTGACATGACTTACAGGATTTTTAACGTGCACATTTGATGTTCTACGTGCCTACCACATAATTAATTCAAGATTCAAGATTCAAGATCACTTTAATGTCTCTTTAGAGAAATTCAGTACATGTTCAGCGTAAAAT
>CM060306.1:82525511-82530511 GCA_030674185.1 Monoplex corrugatus
TTGAGCATATTCTGTGTCATGCTGACTTTCTATGCTTTAACTAACTTTGCTAACTGATGTTTAAATTGATTCGGTGGTTGGGTGTGTTAGGCCTACCTGAAAAAAATGAAAGCACACAGCCCGTAATACATATTTTCTAAGAAACAATCAACACAGCTGTACATTTTGAAGGACTGTCCAAAACTCCAAATACCTGATATCATTTTAGCAGTTTGGAATTAAGCCCTGAAAAGATTTTGATAGTTGTAAAAACGGCGTCCTTCTCTGATTTTTTTAGAAATGATTATTGGTTTGATTTGTGTGGCTTTTGAGAGGACGGGCGTCGCCCTCGTATTGCTGGCCCCAAGAAAAGTTGAAGTCTCTGCCACCTTACTCCTCTACGACCTTAGGGATATAGAACTATCTAGGTAGGACCTCAGGACCTGGCCAGCTCATGGCTTTATGTGCAGGCTTAATGCTTGTGCCGTGATCGTTCTGGATCTTGTCCATCACATGGCACCTGTGACGTTAGTGCATATGGAATTCATTCCTAGCGTGGAGATGTCATCTTAAAAAATTGAAACTGACACTGAATCTCGTGCTTTTGTAAGTAACAAAAACAAAATAATACAAAATCAGTGTTATCACTTGTTACCATCTTCCTAAGAGTCGGGCTGGATAATTCGTTGATAAAAACTTACATTCAAGACCTTGAGTTCAGTCTTAGCCCGCAATACCAGTTCAGTGCCCACTACAATGCTCCAGCTATTCCGGTGGTATCATCTTAGCTTTACAATGGTTTTTCCACTCCACCTTCAAGACTTTGCCAGAGTTGTGTGCAGGGTCGGCGCTTCTCCCAAATGATTGCTGGCAGATTTGGGAGGAGCACGCATGGACATGTCCGAGTGTGATAAATCTCTCTTGATTGAATTTCAGTTTCAGTCCCACTGGGTTGTTCTTGTTCACCAAAATGGTTGAATAAAACTTGAATCGTTCTGTTGTCAGGTTCCATGTGTGAAATTGGAATTGGTATTGATTCTTTGTTCAAAAGTTATTTATCGCGCTCGTATAGGTCCTTATGCACTCCATCCAAATCTGCCAGCTGTCCTTCGATAAACTGCTCTGAGACCACACAGATGGCTATGAGCTGGACAGGTCATGAAAGTGGAGAGATGGCGGAGCAGGACTTGTGAAACGCTAAGCCGTCACAAACAGTGAAGATGGTCAGACAACCAGTCTGTTTGTTTATTTGTTTGTTTGTTTTCTTTGATTTTTTTATTTTTGTTTTTTGTCATCGAGATTGAAGTCGTGATATCAGATTAGGATTCTGCAGTTCTTTAGAATGAGCCAGCCATTGTATGTTGGAGGAAAAAGGCTGAGCTGCTTTAATCGTCAGTGTGAATGGGTACCTCCATTTGTCCAAGGGTTGTGAAAGGGAAAGCAGCTATGGAGAGGAATTAGACAAATACCCACACTGCTCGGAGTTAACAAAGGTTTTCAGCAGCTAGGAAGATGAGATTGACAAGAATCAAACTGGTCAGGGCTGGGGAAGGTAAAGCAGTTAGGGAGAGGAGATGGGCAAGTACCCAAACTGTTCAGGGCCGGGGAAGGGATAACGCGCCTAGGTTGAGGAGCTGGGCAAGTACCCAGACTTACATTCCTTTTCTCACACTGGAAGGAGCAGCAGGGAAGTTTCAGTCTTTTTCTTTTAATTTTTGTACCTGGTGTTTGTTTGTGATCTTACGCTTGACAAAGGCCTGTCCTGTCTTGTATTAAATACGCGTTCTTATTCTTTTTTCGTGTTTTTTTTTTTTCTGGTTCAAGTACCCAAACTATTCAGAATTGGTGAAGCTCGAAGGTAAAGCAACTAGGACAGGAGACGGACAGAGTACCGAAACTGTTTATGGTTGGGGAAGATAAATCAATTAGGGAGAGGAGATGGGCGAGTACCCAAACAGTTCAGGGCCGGGGAAGGTATGACACGCCTAGGTTGAGGAGACGGGCGGGTGCCCAAATTGTTCAGAGTTGGTGAAGGTGAGGCAACTATGGAGAGGAGACGAAAGAGTACCCAAACTGGTCATGGCTGGAGAAGGTAAAGCAGTTAGGCAGACGAGATCAGCAAATACTCGAATTGTTCAACTGTGGAAGTTAAGATGGATGAGGCGAGGAGATCGTAAAGTACCTGAACCATTCAGAGTTGGCCACGGTAAAGCACCTAGGGACAGGAGAACAGCCAGTTCCAAAACTGTTTAACAGAGTTGGTGAAGGTAAAGCTGCCAGCGAGAAGAGATGGACACCACCTTCAGAATATAGCCTTGAGAAAAGTTGAGGTCTTCATCATCTCACACCGCTACAATTCACAGTTTTGGAAGTCTTTATGCTTGGCCTAAAGGATTTCTGGTCTCATTGGTTTAGATCAATGTTGTCCGCCTAATTGATTGAATGAATGATGTGTGTGTGTGTGTGTGTGTGTGTGTGTGTGTGTGTTGTGTGTGTGTGTGTGTGTGTGTGTGTGTGTGGTGTGTGTGTGTGTGTGTGTGTGTGTGTTTGCGTGTGTGTTTGTGTGTATCTACGTCTGTGTTTCTCTGTTTGTGTGTGCAGTGTCTCCGTCTCTCTCTGTGTCTCTGTGTCTCCGTCTCTGTCTGTCTGTCTGTCTGCCTGTCTGTCTGTCTGTCTGTCTGTCTGTCTGTCTATTTCTGTCTGTCTGCCTGTCTATCTGTCTGTCTGCCTGTCTGTCTGTCTCTGTCTCTCTCTCTCTCTCTGTCTCTGTCTGTCTGCCGGTCTGCCTGTCTGCCTCTCTCTCTCTCTGTCTCTCTGTCTCTCTCTGTCTCTCATTCTCTGTCTGTCTGTCTGTCTGCCTGTCTCTGCCTCTGTCTGTCTGTCTGTCTGTCTCTGTCTCTGTCTGTCTCTCTGTCTCTCTGTCTCTCTGTCTCTCTGTCTCTCTCTGTCTCTCTGTTTCTCTGTCTCTGCCTCTGTCTGTCTGTCTGTCTGTCTGTCTGTCTGTCTCTCTCTCTCTCTCTCTCTCTCCCTCTGTATGTATGTATGTTTGTGTGAGCGCGCGCGCCATTGGACTTCCGGTGTTAACACTCACGCAGTCACCCATCAAGTACCAACTTAACCTAACGTTATCCAAAACAAGTGTGACTGCCCGCGTTCAAGCAAATAGGAACCAGAAAAACACGAAAAGAGAGTAAGGATTTTCTCACACTGGACGGAGCAGCAGGGAAGTTTCAGTCTTTTTCTCAAAATTTTTGTATCTGGTGTTTGTATGCTTGTGATCTTACGCTTGACAAAGAAGTCAGTTGGCCGAAAATTTGCGCCTGTCTTGTCTTGTTAAATACGCGTTCTTATTCATTTTGCGTGGTTTTTTTTTTCCTGGTTCCTGTTAATAACCTAACGTTGTTTATATTTGGTGATTAGACGATGAGCTTTGTTGTCAGCGTTGTATGGCAAATGGTAAAATTATTTTGATCGATGTGTTTGTCTGTTTTTGTGACAATAAGAATAACAATAAAGTCATCTCTACTTTGTACAGTGCCTCATAACACAACAGCCCTAAGTGCTTGACAAACAAATTGAGTGACAGAGGCAGACATATGAGGTTCGTACGTACAGCGAATATATCCCAACCCCCATGGCTTCGAGGGAAGGGAGGAACCACAGTAAAACCCGAGGAATTACAATATGAGAAAATGTCTGCGACCACGTAGCAGTTCCTACGACAACAACGATGGTAAAGGACTAAAAACAGACAAACAAACAAACAAACAACCACCACCACCACCACCCCTAAAAAAAAGGCTACTTTAACCTTTTGACTCCCTCAGCCTATTCACTAGCATCGACCTTTGTCAACCATTCCAGCAAAACAAAAAAATTAACCCTATGACTCCCTGATCCTATCCACCAGTTTCCTGCATGAAGCTCTTGGATAGGGTTAAATATTTGCTGGTAGTGGTCAGGGTGCAGGAATCAAAGGACTGAAGTCTAAGCATACATGTACAGTTTTAAACATGTGCATAAAAGGTGACCTCCCACCACGAAATCAGTCTTAACTCGCAGTCAGTCGAACAGCACTAGGACCTGTAAAGGTGACTGAGGGTCTATCTGGGGTGTTTTGACTTTTTCTCAAAATTGATTTCTGTAGACTATAATCTATCCCCCACAGAATTTATTTTTTCTTGAAAAAATATCATTAATCAATTTAAAATGGTATTTTAATGCATTGATCGCAGCAGAAAGAACTCAATTTCTTACCAAACATAACTCTTTTTGTCTCTTATTATGAACCGTAACCTGCACAGTACCCGCACATATAATATACTGACGGAAAGCTCTTTGGTTCACCTTTCAGATAATGACAGCGAAAATTAGAAACAAACTGGGTCAAAGCCACCAAATAAATAAATTTAAGAAAAATGTGTAGGAGAGCACACAAAAACTTTAGAGGCAGTTTTCTCAAAATGGCCGTCATACAACTTAATGATTTTAAATATACACAACTTCTACAATTTGTTTTTAATACAAGCTTTATTCAAGTACCAAATTTGTCAGCAGAATGTACACTTTCCAGTGATATGTATATCTCAAATACCCAAAATGGTAGTTAAGACTGATTTCGTGGTGGTAGGTCACAATTATACTTTCATTAAGGTAAAAGATGCGGGACAACGCTTAATCCAAAAGTATTGGAAGTAAGAGGCCCATGCCCCTGTGATTATATCAGTGTCCACTTCACACTTATTATTTCTTGTTCTGCAAACTTTGCGTCAATTGTCCTCTTGGCGTTATTTGGCGAACGTCTGGAATGTATGGTATCCTGTCAATGAATAAACATGAAGATTTTCATTTTGAGTGTGGGTTGATGATCTTGTTCACTGCGTTTTGCCATAGCCGTTTTTTTGTGTTTTGTATTCTCTCTCTCTCTCTCTCCCCTTCCTCTCCCTCTCTCCCTCTCTCTCTCCCTCTCTCTCTCTTTCTTTCTCTCTCCCCCTCTCTCCCCCCTCTCTCTCTTTTCTCTC
>CM060306.1:82535511-82560511 GCA_030674185.1 Monoplex corrugatus
CTCTAGGGAGGTGGGATATGCAGAAGCAATTTTTGGTAATTTATGCCCGTTTTTCGACATGTTTTTGTGTCCTTAGGTATGCTAATATTTGTATTCACGTGTTTTTTTACATCCCCTGTGCGATAAATTGGAGTGGTCAACACCAGGGGGCATGTCCATAGATTACGTGGGCGAATGCATTAATATGTGTACTCAATTTTCTTTTCCTTTTTTCCCTGTTGAAGTTTTGTGTTTTGAAGCGGCTATAGCCCTGATGTGGCTCTACGAAGTCGGCTGGGCTTTCAACAACAGTAACAATAACCTCCCTCCTCCCCGTTTAAAGAACTAAGCATCACGTAGAGAGGTTGCGCAGGTTCAAGGAATACTGGTGGAGAGTATATGGACTTGTCTGAGTGCAATGAATTCGTCCTGAAACTCCAAACTTTATTACTCTGATCACCCCTCCCTCTCTCTCTCGTGGGGATGCCGGAGATTCTTTCAGTGTAAATATTATCCCCAACTTCTGGAAATTCTGTGCTAGAAATGCCCTCTTTTCTGTCACTGTTTCTGCCTTGTTCCTTTGCTTTCTGTAATTTCTTCCCATCATTTCCTGCCTTGCTGGTCCATTCACCTGTGTGTTTGATAAAGTCTTACGTACTCTCTTAGGATTGATAATTGGGTGCATGCATTGTGTATTTTTGGTTCTAGGGAAATGACATTTGCAGAAGCAATTTAAGTTAATTTAAGCATATGTTTTAGTGTCCTTAGTTATGTTTAAATTTGTATTCATGTATGATTTTTAAACCTATTGTGCGATAAATTGGACGGAGTGGTCAATACCAGGGGAATCTCCTTAGATTATGCGCGCGAATGTGTTATGTGTACTTAATTTTCTTCTCCTTTTTTTCCTGTTGAAGTATTGTACATGTATAATGTTTTGAAACGGTTGTAACCCTGATATGGCTGTATGCAGTCGGCTGGGCTTTAGATTAAATAAAAGAACAATAAGAATAAATCTGATCAACCTAGGATACAAGAAACCCAGATTCCATTACTGATCATTTGTGTCTGCCCTCCCCTTTCCATTAGAACTTGAGTGGTGGTCTGATTGCTGGTCTTTAGATGAGATAATAGACTTAAGTGCCGTACACAGTATACATCCAGCGCACGTTGAAGATCATACGGTAATAAAACGATTGCATCTGTTAAATTTTGTGGAAAAATATGGTTAATGAATAAACAAAAAATACACTGTAGAAATGTGACAACGCACATCGGCGATTTCCTTTCCCGGGAAGGAGCGGCCCCGTTTGTCACACGGGAAACCTTGAAATTCGTTGTGAACAACAAAACACAACAATCCAGCCCAGTTCGGAGTTCAGTCCATCAGGTATATCAGTATCTAAAACAGTGCGCCTTTCTAATCCCAAGCACAACGAACACATGATCAGAATATCGTGAACCATGATTATTACCGTTTTTATCCAGAACGGTGCGCCTTTTCAATTCCAGGCAAACAAGCACAAGACCAGTATTGTGAACCATGCATGATTGTTACAGTTTTCATCCAGAACGGTGCGCTTTTTCAATTCCAGACACAACTAGCACAAGACCAAAATATTGTGAACCATGATTATTTCCGTTTTTATCCAGAACGGTGCGCCTTTTTAATTCCAGGCACAACAAGCACAAGACCAAAATACTATGAACCATATTTTTGTATTTTTATCCAGAACAATGCGCCTTTTGAATCCCAGGCACAACAAATATATTGACCAGAATATTGTGAATCATAATTATTGTTATACATTCTAACAAAAGTTCCTGTGTCCACAGAAAGGTGACAGACTGTGATCCTCCTTCACTTTGCCTTCAGTGGACAAAAAGCCCCGCACATCCAGGACCCGTGTCAACACCCCAAGACACCACAAGGCGTCATTTATACCTTTCCCCGCCGTCTGGTCCATCTCGTCCGATCTTCATGAAGACCTGGTAACTATACCAAAACTGAAAACTGGGGGTGGGTGAGATGGGATGGATAGAGGAAGGGAGAGGGATTGCGAGAGGGGTAGTGAAGTCGTGGGGATAACAACTTTTCTAGGGACCAGCATTGTGATAGCTGTACCAGTCTATTCTCCATCTGATGACGGACTGACTCGCAGTCCAATACATCATTGGCATCTAGAACACTGAAGATCCTCCCCTCCTCTGTTCTGAGTCGGTCTGTGTATGTCCTTCAGGGCCTTGAGATATCCTTGTTCTGTTCGTGCCATGATATCCTTGGTCTTCCTCTTTCGCGATTTCCTTCGCGCAAAAATGTGGCTGAATGGTTAAGACGTTCGCCTGTCAGTGACAAATTCGCGGCTCCAGGGTTCGTTTACAGTAAGAGGCGTCGCCTTTTCTCCTTAGTTTGACCGGAAAATCGAACTGGACATCTAGTCCTTCGGAAGGGGACAAAAACGAATCGAACTCGTACCTTCTGGCCTGTGCACCCTAAAGAATCCACGGCAGTTGAAAGTCGTGAAAAGGACATTCGCCCGGCTGACCTGGCAAAATACTCTCGGTATTGGAGATAAACGTTCACTTCTCAATTCCCTTCCCTTGAAACCCAATTGGTATTCTTGCCTTTCTGGGGTCTTGTAGGAAAAAGAAGTGACAGAGAAGACAGCTTGGGTCAAGGGTCATTTGTCGAACCGGCTGTGTGAATGCATTCGCGTGCATGCATGTGTGTGTGTGCGTGCGTGAGACAGAAGATGACGGCTTGGGTCAGGGGTCACACGCCCTACTCCTGTCCTGTTCCCCACCCCGCCCCACCCCACCCCAGTTTGCGTGTGTTTGTGTCCTGGAGGTTTGGTCGTTGTTGGCGACTGCTTTGGTGAATGATGGGAGTGCGTGCCTTGATTTGATTCTTGAATCAAGATTTGGCGCCTGACTGTTGTCATTGTTTTCATTATGCCCAGTGAAGGGCAGTGTGGATAATGTGATTCTGCTCTTTGAGTAGTTACTGGTTGGAGATGGTGTTAGGCCAGATGATTGCTCTGATTCCTCAAAACGTTTCTTGTGTCTGGTTGACAGCTTGATAAGGTCGCTCTCTGTCATCCTCCATCATTTTGAGCCTTAAAGTGGGGTGAAAAGGACACGGCTCTAGTACAATTCCACTGTGTATTTGTATTGTATTTGGGGGAACTGGTGAGACGACTGTTCCCTGACATTCAAACCCTTCAACCTGTCCCATCATGCTGTGCCATCTGCCGTCACTCTGCATGAGAGGATTTCTTGTCTTTCACCAACCACCATGGCATCCAGTCCTCCAGTCTTCTCACCAGGCGGCGGATGCACTTTGGAGATGGCCAGCAGAGCTGGACAGGCTGAGAAAGCATTCAGCGTTCTTGACGACACGGGGAAAGTTCTTCAGTGTTATATAGAACCGATGTTGTACAGATGCGAAGCGTGGACAGTCAACACACAGTCAACAAGATTGAGGCAGCTGAAATGTTTCTAAGAAGAATGTTAAGAGTTATACGGAGAACAAAGAAAACAAACGAGACAGTCTTGAAAGAGGCAAAGACAAAAAGAATATTGTTGAATAGGATTGGGGAAGGATGGACAACATTTATATGACATTTTATGAGGCAAGAGAAATAAGAGTACCTAGTCACAACGTTAAAGGAAAAGGGAAAAAAGAGCACAAAGTTGACCTGGGGAGAAAATACTGGACAGACTTGTGGAGCGGATGAAGAAAGAGGGTGGAAGATGAACTTGCAGCGACAAAAGATATATTCGTATGGAGGGCCAAGATCTCCAACGCCATGCAGCAGGGCACATGATGACTTGGGGGAACTTCCACACGTTGTTAAGTATTCTGAGCATGTTGATGGTCTTGCTGAGACGATGCTGGATGGTGTCTGCTCATCCATTGTATCTCCCTCAGATGAAGACACAGCATTTCCTCTTTCAAATTCATCTTTGGCAGGATTCCTGCTTCACACTTCTGCAAATATACTTACACAACAAAATGCATTAATGTGTGTCTGTACAGACCTTGTACATATACAGAAGCATAACGGACAAACCATTCTTTTACATGAAATTTTCTCTATTCATGAATGTAATTATGAAATCAACGTTCGAGGAAACCATCACTATCTACCAAACACCAATCACCATCACCACCAACCACCACCACCCACCACTATCATCAACCACCAGCTACCACCAACAACCACTACCACCACACGCAGACAGTAGGAATACAGTTAATACCTTCTCTTATTGACAGATGACTGAAGAAACTTCATGCACAACGTCTAAGCTGGACACCATTCCAGACATCCCCAGAACGGATGGTACTGATGAGTTCCAGGGCTTTTCTGCTTTACAGCAAAGGACGAAAACTAGCGTCTGCCTTTGTCAACGTGGCTGACAAACCACACAGCCACACCTCTAAAGGTATTGCGTGTATTCGACGAAGGTAACTGAACAGAACGTGTGTGTGCGTGCGTGTGCGTGTGTGTGTGTGTGTGTGTGTGTGTGTGTATGCGTGCGTGCGTGCGTGTGTGTGTGTGCGTGTGCGCGCGCGTGTGTGCGCGCGTATGTGTGCGCGTGTGTGTATGTATGTGCGTGTGAGTGGGTGTTTGTGAATAGACGTTAAAAGAAATAACGAACGAAAAATACATGCATATAAATATAACAAAGGGAGGTGGCGCCGTGCGATGGCGATGTGCTTTCTCCATGAAGGTCAACCCCCATTTCACGTGGTAAAACTGCATTACGTCCAAAAACAATGAACTCAATGCCATCCAATCCAATCCAATCTAGTTTGTTTGGTCAAAGCGACGAGAAAATTGTTCAACGGATATTTTCTTTCTTGTTGTGAAATGTTAGGTATACAGCTCAAAATGGTACATCCTTCAGACCAAGAGGAGTTCGTTTTTAAACGTAAACAGAAATAGTCCATAATTTGAGTGCAGTGACCTGAAATGCTGCTTAAGTTTCCAGAAGACTGTCTGCTATTTCCTTTTGAATCTGTTCCACATTCGTGACACTGTGCAACCGTTCAGAGACTAATAGGCTTGTTTGTACGTTAAGTGCGTATGATTTATTGATTGTCTGTTTTGATTGTTTTTCCGGTGTGTGCATGTGTTTTTGTGTTCCTATGAAAGCGAGTTTTCTACACGATTTTGCCAGAGGCAGTTCTTTTGTCGTGGAATCTTGTTCTTCTATCCATCTGTCCGCCCCTGTCTAAGCATGAATCCACTGTCTACATTATATGTCTCTATTTTCGTTAAATCATCTGGACTTTTTTTTCTATTTGTCTACTTACATATTTTGTGTAAGTCTTTGCACATACAATTTTGTTCTCACCTTGTTGCAGTTTGCCGGTAATGACCTCACACCACGCCAGGACAGTAGCGTACGCTCTGTATCGTAAAAAGCAACAGCAGCAGCAGCAGCAGCAGTAGGAGGAAGATCAAAACCAAGTGAGTCTTCCATTACATACGTTATAGAAACCAGAAAAAAACATAAAGAAGGAGAAACCAAACAAAACAAGAAAAATAAATAAAGCAAAGTACGCGAAAAATATGTAAAACAAAAAGAAAGAACGAATAGATAATAAGAGGAAATGAAAAAGACGCAAGGGAACACGAACAAGAAAGGCAAGAACAAGGACAACAAGAACAATAGAAGAAGAAGAGAGAAAAATCAAAACCAAAACACAACAAGAACAACAACAGGTACGGCATAAAACTGAGCAAGAAGATAACGAACAATCACAAAGTTTGCGCTATAAAACAAAACAACACAAAACCAAAATTAAAACAAAAACACGCAAACAAGTAGAGAAACATACAAAACAAGAAGAAAAGCCGACCAATACACAATATAAAGAAAATCCATGGTTGTTGTTATCATTACGCAATTGAAAACAACAGCCAACGAAACGAAAACAGTGGCAACAAACAAATCAAGAGAACAACAAGAGCAGAAACGATGAGAAGCAGAACGAAAACAAACAGAAAAAGGACTTCAATGATAACAACAGCGACAAAAACGCCACCAGCAAAACGCCAAGAACAGCATGAAGAAGAAGAGTAAAAGGGAAAAACCGAGAATAAGAAGTACATCAAGAACAATTATACCAATAAGAGGAGGATCAAAGAAGCTAGAAAAGAAAAACAAAAGCAAAATAAAGCATTGAGGCCTAAGGCAGAATGAACATAAACTAGGCTTATAGTGAAAAGACGTTAAATCAAAGAACGAACGAAAAAATTAAACGCGAAAACAACAGAAAGCTAAGTAGACCATGATTAATAAAACTACCGACAAAATAGAATAAGAACACAAAAGAAAGAGGAATGTATGATCAAGAAAACGAGGAGGAAACAAATAAACAAAACAGGAGAAATGAGACATGGCAACAACTGAAACAAGAACCTAAGAACACGATAACAAACAAAATCACGAAACAAAAAGAAGAGAAACAAAGAAACAAAAGGAACAGGAGAAGAAACATTTGGCGGAAATGCAAAAGAAAGCCAAGAACAGAAAAAAACAAGAAATAATAATGATAAGAAACGGGGAAAAAACATCGGGAAAGACAAACGAAAGAACTGGAAAACAATGAAGAACAAACAAGAAACAAGAAAACAAATGAACCAAACGAAACAAACGAACATAACACGTAAGACGCGAGAGAACAAGAACAACAAGCAACACCTAACAAAAAAAAGCAAAAAAAAGGATAAAAACAGACAAGAAGAAAGAACAAGAAGACTAAACAACTGACAATGGGAACGACCATAAACATTACACCAAATCAGGCAACAACGAACACCAACAGGAACAAGAACAAAATACAAAGCAAACTACAACAATACAAACACAAAAGAAAACGAGGAAAAAACAAGACAGAAGCAACAGAACAAAACGAAGACCTACGACAAGACCGCAACATGACAGAACAAAACAATTTAAAAAGTTGGACAAACAAGACAACGACAACGACGAGAACAAGACAAACGAAAGAACAACACGAAAACGAAAACGACAACGAGAACGAGAACAACACGAGAACAACGAGAACAAGACAACGAGAAAACAAGAACAAAACGAGAAAACAACAAGAGCAACGACAACAACGAGACAAGAACAAACAACAACGAGAACAACAACGAGAACAACACGAGAACAAACGAGAAGAACAACAATAGAACAACAATGACGACAACGAGAAGAAAACGAGACATGAAAAGAACGACAATGAAAAAACGACAGAGAACTACGAACGACAACGAGAACGAAAGAAAGAGCAACGAGAAGAACAACGAGACAGAAAACGAGAACAATATGACAACAATAACGAAACAACAATGAAACAACGAGAAGACAACGAACGAGCGAGAGAACAACTAGACACGACAACGAAAAAACAACACAACGAGAATAACGACAGAGAAAACGACTACGACGACAACGAGGAGAAAACGACACGACAACGAGAAAACAAGAACAACGAGAAGAACAACAGACGAACGAGAGAACAACGAGACGACAACGAGAAAACAAGAAAACGAGAAGAACGAAACAACGAGAACAACAACGAGTAACAACACGACAACAACGAGAACAGAACAACAGAACAACAAGAAACGAAAACAACAAAACGAGCAACAACAACGAAAACACCAAAACAGAACAACAACAACGAAAACAACATGAACAATAACCAGAACAACAACGAGAAAACAATTAGAACGACAACGAGAAAACAACAACCAGAACAACACGAGGACAATAACGAGAAAAACATCGAGGAAAACGTCGAGAACAACGACAACGAGAAACGAGAACAACGAGAACAACAAGAAACGATAGGAACAACAACGACGACAATGAGAACAACGACGGACAATGAGAAAATAACGACGACAACGAGAAAAAGCAGCAACGACGACAACGAGAAGAACAACGAGAAGAATAACACGACGACAATGAGAAGAACAACGACGACAATGAGAGGAAGAACAACAACGAGAAGAACAACAACGACGTCAATGAGAAGAACAACGACGACAATGAGAAGAACAACGACGACAATGAGAACAACGACTACGACAACGAGAAGAAAATCGATGACAACGAGAACAAGGACGACAACGAGAACAACGACATCGAGAAGAACAAGGACGACAACGAGAAGAACAAGGACGACAACGAGATGAACAACGATGACAACGAGAAGAACAACGGCAACGAGAACAAACAACGGCAACGAGAACAATAACGACGGCAACAAGAAGAACGCCGACGACAACGAGAAGAAAAATAACGACGGCAACGAGAAGAACGACGACAACGAGAACAATAACGACAACGAGAAGAACAATAACGACGACAACTAGAAGAATAATAACACAACGAGAAGAACAATAACGACGACAACTAGAAGAATAATAACGACGACAACGAGACAAAACGACAACGAGAAGAACAATAACGACAACGAGAAGAACAATAATGATAACGAGAAGAAAACGACGAAACGAGAACGACGACGACAACGAGAAGAGCAACGACGACAGGAACGAGAAGAACAACGATAACAAGCAGGACAACAACAACGAGAACAACCACAACAATAACGAGAACAACAAAAACAACGAAAACAACAAAAACGAGAATAATAAAAACGAGAATAACGAGAACACCAACGACGAGAGCAACAACAACAACGATAGCAGCAACAACGAGAAACAACAAAAAAAACGAGAACAACAGGAGAAAACGAGAACAACGAGAACAACATGCACAGCGAAATGAACAACATCGAGAACGAGGACAGCAACAACGAGAACATCAACGAGAACAACAGCAACGAAAACAAAACGAGAACAACAAAATGAGAAAACTACAACGAGAACAACTACGAGAACAACTACATAAACATCAACGAGAACAAAATCAACGAGAAAACAAAAAACGAAAACAAAACGAGAACAACAACGAGAACGAGGACAACGAGAAGAACAACGAGAACGACGACAAGAACGACGACGACGACGAGAAGAACGACGACAACAACGACGACAACAACAACAACAACAACAACGAGAACAAGAAAAACAGCCAGAACAACGAGCACAACAGCGACCACAACAGCAGCGAGGACAACGACGACAACGAGAACAACAATAAGAACAACAACGAGAACAAGAACAACGAGAAAAACGACGAGAACAAAAACGACGAGAACAACGACGAGAACAACGACGAGAACAACGACGGGAACAATGACGAGAACAACAACGAGAGCAACAACAAGGACGACAACAAGGACGACAACGAGAAGAACAAGGACGACAACGAAAAGAACAACAAAGAGAAGAACAACGACCACAACGAGAACAACATCGACAACGAGAACAAGGACTACAACGAGAAGAACAAGGACCACAACGAGAACAACAACGACAACGAGAAAAACAATAACGACGACAATGAGAAGAACAATAACGACGACAACGAGAAGAACAGTAACGACGACAACGAGAAGAACAATAACGACGACAACGAGAAGAACAATAACGATGACAACAAGAAGAAAAACGACGAGAACGAGAACGACGACGACGACAACGAGAAGAGCAACGGTAACATCCAGAACAACAACAACGAGAACATCCACAACAATAACGAGAACAACAAAAACAACGAAAACAAAAACGAGAATAAAAACAACAACAAAAAACCCGAGAACAACGAGAACACCAATAACGAGAACACCAACAATGAGAGCAACAACGAGAGCAACAACGAGAGCAGCAACAACGAGAACAACAACAACGAGAACAACAACAAAAACAAGAACAACAAGGAGAAAAACGAGAACAATAACAATGAGAACAACATCGACAACAACGAGAACGAACAACATCGACAACAACGAGAACAACAACGAGGACAACAACAACGAGAACAACAGCAACGAGAACAACAGCAACGAAAAACAAAAACGAGAACAACAAAAATGAGAACTACAAGAACAACAACAACAACGAGAACAACTACGGGAACAACTACATAAACATCAACGAGAACAAAAACAATAAACAACAAAAACGAAAACAACGAAAACGAAAACAACAAAAACGAGAACAACGAAAACAACGACGAGAACAACAACAGCGAGAACGAGGACAACGAGAAGAACGAGAACGACAACGACGACGACAACGAGAAGAACAACAACGAGAACAAGAAAAACAACCGGAACAACGAGCACAACAGCGACCACGACAACAACGAGAACAACTACGAGAACAACTACAACGAGAACAACAACGAGAACAAGAGCAACGAGAACAACGACGAGAACAACGACGAGAACAACAACGATGAGAACAATGACGATAACAAAAACGACGAGAACAACGAGAGCAACAACAAGGACAACAAGGACGACAACGAGAACAATAAGGACCACAACGAGAACAACATCGACGACAACGAGAACAAGGACTACAACGAGAAGAACAATGACGACAAAGAAAACAAGGACGACAATGAGAAGAACAAGGACGACAATGAGAAGAACAACGACAACGAGAAGAACAACGACGACAACGAGAAGAACAACGATGACAACGAGAAGAACAACGACGAAAACTTTGACAACGAGAACAACGACGATGACAACTACGACAGCGAGAAAAACGACGACAACGAGAACAACTACGACAACGAGAAGAACAACAACGACGACAACGAGAACGACAACAACGAGAAGAACGACGACATCGAGAACGACAACAGCGAGAAGAACAACGACGACAACGAGAAGAACAACGACGACGACAACTACGACAACGAAAAGAACGACGACAACTACGACAAGAATAACAACAACGACAAAGAGAACAACTACTACGACGAGAAAAAACGACAACGACAAGAACAACTACAACGACAAGAACAACGACAAGAACAACGACACCAACAAGAACGACGACAACGAGAACAACGACAACGTGAAGAACTACAACGATGATAACGAGAAGAACAACGACATGAACAACAAGAAGAACAACAACAACAAACATCGAGAAGAACAACGGCAACAATGAGAACAACGAAGACAACGAGAAGAGCAACAATGACGACAACAGAAGAACAATGACAACAACGAGAAGACAAACGACAAGAACAACGACGACAACAAGAACAACGACAACAAGAACAACGACGACAACCAGAGAACAACGAAGACAACGAGAAGAGCAACAATGACGACAATAAGAAAAACAACGAGAAGAACAACAACGTCAACGAGAAGAACAACGAGAAGAACAACGAGAACAACAACGAGAACGACTACAAGAACAACTATAACGAGAAGAGCAACGATGACAACGAGAAGAACAAAAACGACAACGAGAACAATAACGACAACAAGAACAATAACGACGACAACGAGAAGAACAATAAAGACGGCAACGAGCACGACGACGACAACGAGAAGAACGACGGGGAAGAACAACGATAACAACCAGAACGAGAACAACCACAACAACGAGAACAACAACAACGAGAACAACAACAACGAGAACAACAAAAATAACGAGAACAACGACGACAACGAGAACAACGACAACGAGAACAACGACGACAACAATAAGAATAAAAAAAAAAACGACAACGAGAAGAACAACGACGACAACGAGAACGAGAAGAACAACGACAACGAAAAGAACAAGAAACGACAACGAGAACAACAACGAAGACAACGAAAGCAACAATGAAGACAACGAGAAAAGCAACAACGACGACAACGAGAAGAACAACGACGACAAGAACAACGACGACGACGAGAACAACGAAGATAACGAGAAAAGCAATGACGACCACGAGAAGAACGACAACGAGAACGACGACAACGAGAAGTACAGCGACAACAACGAGAACAACGACAACGAGAAGGACAACAACGAGAACAACAACTAGAAGAACAGCGACAACGAGAAGAAAAACGACAACGAGAACAACAACGATAACGAGAACAACAACGAGAACAACAGCGACAACGAGAAGAACAAGGATGAGAACTACAACGAGAAGAACAACTACGGCAACAACAAGAACAACTACAACTACGACAACGAGAAGGACTATGAGAACGAGAAGAACAACGACCACAACGAGAAGAACGACGACAACGAGAACGACAATGAGAAGAACAACGAGAACAACAACGAGAACAACAACGACGACGGGAAGAACGATGACGACGATAACAACGACGACAACGAGAACAACGACGACAACGAGTACAACAAAAACGACAACGAGGAGAACAAGAACGACAACGAGAACAACAACGACGACAACGAGAACAGTAACAACGACAACCAGAAGAACAACGATGAAGACGACGAGAACGACGATGACGACGACGACGAGAAGAACAACTAAGACGACAACGAGAAGAACAAAAACAACAACGGGAACAACTACAACGAGAACAACTAGTACAACAACGGGCACAACTGCAACGAGGACAAGGACAACAACAACGAGAACTACAACGAGAACAACGACAACGAGAACAACTGTAAGGAGGACAAGAACAAGAACAACTACAACCAGAATAACTACGAGGACAAGGACAACGAGAACAACAACAACGAGAACAACAAGAACAGCTACGAGGACAAGGACATCAACAACGAGAACGAGAACAGCGACAACGAGAACAACTACGAGAACAACAAGAACAATTACAACGAGAACAACGAAAACAACGAGAACGAGAACAACGACGAGAACAACTGCAACGAGAACAACTACAACGAGAACAACGACAACGAGAACGACGACAACGAGAACAACGACGACAACGAGAACAACGACGACAACGAGAAGAGCAACAAGGACGACAACGAGAACAACAACGACGACGATGAGAACGACAACAAAAACGACGACAACGAGAACAACGAAGATAACGAGAAAAGCAATGATGACAACGAGAACAACAACAACGAGAACAACAACGACGACAACGAGTACAGTGACAACAACGAGAACGACAACCAGAAGGACAACGAGAAGAACGAGAAGAACGAGAACAACAACAAGAACAACAAGGAGAAGAAAAATAACTACGACAATGAGAACTATGAGAACGAGAAGAACGACGACAACGAGAACAACGACAACGAGAACAACGACGACGACAACGAGAACGACAACGAGAACGACAACGAGAAGAACAACGACGACAACGACGACAACGAGAAGAACGACGACGGGAAGAACGATGACGACGAGAACAACGACGACAACGAGAACAACAACGACGACAACGAAAAGAACAACTAGAAGAACAACGAGAACGAGGACATTAGCAACGAGAACAACGATACCAACTACAACGAGAACAAGACGAGAACAACGACGAGAACAACAACGACGAGAACAACAGCAACGAGAACAATTACGACGAAAACAACGAGAACAATAACGAGAACATCGACGAGAACAAGGACGAGAACATCGACGAGAACAAGGACGAGAACAAGAACGACGAGAACAGCAAGAACAACGAGAACGACGAGAACGAGAACAACAATAACGAGAACAACGACGATAACGAGAAGATCAACAACAAAGAGAAGAACCACAATGACGACAACGAGAACAACAAGGATGACAACGTGAAGAACAACAGAGAAGACAACGAGAACAACGATGACAACGAGAAGAACAAGGATGAGAACTACAACGAGAAGAACAAATACGGCAACAACAAGAACAACTACAACTATGACAACGAGAACAACAAGGATGACAACGTGAAGAACAACAGAGAAGACAACGAGAACAACGAGAAGAACAAGGATGAGAACTACAACGAGAAGAACAAATACGGCAACAACAAGAACTACAACTATGACAACGAGAAGGACTGTGAGAACGAGAAGAACAACGACCACAACGAGAAGAAACGACGACAACGAGAACAACGACGACAACGAGAACAACGACAATGAGAAGAACGACAACGAGAACAACAACGAGAACAACGACAACGACGACGGGAAGAACGATGACGACGATGAGAACAACAACGACAACGAGTACAACAAAAACAACGAGGAGAACAAGAACGACAACGAGAACAACAACGACAACGAGAACAGTAACAACGACGACAACCAGAAGAACAACGATGAAGACGACGAGGACGACGACGACGACGACGACGACGAGAAGAACAACAAAGACAACGAGAAGAACAAGAACAACAACGGGAACGACTACAACGAGAACAACTAGTACAACAACGGGCACAACTGCAACGAGAACAACAACGAGGACAAGGATAGCAACAACGAGAACAACTACAACGAGGACAACGACAACGAGAACAACTGTAAGGAGAACAAGAACAACCACCAGAATAACTACGAGGACAAAGGACAACGAGAACAACAACGAGAACAAGAACAACGAGAACAGCTACGAGGACAAGGACATCAACAACGAGAACAGCGACAACGAGAACAACGAGAACAACGACAACGAGAACAACAACGAGAACAACGACAACGAGAACGACAACGAGAAGAGCAACAAGGACGATAACGAGAAGAACAACAACGACGACGATGAGAACAACGAGAACAACAACGACGACAACGAGAACAACGAAGATAACGAGAAAAGCAATGATAACGAGAACAACAACGAGAACAACAACGACAACGAGAACAATGACGACAACGAGAAGTACAGTGACAACAACGAGAACGACAACCAGAAGGACAACGAGAACAACGAGAAGAACGAGAACAACAACAAGAACAAGGAGAAGAAAAATAACTACGACAATGAGAACTATGAGAACGAGAACAACGACGACAACGAGAACAATGACGACAACGAGAAGTACAGTGACAACAACGAGAACGACAACCAGAAGGACAACGAGAACAACGAGAAGAACGAGAACAACAACAAGAACAACAAGGAGAAGAAAAATAACTACGACAATGAGAAGAACTATGAGAACGAGAACAACGACGACAACGAGAACAACGACGACGACAACGAGAACAACGACAACGAGAACAACGATGACAACTACAACGAGAACAGCTACGAAAACAAGAACAACTACAACTACGACAATGAGAACTACAACAACGAGAAGAAAACGACCACAACAAAAACAACTAGAACGACAACGACGATAACGAGAAGAACAACGACGACAACAAGAACAACGAAAACGAGCATAACAACGACGACAACGAGAAGAACAGCTACAACTACGACAATGAGAAGAACTATGAGAACGAGAACAACGAGAAGAACGACGACAACGAGAAGAACGACAACGAGAACAACGACAGAGGGAGGGAATTCCGGGTGGGAGAAATAAAATGAGGGAACTCTGGGTGGTGGGAAACGGCCAGAGGGAACTCCGGGTGGGATGGGGAACAGAAGAAGGTCCTTCGGTTGGGGGCGGGGGGGGAGGAGAAAAGAAGGGAACTAAGGGTGGAGATTAAATAGTGGGAGGGAGCTTTGGTTGAGGAGGAAAATAAAGGAAAGGAACTCTTGTTGAAGAGGGAAACAGATGGAGGGAACTCCAGGCAGGGGGGGGGGGGACAGAGGAAGGGAACTCTTGGTGGGGATAAACAGAGGGATGGAACTCTAGATAGGGTGAAACAAATGAAGGGACATTTGGGTGGGGGAAGAAAAGTCAAAACTCTGGGAATGGGGACAAAGGGACTGGCGATTAAAAGGAAAAACAAAAAGAGGGAACTTGGAGGGAAGTTGGTGGAAGGAAGTCTGGGAGAAGCAATGGAGCAGGAGGGGGACAAGTGAGAGGGAAATTCAAGGAGAAACGAAACGAGGGTAGAGAACGTCAGGCAGGGGAGGATAAGGCAAAGGCTCTTCCAGGTAACTTCAGGGAAGGGGAGGAATATCCAAATGGGAATGAACAGGGGAGGTAAGTTTTGTTTGCTTTTGTTTTGTTTTGTTTTTGTTTGTTGGTTGGTTGGTTTGTTGTTTTTGTTGTTTGTTTTATGAGAGGGTTACAAATAGATGGGAACTTTAGGAAGTAACACAGAAAGGCAAACTATAACTTTGGAGTGGACACTTCGGAGAGCAGCAAATGAAGGGAATTCTGGGTAAGGAAAACAAAAGGGAGGAACTCGGGGTTGAGGACACGATGAGAGAGAACTCTAGGGGGAGAGAACTCTAGGTGGAGGTAATAAAGGAAGTTAAAGGCGGAGTACAAAATAGAAACGAAGTGGACCAAGAGGGAAGGATTTTAAGAGGAACGAAAAACAAGGGTAGTGTGTCGGGGGGTTGGGGTGAGGGGAATTTGGGAGGGGAACCGTGGGGTGGAAATTTGGGAGAGAACCAGGGGGATCAATGGGATGTAATTTTGGGGTGGAAAGAGAGAGGATAAGTTGGAAGGAACTTCAAGGAGAACCAAGGGAAGGAATTACAGGGCAAGGGGAGGGAACATTGGAGGAATTTATAGACAAGGGAACTTGGGAAAGGGGACTTCAGGAGAAGATAACCAATGAAGGGGAGTCGGGCGGGGAAGGAGGTTTACTTCAGACAGGGAACTCTGGGTTAGATCTTTGGGAGTGGGGTCACTGAGAGGAAATTTGAGGAGGGACGCTCAGAGAAAGATGGAAACGGTGTGTGTGGCTGAACCAAACGGAGGAGCGTGAGGAGGAGCAAGCATATATTTCAATATAGCAATCTACTTCCATCTCGGAGAAGTAAACACTCTAATCTCCATGGGTTGCCCTCCAAATCAGGTATTTGTTGTCTATGAAAATGGACGCGAAGGTAACCAATAGGCCTTTAAGGTCGGTTATGTTGGCTCTTTCTGTGTTTTGTTTCTTTTACATCGGTATTGTTGTGAAGATCTTGCTACCACACAGAGTTTGCGTACATGAAGGATTCGGTATCAAGTGCGTGCGTGTGTGCGTTGCTGCGTGCGTGCGTGCGTGTATGTGCATGTGTGCGTGCGTATGTGCGTGCTTGTGTGTATGCGCGTGTGTGTGTGTGTGTGCGTGCGTGCGTGTGTGCGTGTCTGTGCGTGTATGTGGTGTGTGTGTGTGTGCGTGCGTGTGTGTGAGTGTAGCTTAGGGTGCAATTTCTATCTCTCATTTTTGAGCAGGCTGGCTGGCTGTTGGATCTGAACCCTGGATCTCAAGGTCTGATGTCTCGAGTCCAGTTCCAGCCCGCAACATGAAAAAGACTGGCGAATTCACTGTCCATCTTTTAAAGTTTTAATCATTCTGGCGGTGTCAGTCAAAGCTTGGCGCTTGACAAAGGCCAGTTGGCCGAAAATTTGCGCATGCCTTACCTGGTTGTATTGAATACGCGTTCTGATTCTTTTTTTTCTTTTCTTTTGGTCCCTGTTTGATTGAACGCGGGCAGTCATACGTGTTTTGGCAATCAAATTATGTCAAAGGATGCAGGGCTAATCAGACCGAGTTTTTTTAATAGTTAGATTGGAGGGCAAGCCATTTGATATCGACGTCATCCAAGTATATGCACCAGTTTCAGTTTCTCAAGATGACGTCTCCGCGCTCGGAATGAATTCCATATGCACTAACGTCACAGATGCCGTGCGATGGAGAAGATCCAAAATGATCACGGCACAAGTACCAACATCGGCAAGTACTGAGGAAGAAATTGACAACTTTGTGAAGAGTTAGAAACGGTCAAGGTACAATTTAAATCACAGGACATTACAATACACGTAATAATGGAAGATTTTAATAATAAAGTGGGACAGGGAAAAAGTAGACGAACTAGTTGGACCCTTGGCCTTGGCGTGCGAAATGAAAGGGGAGAAACTTGCTGAGTGGGCACATGGAAATGAATACATTGTGTTCAATGATAGACAAAAACATCACGAGGCGCATAGAGAAAAAACAAAAGCAAAAGTAACATCAAATTCAATCTTGGGACTTTTAAAGACAGATTAATCAACTCGTGCAAAATTTAGCGTAGATCTATATGTTCAAAACAAATTATGTTGTCTTCTCGTGCGTGTCGTGCGTGCGTGCGTGCGTGCGTTCATCTATGTGTAGACCGACACGTCTCTGCGTGCTTGCTTGAGCCGAGGTTCTGGTCTATGGGAAACAATTGCGTTCGTAACGCTTTATAATAGGCTAGTGACAATTATTCCCCTTGGCATCGATTGCCCTCGCAGTGAGCTGTGGTCAGTCGGAGATATCAGGAACTCGAAGACAGCAGAATTTAAGTAAAACGAGTTTTTTGTTTTGTCTTTATTTCTGCATTGCATAGTGCTAGTATGTTTTGTGTTGTGTCGTGCTGTGTTGTGTTGTGTTATGCCATGTTGTGCTGTGCAGAGTGTTGTGGTGTCGTATCGTGACGTGTCACGTCGTTGTTCAGACCTATTTCTTGAAAAGAACGGATTTTACGCACTTTTTTGATTTAGTGGTTCTTGTGACCTACATCGTTGTGCCCTACCTTTTGCTTTTGCGATGAATCAGTTGTACATACCTTTCACTAAAATGTGGCCGAGATCCACTCACAAGTAAAAAAAGAAAATCTTCCTCACACATTTTTCTCACACGTTAATATACAGACAAACGAGACATACACCTCTCTCCGGTTGATATGAAACAATAACAATTTCCCTTAATAAAAATGGAAAATTGTGTGTGTGTGTGTGTGTGGGGGGGGGTGATGGTGGTGGTTAGGTGTGGGGTGTAGGATTGAGGGAGATCAATACACAAAAGAAGAAAAAGAAATGGGATGGGTGGACGGGTAGGATTGAACGAAATCAAATAATAATAATAATGATGATGATAATGATGATGATGATGATAACAATAGTGATAATAATAATAATCATAATAATAAACTGAAAAAAAATCTGTCCATTTTATACTGCTCTGCCCATATCAAATACCCTTCATTTGGTAGTAATGAAGTGGTTGCGACCCAGTCTCTTTACAGTGTGAAGGGTTAAGGACGAAGCACTTGTCTGATGGGGGGGGGGGGGGTTGTTCTCTGAGGACCTTCTCCTGTTCGGCTCTTTCCAAGATTTCTTGCTGCCCTAAAGGTCCTGTTGGTGTCAGCTTAGCTCTAGCATTCCCTCGCCCTGTCCACCAATTGGCTTTTTAAATTAAGTTCATAGTGCATAATTATAGTATAGCCACAATGACTCTCTTGAACAAATTCCTCTCCCTCGCTTCAAATTCATATTCATATTCACATTTTTTTCCACCAAGATTTCAGAAAGGCAAGAAGGCTAATTGAACTTCAAGGGGTGGGACCTGGGAAATCAACCTATCTCTCCAATTTTTTTTTATACCAAGGCATCCAAGCAATGTCCTGTTCTTCACGATTTTCAACTGCCGTGGGGTCTTTAGCGTTCGCAGCCAGGAGGCGCACGGGTCTGACTCGTTTTTCGTCCTCTTCCGAAGGACTTCACGTTCAGTTCGATTTCTCTGTCAAACTGAGGAGAAAAGTCGAAGGGTCTCTACGGGGAGCAAACCATGGGACCTCGAGTTTAGTTACTGGCAGGCGAGCGTCTGAACCATTCTGCCACTCTTCCCCCTAAAGGCCCTAATGGTGCTGGCCCGGGAAAAGTTGAGTTTTCTGTCACCTCGCTCCCCTACGAAAACAGGGTTATGGAATCATCTTCGTAGGACCTCAGGACCTGGCCAGCTATTGAGATTATAAGCAGGCTTTTAAGGCTTGTGCCGTGATCATTCTGGATTTTCTCCATCACATGGCACCTGTGACGTTAGTGCATATGGAATTCATTCCGAGCGAGGAGACGTCATCCTGAAAAATTGAAACTGAAACTGAAATTGAACACATTCCACTTCCAATTCAATATCGACACCTTATGTAAATTACTACGTGTGGTTCTGCAATATGGTTGAAGTGTCTGTGCGTGCGTGCTTGTTGTGTATGCATCCGTGTGTGGGTGTATGTGTTTGTGGGTGAGTGCGTGTGTGTTAGTATGTGCGCGTGTGTGAGCGTCTGTTTCGTATATGCATCTCTGTGTGTGCGTGTCTGTGTGTATGCATTTTGTGTGTGTGTGTGTGTGTGTGTGTGTGTGTGTGTGTGTGTGTGTGTGTGTGTGTGTGTGTAGTGTGTGTGTGTGTGTGTGATAAGACCGAAACCTCTTCCTTTGTTCCTGTTGGCAAAGTTATAGACAGGGTCGATAGCGTGTGTGTGATAACACCGAGTAAAGCTGTGACGCAGATAGTGTGTAAAAGTTTCGATTTCACACTACAGCGCTTTCAGGCTCAGATAGTGTTTTGTTGTTTGTATTTTTATTTCTTTGGTTGTTTGTCTGTTCGTATGTTCTTTTTTGTTTGTTCGTTTGCTTCTTTGTTTGCTTGTTTTTTGTTGGTGTTTGCTTGTTGATTGTGTTTTGTTTGCTTCTTTCTTTTGCTTGTTTGTGTGATTGCATGTTTATTTGTTTGCTTGTTTTGTTTGTTTGTCAGCGTTTGTTGTATGTTTGTTTTTTTGTTGTTGCTTGTTGTTAGTTTATTTGTTTGTTTGCTTGTTTGTATGTGTGGTGTGTGTTGTCATTGTTTACTTGTTTGCTTGATTGTTTCTTATGTTTGTTGGTTGGTTTGTTTTTCTTTGTTTGCTTGCTTTTCTAATGTTGTGTTTGTTGTGTTTGTTGTGTTGTGTTGTGTGTGTTGTTGTACCTTGCTTGCTTGTTAGCTTTGTTTGTTCAGTTAGATGTTGTTGCGTTTGGTTTATACCAAAATCTTCTTTTCTGACTAACACGATTGATTTCATGCGACGGAGAGAAGGATGTAGGCGTACATACTGGTTGTTTTTGTGTGCACATCTGTGTCTCTGTCTGCCTGTCGTTGTATGTCTATGATGCCTAGTTGTTTCTTTATTTCCGGTGCTTGATCCATTAGGCCACTTAGAGTGTCGCAGATGTCAATCATACACAAGCGCACATGCACCACAGCTTACGACCAAATACTACAACGCACACTCCACAGCCACTCACGGGACAGGCACAACGCAACAAGCGCACAGCACACGCTACCACGCACACCGCACACGCCACACGCACACGCCACGCACGCGCACGCACGCACGCACGACCACGTTCGCGCCACGCACGCACACACACACACGCACACACACACACACACACACACACACACACACACACCACACCACACGCACACACCACGCACACACACACCCACACATGCACACACACACGTACACGCTGACAACGCAATACATTTTTTTTAAAAAAAGAATAAAAAATGTATGGAGATTAGAAAAACTGATATGTTCGGCACTTGTGGAAGAAGTACTGGGAAGGAAACGTTTGAGGTTGAACTTGAATGTTCCAATGATACGCGGATACAATACTTCCTTACTTTTACTTACTTTTTCTTTCCCCTTGTACCGGTGGGCGTGCGGGGAGATACAGTCGTCTGTCAGCAGCAAGGCGGGTGGCCTGGGTAAGGGACATCTCGTGAGCTCTGAGAGTGTCTGCCACGGAGTCGCTCCATCGTTGTCTTGGTCTTCCTCTGGCTCTCCAGCCAGAGTATCTGGGGATACAATACTAGTACAAAAATATCGACAAAGTGAAACATAAGTCAGGTAGGACTCAGGACCTGGCCAACCCATAGGGGTTATGTGCAGGCGTAAGGTTTGTGTCATGATCACCATAAACATGGCACTTGTTACGTTAGTGCATATAGAATTCGTTCGAGGGCGGAGACGTCATGTTGAGAAACTGAAACTGAAACTGAATCTGAGAGATAAGATCGAAACAAGCTGTGACTGGTGTTTTTGATTACAAAATGTCCAATAGACGGGGGAGGAGAAATTGGTAATCTTTAGTATCAAAAAGAGCTGAGAGGCCAACTGTAGGAGAATAGAAATTCTGTCTTGATCTAAAAACTGTAATAAAGTATTCACAATGCCCAACCGTCTCTGTACTGTGCCCAAACCTATAGGCAGATGGAGGCTAAGAAGATTGTGAGCGGTCAAATAGGGGTAGAGGTGGTGGAGCACGAGTCTGAAGAAGTGTAGAGAGCTTGTTTTGTCCATTTATGTATTTATCTGTTTATTTATTAGTGTATTTATAGTTAGTTAATCCGTTAATCAGTCGGTTAGTTAGAGTGAGTTAGTCAATAAGTCAGTCAGTCAGTTAATCAGTCAGTCAGTTAGTTGGGTTTGTTGGTTGGTAAGTTTAGTTAGTTTGTCAGTTTGTTAGTCAGTCAGTCAGTCAGTCTCAATTATTTGGTTGGTCATTTAGTTGGTTGATATTTTATTACTCTTTTATTACTTAATGTATTTATGTATTCATTTCTTTATGTGTGTGTGTGCCTGTTTGTTGTTGTTGTTGTTGTTGTTTTTTCTTTCTTTCTTCTTCTTGTATCTATGCGTCTATTTTTACTTTGTGTGTCAATACGTTTGCGTGAAACTACATATTCTCAAGTATCTGATTCCATCAGTGTTACTTAATGCAGGGACTTCCAGCAACTAGCTCACTTCGTATCAATTTTGATTTAAATGTGCGCATAATGATGTAATGTATTTTTTTTAAGGCTGAAAAGCATGACCTTGGCAAGGATAGAAATGATAGTTCGCACAGACGTGCATGGTGGAGTAGCGGTGGAAGAGAAAACGACATTGACAAAGACACTTTAGTCTCCAACGGCACAAGGTATTAGCTACATCCCACTTTTCTAACTGAGGATTGGGTTAGACTGAATTCTTAATTTCCTTTTATTTTGTCTCTAATTCGTGTGTTTGTTTGTTGTTTCTTTCTTTTCTTGTTTTGTTTTTTGTTTGTTTGTGATAATTGTTTGTTTTTATTTTGATCACAACTGAAATCATTTGCATAAAATATGAGTTGCTGTAAATGGGACAATACACGTCGCCATCACATGTCGCCACCCATTTTTTTTGTTTGTTTGTTTGTTTGTTTGTTTTCTTGTGCGAGTGTATTTCTGTTACCTCTTATACTGGATTTCCCCTACATAATTTTGCCAGGACAACTCTTTGGTTGGCTGTGGGATATTTTGCGTGCATTAAGAACATGCTGCACAAGTGACGCTGTAAACCATTTTAATGATGATGGATGATTGATGATATGATGATTGACTGACTGACTGATGCTGATTGACTGATTGATTGATTGATTGATGACTGATTGATTGATTGATTGATGATCTTTTGCTGATTGATGGTTGATGATTGGTGATTGTTTGAGAATTGAGGACTAATTGATGATTGTTGATGATGGATGATGATCAGTAATGGATGATGGATGAAGGATGATGGATGATGGATGGTTATGATGATAATGACGATGATTATGAGGAGGAGGAGGAGGAGGATGACGACTACAATGACAACGACAACGACGTTTGTTGTTGTTGTTTGTTGTCGTTGTTGTTGTTTGTTGTTGGTGTTGTTTGGTGTTTCTTTGTGTTGCTTGGTGCCGGTGTTGTGTTGTTGTTGGTGTTGGTGTTGGTTTGTTGTGGTGCTGGTGTTGGTGTTGTTGTTGGTGGTTGTTGGTGTTGTGTTGTTGGTTGTTGTGGTTGTTGTGTTGTTGTTGGTTTTGCATGTTGTTGCTTTTTCCAAAAAAGACTGATACTCAGACACCACTAATATGTGTGTGTTTATGCGTTTATGTGCGTGTGTGTGTGTATGTGTGTGTGTGTGTGTGTGTGTGTGTGTGTGTGTGTGTGTGTGTGTGTGTGTGTGTGTGTGTTGTTTTGTTGTTCTTGTTGTTTCCCAAAAAAGTCTATTACTTAGACCACCGGCTCAACGTCTAGTACAGTGCAATAGAGAAAATATCTGACAATTTAGATTTTGGGTCATCGCTTTTTTCATTCGTACCGTTTCCTAGGGTAAATGCTTTATCTTTTAGGCACACATCCGCTAGAAGGAAGATCGTTAGGAGAGGAGAGATAGTGGGGTCTATGGTGGTGGTGATAGGTGATGTACGTGGTGAAAGAGGGTAAAAACGTTTTGTTTTGGTTTTAGTTTTGGTTTTGGTTTTTGGTTTGGTTTGGTTTGGTTTGGTCTTTGTTTTTTGCTTTTTTAATTTTAGTTTCTCTCTCTCTGTCTCTCTCTCTCTCGTCTCTCTTTGTTTCTGTCTCTTTCTTTCTCTCCTCTCTCTCTCTCTCTCTCTCTCTCTTCATCTATCTATCTATCTATCCCTCTCTGTCTCTCTCTGTCTCTCTCTGTCTTTCTCTCTCTCTCTCTTTGTGTCTGTCTGTCTGTCTGTCTTTCATCTATCTATCTATCCCTCTCTGTCTGTCTGTCTGTCTCTCTCTCTCTTTCTGTCTGTCTGTCTGTCTTCTGTCTCTCTCATTCTCTCTCTGTCTGTCTGTCTCTGTCTGTCTGTCTGTCTCTGTCTGTCTGTCTGTCTCTGTCTCTCTCTGTCTCTCTCTGTCACTGTCTGTCCGTCTGTCTGTCTGCCTCTCTCTCTCTATTCATCTATCTGTCTATCCCTCTCTGTCTGTATGTCCGCCTGTCTGTCTCTCTTTTTCTGTGTCTGTCTGTCCCTTTGTCTCTCTGTCTCTCACTCACTAACTCTTTACTTTTTCTTTTTTTTTTTTCCTTTTTTTTTTTTTTTTGATTGTTTTTTTGACGGTACCAATTTTTTTTTCTGGTATACTAATTTCTTTAATCACACAAGCAGTCTATATCAAAACCAAGCTCCTTGCACTTTTATGGTACATAATGTTGTCAGACGTTAAATAAAAAAAAATCATCAGACACTGACAAAAACGCGAGAAGAAAATAAAGCGTTTGGAATCGTAGTTACAAGTCATATAGGAGAGCAAAATGATATACATGTAATTGAATACCAGTACACACCAAACACAAAAACCACACACGCACGTATGCATGTACGCGCACAACACACGCACACACACACACAAACACAAACACACACACATACAAACACACACACATACAAACACACACACACGCG
>CM060306.1:82568011-82573011 GCA_030674185.1 Monoplex corrugatus
GTGTGTGTGTGTGTGTGCGTGTGCGTGTGTGTGTGTGTGTGTGTGTGTGTGTGTGTGTGTGTGTGTGTGTGTCGTGTGTGTGTTTGTGGGCGTGTGTGTGCGTGCTTGTGATTTCGGTTATATGTTTTGCCATTGTTAACGCCTAGGGCATTAATTTGATTAGGCGTACTAAATGTTCATAATAATAATAATAATAATAATATAAAATATCCACACTCTGCTTTAGATTGAGGCAGCCAAAACGCGTTTTTTAAGAAAAATGTTCAGAGTTCCATGGACGGTAAAGAAAACAAACGAGACAGACTTGATGGAAGCAGACACAAGAAAGTCAATGATACAAAAGATTAGGAAAAGACAAGCAACCTTTATAGGACATTTTATAAGGAAAGGGGAATTAAAGCACCTGTACTCAACAGGAAAGCTGGGGAAAAGAGAGAACCAGGTAGATCCAGGGAAAAATACTGGACGGACTTGCAGGGTGGCTGATGACAGAGAAAGTGGAAGAGTGTACTTGCAGCGACAAGGGATAGACTCGTATGGAGGGCCATGATCGCCAACCCATGCGGCAGGGCACATGATGATGATGAGGATGATGAGGATAATAATAATAATAATAATAATGGGTACTTTTTGAGCACACTATCCAGACAAACTGCTCAAGGTGCTTCACAAATCGATGCTAGATCAATACACAATTGTAGCACATTACGTGGACATAGACATGGCATTGTAGACAAAAAGAAACATGACATGAGCAATAACATACAAAATAGTATTGCATTACAAAATCGACACAAACACTCTAGTCATTAGACAACAGAGGGTAGCAAACCGATACAAAATACCGTGTTTAACATGCGCACATACGTCAGCATCCTATACACACAAGCACATAAAATACATTCCCACTTACTTACACACATTCTAAGTACGGTCACTAACAGACTAAGCAATGTCCAAGTTTTCCACTCACACAATATACACGCACGTGCACACAGCTACATTTATCCCCCTCCTCCCCCCCCCACACACACTGACATGCATGCACACACTCGCTTATGCACATGTGATAGTGACTCACAGACATATCTTCTGTTAAGTCGTATCCGAGCTCTTCGAGAAGAGATGTGACTCTAGACCAGATTTGAAAGAGACGAGGGAGTCAGAGTGACGAAGGCTGCCAGGGAGTTTGTTCCATATTTTGGGACCTTGGAAAGAGAAGGACCTTTCACCATAAGTCTTAGTTCTTGCAGATGGTATCGTGAGAAGTCGAGTGTCAGAAGAGGAACGCAGTTGGCGGGATGGAGTATACACTGGGAGTAGTTCAGAAAGATATTCTGGGCCAGAACCACAAACAGCAGAAAAGGTCAAAGTAGATACTTTGTACGATATACGATCAGGTACAGGAAGCCAATGGAGAGAGCGAAGAAGAGGAGTGATATGTTCAGATCTAGAAGCTTTACAGACGAGCCTAGCAGCATTGTTTTGGATTCGCTGGAGTCGGTCTAACAAATATTTTGGAATCCCTGCCAGGAGTGAATTACAGTAGTCTATCCTAGACAGAACAAAAGCACATACAAGTGTCTTCGTTGCCTCACTGGAGAGGTACTGACGAATTGAACTAATCCTGCGCAGTTCCAAATAGGCAGCCTTACAGACATTAGAGATATGTTGTTGGAAGCAAAGAGACTGGTCAAGGGTCACACCGAGACTTCGAACTGCTGAAGAGAAAGGAACAGGGATGTCATTGATCAGCATAGAATCAGGAAGATCAGAGTGTTGAAGTTTTTTCGGATAGACTAACATGAGCTCGGTCTTGTCGTCATTTAGTTGAAGCTTATTAAGAGTCATCCAGGTCTTTAGGTCTGCAATGCACTCCTGCGTCCGTACCATCAACGAGTCAATTTCAGCAATGGAGGCTGACTGATGAAGTTGAGTGTCATCGGCAAAGCTTTCGTGCAACATGGCGTGACCATTGATGACATCGGACACAGGAGAGGCATACAGCACAAAGAGGACTGGGCCTAGCACAGAACCCTGCGGTACACCGTACTTCAGGGGTGACAAGTCAGAATAAACACCATTCACACAAACTCTCAATGTACGGTCAGTCAGATAAGAAGCGATCCATGCAAGTGCAGTGCCACGAATACCAAAAGAAATTTCAAGTCTGCTCAAGAGGATAGAGTGGTCGATAGTATCAAAAGCAGCTGATAAGTCTAAGAGAGCAAGAACAGATATTTTATCATCATCCAGTCCAGAAAGGAGATCATTTACAATCCGGACAAGGGCCGTTTCACAACTATGACCATGCCTATAAGGATGATGAGGATGATGATGACACTCTGTTTTCAGTGTCTAAATGTAAATACCGTGCCAACGTATATGTCAGAATTCCCCTGCCTCACAAACCTTCCAAAGCTTTCAGGTCCCAAGGAGCCTCTCTCTTAACTGTACTTTGGTTTTCTCTTGACTACTTGTGGAAAGAAATCCTGCTCTGTTTTTAGCCTAACAGCATGGAACTCCCACTGATTGTCTTTAAGACAAAGCATTTGTCTGCTTATTTACTTATATATATATATATATATATATATATATATATATATATATATATATACATATATATACATATATATATATATATATATATAAAAACTATACATACATACATCCATCCATCCATCCATCCATCCATCCATCCATCCATACATACATACATATGTTCATACATACATACATACATACAAACATACATACATATATAAATATATATGTATGTATGTATTTTATATATATATATATATACATGCACACAATAAGGAATTTATATTCCAAAGGCGAATATGCTATTTCATGAAACTGAAACTGAAACATTAATTTAAAAAAAAAAAGGTCAGTGTTGTTCCGTGACCCTGAAGTCATGAATAAGTGATGTAATAGAGATCTCAATTTTCTCAGGGCCTATTTCGTCTCCCCGCTGCTTCACCATCACTAACTTTGAAGAAAATCGGGAACCTAAACACACAAATAGATAAACTGGAGGCAGTTTGCACAGACTTTTGCCCAGGGATGATTTGTACCTGTGCAAACTTGTTCAGTATCCCCTTGTTCCAGACCTTATATTTACAAAACTTTTTAACCCCCCCCCCCCCATTTTTTGTGTGTAGTCAAAATGAATAATACTGCACCCAGGAGCGAAGTGTCTGTGTGTGTTATCAAAATGTGTTAGCGAGACATTTTTTTTTTGTGTGTGGAGAAATACAAAACCTGGTCTAGATTTTCTGAAATATTGTTGTTGGTTTTTTAATAGCAAAGGGATTGTTAGAATGGCCTGACCATCTTTAGTTGTTGGTAATGGTGTTGCTGTTCCTTTTATTTTTATTTTTCAACGTTTCTTTTGATTCACACTGACTTTTTTGTTATTTTCAGGTGTTTGATTTCACTTGCAATGACCATGACAAAACAGACAGTAAGTATAACTAACAAATATCATCAGATATTAAAAAAAATGTATCTCTACTTTTGACAGTTCTGTTTGTATTCGTTTAATTAAATAAAACCTTATTGAATGACGTACTTGTTCTATCAAAGCATCTAGTACACAGTATGAGCAGAGCATCAAACAGTGGTTGATCTTAGTCCCAGCTTACAAGGGAAACAATGACAGTACATTTGTTGTATCAAACGAGTAAAATGAAATATCAATGATTTAGAATGCCGTCAATGATAAGCACAAGTGTTGCCAGGCACTACATAATTAATGAAGAACTAATGAGAATCAGACTGTACCTTTAATCGACAAAACACGTCAGGAGCAAATGTTTGGCCAACTGGCCTGTATCGAACGTACACAAAAGAAAAATAAAGAAATATCAATTAATTCATCAATCGATCGATCAATCAATCAGTCAATATCAATTAATTCATCAATCGATCGATCATCAATCAATCAATCAATCAATCAATCCATCAATTAATCAATTAACTAATTAATTAATGAGAAAGACAAAAATCATGACTTCCCTGATGCTCCGTTGAACAAAAGAAAATTACTAGAAATCGTACAGTTTTGTGAGCTATAGTAACTGAGAAGTAGGGGAGGCAAATGCAATGGCTTAGAGGAAGGTAGATGAATTGGTCATGCCATTTTATGATTGTGTGTTCGTCCGTTTGTCTTGTTTTTTTTTTTTTTTTTTTTTTCATCATCATACATCTATCTCTGAAACAAGATTATATTACAAAGAAGTGTATTTGCTTATCATTATACAGACATCCACTTTTCGGGCAACTAAACACACAGCCCCTCCACTCTATAACAGTTTATGAGCCTCATCATCGTGCTTCCCTTTGTCCATCCTTCACCCTTGAATCCTCTGTGGAGGTGGCCTCACGCCGACTTGATATTGCTAGCTCATGTTTGGGTTCCTGGCACAGGGACTTGCACTGATTAAGCCTTTGACTCCCGCATCATATCCTCCAACTTAAAAAAAAAAACAAACTTAACCCTTTGATTCTTGCAAAAAAAATTAACCCTTTGATGATAGAGTCAAAGGTTAAGTATTTACTTTGTGTGCATAGTTGCCAATGCAGGATGCTGGTGGACAGGTGAGAGAGTCAAAGGGTTAAACTTGAATTTGATTGTGTTGTTGAGGAGCAGGAAATAATACAGTCGTATCAGTAACACCGAAGTGGTGTTGACGATGGGGCAGAAAAATAAACAGATAAATGAATAAATAATATAAATAAATAAAATAAATAAATAAATAAATAAATAAAAACGAAAATGTTGAGTCGGGCTCAAACCTGCGCAGTCAGTTCGGATGGCTGGAACTCCACTTCAGCTGTAGCTAGGACTTAAGTAACAGCAGTAATTTAGTTGAGTGGTGTAGTGGTATATATGGATACAATTAAAAGAGAGAGAGAAAGAGAGAGAAGAGAGAGAGAGAAGAAAAATGCAATGCACATGCACACACACACACACACACGCACACACACACACA
>CM060306.1:82578011-82585511 GCA_030674185.1 Monoplex corrugatus
CCTTTCAATTTCACTTCCTTCCCAGCACAAAGGGTTTTTGCCAGATTACAGATGGCAGATTCGGTGGAGCGCATCAAAAATTACGATAACGCCTCTCGATTAACCTCTAACCTCTAACCTCAGTGTCACGTGTACAGCGGAAAGTCAGTACACGATGAAGAATATTAATTTTTCCAAGTTCCTTTCTCTCTTCAAAACTGTGCAATGATATTCTATGTTACCGCAGAAAGTTACCATAGTACGTACGGTAGTGTCACAGTATGTACATGGATATGAATTCCGATCTGATTATAGGGATATCGAGAGGGGAAGGTGTGGGGTGAGAGTTGTGTATGTCTGTGTTGTTTTGTAGTATAAACCTATTACTGTGAGATTACAGTGATATTTTGTGTATTTATATAGAACATTATTTACACGCACTTTCGTCTGTTGTTATTCTGTTCTGTGACATCTTTATTAAAAAAAAAAGAAAACAAAAACCTTTGTTATGAAGGAGAAAAGAAGAATACAGTTTCAGATACGCGTTAAACAAAAACAACAACAAATATATATATATATACATACATACATACATTCTAGTATATATATATATAAAACATTGCCTTGAAACACGTAACTTTGAATACCAACAATTTTTACCGTGTTTCAGTCTTTCAGTCAGGAAATGCAATCTCTTGGTTACTGTTCTAATTAATACTATTATGGCTAACATTTTCACTCCTTCACTTCTTGCAAAAAAGACGATGGTTGAAGTCAGGAATTGAAATGGTGTATGCATATTTCGCTTGCTTTAAACGTAGAACATAGACTGTAATATTGCAGAAGTCATAACTGTTGATTGTTCCTATTCTGGTGAAGGCAGAATTAGTAACATTAATTTTTTTCAAACATGAATTGCTATATTTCAGAAAACAGCCGCAATGAAACTAAAGGATACTACCTCAAAATTAACAAAGCAGGCGCTGGATCTTATGAATGTCGACTGTTTGATCTGCGCGGTCTTGAGTTGACAAGTCCGGTGAGTATTCATGGTTCGTTATTGAATGGGACATTCAGTGTTGTATGATCTCCCTTTTTATACAAAATATGGGGCAACTCGCACAATCTCTCTCTCTCTCTCTCTCTCTCTCTGTCTGCCTTCTGTCTGTCTGTCTGTCTCTCCTCGTCTCTCTCTCTCTCTCTCTCTCTCTCTCACCCTGCCCCTCAATCCCTTTTCCGTCACCTCAGTCATTTTCCCTACTGCTCAGTCTCTCTCTCTCTCTCTCTCTCTCTCTCTCTCTGTCCTCTCTCTCTTTCTTTTTCTCTCTCTCTGTCTCTCTCTTTCTTTTTCTCTGTCTCTCTCTCTTTCTCTCTGTGTGTGTCTCTGTCTGTCTGTATCTCTCTCTCTCTCTCTAACACACACACACACACACACACACACACACACACACACCACATACACACACACACACACAATACACACACACACACACACACACACACACACACACACACACACACACACACACACACACACACACCTGCACACATGATCGAACACAAGCATTTTTCTCTACAAATTACCCTGCAGGTGAAAAACTAAAGCAGAATAAGTACTGCGTGAGTTTTTTTCGTTGTAAGACGAAGGCAAAATAAAACTCTGGATGGCATAATCTGTATTTAGGTTTGTAGGTCTATATCTTTGTGTCTGTCTCTGTCTCTGCTGTCTCTCTCTGTATATATATATATATGTTACAGTCAGACTGTGAAATCAGTCATTTCGTGAAATGACTAAAATTTCAGTCATTTCACGAATGACTGTGAGGGTCAGTCGTTTCACGAAATGACTAAAATTCCTAGTCATTTCGTGAAATGACTAAAATTTAGTTACATTTTATTCACAGTCTGACTGATTTCAGTCAACTTGTGTAACTTGCATTCGCTGTCAGCAGTTGTTGAGTGCCCACCACGCCGCTGCTCGTGCCGGCTTGTTTGCTAGCTCGTGGCTTTCACACCTTGAGCGCGAGCTTTCCTGTCAGGAATTAGCACGCTTCCTGCTCTCGTGCACATGCGACTGTTAAACGAAACATTCTTGGTGTTATTGTGAGTCACGACAATAAAAATGTCAGACAGTATAGAGTTGAGATTTCGTAATGACTTGCTTGAGAAGTACAATAAATGTCCAAAGAATCTTATTCCAAAGGATGTTTACTACAAGACAATTGAAGAGATCAAGGCTGCCAGTGAGTCATCAAAGACCAAGTCCCGCCACGAATATTATCTACTTAACAAGTATGAAATTCTTGAATGTGGTGATGTGCAGAAACTTATAAAGAAACGCCAGACACCCGACGAACTTCCAGTCTACTACGCCAGCATAGAAGACACATTCGACGTCATCAAGAAAGCCCATGTTGCAACTGGTCATGGTGGTAGAGATAGAATGATGAAGGAACTATCTGTGAAGTATGCCAATATTTTGAGAGATGATGTCGAACTATTCAAGTCATTGTGCCAGGAATGCCAGAAAAAGAGAAAACGTCCCATGACCAAGGGAGTGGTTGTGAAACCGATACTGACGACCGAGTTTGCATCCAGAGGACAGATTGACCTGATGGACATGCAATCCATGAGCCACAACAGTTTCAAATGGATCATGGTGTATCAAGACCATTTGACCAAGTTCTGCATACTGCGACCACTTACATCCAAACGAGCCACTGAGGTAGCCTTCCAGCTTGCTGACATCTTCCTTCTGATAGGCGCACCAGTTGTTCTCCAATCGGATAATGGTTCGGAGTTTACCGCTGCCATAATTACAGAACTTGCGACCCTGTGGCCCGGCCTGAAGATCGTTCATGGCAAACCCAGACATCCTCAGAGTCAGGGTTCAGTTGAGAGAGCCAACAGCGATATCAAAGACATGCTTGTGGCCTGGATGGCAGATAACAACTCAACAGATTGGACAATGGGCATCAAGTTCGTTCAGTTCGCAAAGAATTCTTCGCATCACGCTGGAATCAACAGAAGCCCTTATACTGCAATGTTTGGGACCAGTGCTCGTGTTGGACTAACTTCAACGTCACTACCAACCGAAGTGATCAGCCGACTAGAGACAGAACAAGATTTGCTTGCAACTCTAGTTCCACCAGAAACGACACAATCCGAAGAAACACCACCATCCAGAAGTGACGAGTCAGTACCGCAACCATCGACCGACGAGCAACAGCCTGAGACATCGCCAGCCAATCAGCCTCCTACAACTGACCAACTTGACCAACGACAATCCGACATTATCAACCAGCGATTGGCAGCTAGTGCATCACAAACTGTCCAAGCAGAACGAATGGTTAAGCGTAGCAGAGTTGAACTTGTTGCTGGCGAAATAGGAAACAATGTTGCTGTGCCAATTCCATTAGTGGATCGAGGACGTGGTGATCCGCGAAACATTCTTGGTGTTATTGTGAGTCGCGATGACAATAACAACTACAGAATAGCTACAAGGAGTGGTGTTCTCAAAGGCAGATATTCCCGTAATCAGTTTGACGTTTGTTCCCGAACAGCTTCTGAGCGAGAATGACATCAACCAGGACACTGAAATTTCTCTAAGACAGGCTGTGATTCAAATGTCGATAAGTGGAGGACAAGGTTTCGTGAAATGCTCGTGTAATGGTCCGGCTAAATGTCAAACGAAGAGATGCAAGTGTTTTAAGGCGCGACTTCTCTGCAACAGCCGATGTCACAACAGTTTGAGCTGTTCTAACAAATAAGACTCTATGTGTTGATGTGATATCACAATAACATGTTTTGCTCTTACTATATCAACTTTATAAGTATCATTATTATCATTAATTTTATAATTAATTTTAATTTTAAAAGGTTTTTAATTCTATCCCTAATGTGTATGTGTGTGTGCGTGTGTGTCTGGTGTATGTTTTAATTCTATCACAATAACATGTTTTGCTCTTACTATATCAACTTTATACGTATCATTAGTATCAATAAAAGGTTTTTAATTTTAATTTTAAAAGTTTTTTGTGTGTGAGTGTGTGTGTGTGTGTGGTGTAGGTTTTAATTCTATCCAATCATATACAAAATTTTCAGTCATTTCATGAAATGTCTGGCCATTAATTTCAGTCATTTCATGAAATGACTAGGAATTTTAGTCATTTCGTGAAACGACTGACCCTAAACAGTCATTTCACGAAATGACTGATTTCACAGTCTGACTGTAACATATGTTTATATATATATATATATGTATATGTGTGTGTGTGTGTGTGTGAGTGAGTGTGTGTACATATACATATATATACAATATGTATATATATATATATATATATATATGTATTATAGATATCTATATCTACAGCTATATGTATCAGGAACTCTACCTATGTATCTATGTATCTATCTATGTATCTCTGTATCTAGCATCTATGTATCTATGTATCTATGTATCTATCTATTTATCTATCTACCTACCTACCTACCTACCTACCTACATACTTACCTACATATGCATATCTCACACAGACACACATACACACGCACACACGCGCGCGAGCACGCGCGCACACTGCACAGTGAGTGCTCTTGCTGCACACAACAAGCAATCATGAAAGCAAGAATTCTATGTTAAGACATTTTGTCTTGCTGTAGTCGATTTCAGGTTGAAATGAATTGTCTTTTGAGATGTCGGAACTTGACGATATTTATGGAATGAAATTGTTTTCTCTGATTTTGCAGAAAATGGAGTTCTCATATGAAATGTTTCCGTTCAACAATGCTGTGCAAGAAACCTACTGGATTGAGCTGTTTAGTCTTCCACTTCCTTCAGATATTGAATATGAAGAAGGACTGTACGTGCGGCATGATGTCTCCCTACCACAGAGCCAGGGTATATACTCAAATGCTGTCTCTCTTTTTCCTTCTCTATGTGATCTGCTTCACCATTAGCATTATCCCACGATGCTCATTCCTTGCTTCCCACCAAACTTGCAGAACCCAAGTGCATTCTGGCCAAGTTTTAAGTACCAAAAAGTCAAAAGGAAGCCACTGACCTTGGGAGACAATTTACTATTGCTGGAGAAGAGTGGCAGAAGGGGTCAACGTTCGCTGCCAATAACTAAACTCGAGGTTCCAGGGTTCGCTCCCCATAGAGGCCTCAACTTTTCCCCTCAGTTTGACCGGAAAATCGAACTGAACGTCTGATCCTTCGGGAGGGGACGAAAAACGAGTCGGGCCCGTGTGCCTTCTGGCTGCGCACGCTAAAGATCCCACGGTAGTTGAAAATCGTGAGGAGCAAGGCACTGCCCAGGATGCCTTTATTGGAGAGATAGATTGATTTCCCAGATCCCACCCCTTGAAGACCAATAAGCCTTCTTGCATTTCTGAAGTATTGGTTAAAAAAAAAACCCTGTGAATATGAATATGAATTTGAATCGAGGAAGAGGGGATGAGTTGAGGTCTCTGTCACTTTCGCTCCCCTACGACTTCAGAGTTATGGAACTATCTAGGTAAGACCTCAAGATCTTGCCAGCTCGTGGGTTTATGTGCAGGTTTAAGGTTTGTGCCGTGATCATTCTGGATTTTCTCCATCACATGGCACCTGTGATGATAGTGCATATGGATTTGATTCCGAGCGCGGAGACGTCATCTTGAGAAATTGAAACTGAAATGAAACTGAAAGTATTGCTGGCGGAGTTTAGATGTGCATGTTAAGCTTCATTGTACTTCATTGTACTCAGATTATCATGGCTGCTGGCTCACTCTGGTGGAATTTAGACGAGCATATTAAACTACATTGTATTTAGAATATCATGGACGGGTGCGGTAATCAGTTGGAAGGTCTGAGGTTGGTTATGCATAAGTATCTTCCGCCTTGTCGGTAAAGGGTTGGAGGTGTTTCTGATCTCACAGATCAAAATGTATGCTGACCTGTTAGTGCTTAAAACCCCCTCTGAGTGTACATCTATACAGAACATCAAAATATGCATGCTAAGGATCCTGTAAGACATGTCAGTACATGGTGGCTTACGGAAACATGAAAACACCCACCGTGCCTGTCTACCAAAGATAGAGTATGTAGACTTAGACTGTGTAGCAGCATATTTGCCTGGGCAATGCAGCCCACGTATAGACATCTAACAAAACATAGGAACGTTTAAAGTCATCATCAACAACAAACTCATCACCTACCAGAGCTAATAATAATGCAAATAAAAACTCAGATAAGAACAAATACTCTGGACATATAAAATAAGACTTGTGTCACATGACGTATCAGCATTTTATCATGCCTTGCACACTAAGACTTAACCGTAATCAATCTGATGTGTGGTATAGTATCAGAACAAACTCAGTGCATATATACCATAGAACACAGTACCGTTACAAGTGCATGTGTACCTATAGACTGGCTGACTTCGGCTGTCTAACAAAAATACAATTTTACAAAATCAAAAGTATTAGTGAAATATTTCATCCTTTTACAAATATTGATACTATCAGTTAATTTAAAATTGCTGAGTTTTTTTTTTATGATATGGCATATAGAGGCAGCAGAGGAAAGTATGGCCGCCAATTTCTGTGGGAGCAGGAGCAGAAAGATGACAAAATATAGGGCTTTTTTTTTACAGTGCTTTGATGATTTATGAGACCAGTGAAAACGGCAGAAATGACAATGTGCCATGGAATTCAAGCATGGCTTCATTATTGACGAAGATGGTGTTTATGTAAGCTATTGTTCTTTTATAGGGGGTGGGTGGGTGGGTGATAAAACATAAATGTGTTTCAATGATGTTTTATTCTGTCTGATCTAGATTACAGTTCAGAGAGCTATCCAGCGGATTGGACAACATGGATTGAGCTGCGACGATATCCCGAAGAGGCTAAAGTTCAAGTTGAGTTCGGTTATCCAAAGCCTGGATCAGATACAAATTTCACCTCATTTAAGATCCAGCTAATACCATGGAAGGCAAACAATGAGCTGGACTCTGTCCTGTTGAACAAGACATCAGTGAGTACAGTTCAATCCTTCCTTTCTGGGTAGTCTTATACGTTTGTTGGGTTGTATGTACATATACATATACACATGCATATACATATACATATGCATAGTATACATATGTATATATGTATAAATGTATATATATATAATATATATATATATATACATATATATGTGTACAGATATATACAGATTGTGTATCTGTCTATGTATCTATCTATCTACTATATACTATCTATACAGATAGGTGGGGACAAATGTGTGTGTGTATATATGTATGTATTTATATAGTATGCTCATGCTCTCAGAATGGGCCTCGTCAAGTAAAACAGGAGTTCTGGAGAGAATTTCTCTTTTTTTCGGAGATGTTTTGAGACTTTATTTCTTTTTTTCTTTATTTATTTCTATATTTCTTTATTTTTTATTTATTTATTTATCTATTATTCATTGTTGTTTGTTTATTTATTCATTTATTTATATATTTTTATTTATTCGTTTATTTATTTATC
>CM060306.1:82590511-82623011 GCA_030674185.1 Monoplex corrugatus
TGTTTTAACCAGGACAAGGTTTCTATTACCAGTCAGCAAGGTGGATCGTTCATTCATGTTGTAGTTGTACGTGCCTAATACATGATCTTTATATCTTTACATTGTTTGAAACATGGCATTTACCTAAACCTTTTTATTGCCAAAGGATGAAAATATCTATCAGCTCACAGAATGCATAAAAATGTCCACCAGCGGACATTTCTGTCCACGCCATTGTTGGACTTCGCCTAACTCAAGTTTTAGACCCAGGGTATTTCAATACACACTCGTGAGAAAACGTAATGCATTTACACGAATTATTCATAAGCTGTAGAGAATATTTGCATTTCAAGACTGTGAACGTGAGAACGAAGCAGTTTGTAGACGCTTGAGATCTGTGTACTATGCTGCTGGTTTGGAACATTATTTGTGTTCTGGGCTCTGCAAAGATCGAAACAAGGTATTGAAGTTATGCGCACGTTTTTATGCTAAATATCCTGCAGATTACTCACTGGAGAGCTCGGATGATGTGGAATTGTTGTGTATAGATTTTATTCTCATTTTCCTTTAAGAAAAATATGGGTTGTAAATATTTTATTTCAATAACTTGAGTGCTAGATAGTTTGTTGCAATTATTTCCCTTTTGTTCCCGAAAAGCTCTTGACAAATAGTTGTCTCTGATCTTTTTGCACTAAAAGTGTTAACCTTTGTTAGGAACTGCCTTTATTTACTGTTTCAGATAAGGCCCTATGATCCATACAGGCAAGATTTAAATAGCTACAGGTGTCTGTGCTGGTATCTTAACCGCAGAGGACGGAAGATATGTACAAGCTGTCAATCGTCTTCAACATCTGCTTTCAACTTTACACGTGAGTTCGAGATGATGATGACGGTGATGTTGATGATGATGATGATTAATCAGTAAACACACACACACACACACACACACACACACACACACACACACACACACACACACACACACCACACACACACACACAAACACACACACACACACACACACACACTCACACACACACACACACACACACCTCTCTCTCTCTCTCTCTTACAAACACGCACACTCACACACACACACACACACACACACACACACACACACACACACACACACACACACTCTCTCTCTCTCTCTCTCTCTTACAAACACGCACACTCACACACACACACACAACCCCACACACACCACACACACACACACACACCACGCACACACACACACATCTTTTAATCGTACAATTCCCCCACCCCCTAATTTTGTAGACCATAAATTCTGTATATTTATGCAATGTATGATGCACTGCTATATTGTATTCAAATTCTTAACTTTGGTATCTTGTCAGTATCCTGGTATTATTACCCAAGACTCATCATCATCATGAAGTGCCATGCCACATGACGTTGGCGATTAAGGTCCTCCATACGAACCATTCTTTTGTCACTACAAGTATATCTCTTACCCTTTCCGTCCTCAACCACTCTGCAACACTGCCTAATGTTTTCTCTCTGGGTCTACCTGGTGTTAGTTTTCCCTCTATTTTTCCTGTTGTGACTAGGTACTCTAATTTTTCTTCCCACATAAAATGTCCTACAACTGTTGCCTATCTTTTCTTAAACTTCTTCACTAATTTTCGTTTTTGTTTGGTCTTTCAAGTCTATCTCGCTTATTTTCTCTGCTGTCAATGGGACTCTTAACATTTTTCTTAGAAACCACAGTTTAGTTGCCTTAATCTTGTTCTGACACTGCTTGTTGATTGTACATGCTTCATATCCGTACAACAATATTAGTTTTTATTTAACATTGAAGAACACGCTTCCTGATGTTAATTTATTGATAGTCATTTTTTGTTGTTGGTAAGAATGCTTTTCGTTTTCTTGAATGCTGTTTGAGTTTGGCCGATTTTGCAGATTGGTTATAATGTGCGTAAGCCGTCCGGTGAAGCGACTATTCCCAGATATTTTAAACTTATCAACTTGTCTCAATGTTGAACAATGCCGAATGATGAGGGTTTATTGATTTTAAACTTTAAAAAGAGAACAGCAAAATTTTACCTCGAAGACTTGAATATCAAGACACATTTTTTTTGCTGACACACTAATGCATGAATTAGTCATTTAGAGTTTTTTATGAGCAGTATTTAGAAATACGTTTAGGCAGGGAAATTAACTCTTAGAGTCAAAGTCGTTTTAAAAATGACGTCTGCTTCATACAGCCTTGCTTTCCATTCGATTGTAGCGTATAGTTAAAATGATGTATGTCCACATAAAAACACCACCCTTCCCGTTTCATCACTCCCCTATCTATGCCTTTGACATACACACAGACAAAACATTCTGGTGGCGCTCTAATAACTGAGCTACTGGGCCACTATGAATAATACTTTTTGATGCAAAAGACTTCATCAATGGTAAGTTCTTTCGTTTATCCAACTTTGAGTTCTAAATCATTTTCATCACACCAGCATACAGATTGCTCATTTACTTGCTCATAATCGGACAAAAACTATGGTCAGTAATTAATCTTGTCAGAAAAGTGTCATCAGCAAACTTAGGTAATAGATAAGATTTTGTTAAACGTCTGCTTTCAGTATTGTTCGTGTGATGTGTAAGTGTCCTGTGTGTGTAAAATGTATGGTGAATGTCATTCTATAAAACTCATACACCAGCCGAAATTCTGATAAACTTACAAAAAAGAAAGAAAAAGACAGAGAGAGAGAGAGAGAGAGAGAGAGAGAGAGAGAGAGAGAGAGAGAGAGAGAGAGAGAGAGAGAGAGAGAGAGAGAGAGAGAGAGAGATGAAAACAGTAAAGAAACGTTTGCAGCCTTTCTCGTTAGGCCCATAGTATTTCAAACCAAGCACTTTAATTTTCTTTGTCTTGTATTGCAGGTATTAAACATACACCGGCCACTACCACTGAGTCTCCAGACACAGCCTACAGCTCTTCAGTCACTGTCTCTGGCTCTCCAGTCATTGACTCTGGCTCTGAGTCTAACAGTATGAAGGAGAGAACTGATGAATCAGACAGCAGTACTGGAATGTTGGCAGGCATCGCTGCAGGCTGCATGGCCAGTCTGGCAGTCTTGGGTGTTTGTTACTTTGTCTGGAAACAAAGAAAGCCCCATCAACATCAGCAAGTTCATTTGAGTGAGTGTGTGTTGTGTATGTGTTGTATTAGGATATGCTTTTGTTTTACTGTTGAAAAAGCGTCCTGTACAAAACCAAAACAAACGCAAACTACTGTCATGCATGCTTGCTCACTGAAAAACTCCTAGGGCGGCTCGTCAAGCAAAGTGAGATTTTAATCTCACTGCTCACAAGAGACCTAACTTTACTGGCAAAATCAACACAAAGAGAAACAATTAACAAAAGTGAAAAAAGTGGTAGACCCTTGCCTTATAATCTTTATCCACAACTGTTTACCATTCAAGATGCATGGAAGTTTTTCTTGGGAATCCTGAAAAATATGGGGTATAGAAAAGTGTCTTTTTTTCTTCGAATCTCAAAAATGGAAGCTTTTGTTTGCAAGAGATTTTATGTAAGATTTGTAGTGCTTGGATGTTGCAGAAATAGAATTCGGTAGAAAGCTTTCTTGCTCAGGCACACAGTTCACAATTTTTGTATTGTGTCACTTTTGGAAGATCAGTAGATATGTACTTATAAACTTCATACCACCCGTTATGCCCATGCTTTTCAAGACAGCAACACAGATGTTCCACTCTTTCATGTTCTGGTTCAGCTTCTGTATGGTATAATTATCAGGTGTGTCTCAGGGTCCTGAGGGCTCCGACTGTCGTTCGTTACCAAGTTTCTTAGGTCTTCCTGTCTTACATTTCTCTTCTTGTGTACGTTAAGAGGTAGTCTAGGTAATCGTACTCTGCTGTCTTGGAATTTTATGCCCAGTTTGCCCCATTGTCTTTCATGATGATAGTGGCCATACGCTCTTGATTTCATTCAGCCAGTAGTTTTTGATTGGCGATAATGTGAAACATCTTTACTGTACAAATTCATATTTTGTTGTGATTTATTTAAGCTTTTATTTGTTTCGTTTATCAATGTTTCCTTTGTTAAAAGCACACTTTTGTTTGTATGCTTGGTACTTGTTTTGCTTTGTTCAGTAGAATTACAAGTCTTGATTACCGGTAGCAGGGTCAAATAGCTTTACCTAATGCAATATATCACTGCTGGAGCGCTGGCCTCAGAGATAAAACACTCATCTGGAAAGCGAGGGAAAGTGGACGTTCTAGTCTTAGTGAGACACGGATTTTTCTACATTCTCTGTCTTTAACCCATTCTCAGGGTATCTAACTTTCAGATGAGATATTACATCCATTACAACATTCATCAGTGCGTATAAAAGAACACATAGCAACATACAGATTGACCCTCACAAAATTCCACAGAAAAGCCACTTTGGATAGGTCAACGAAAAGTACACATATAGGGGTACAATACGGGGAGACACCATGCTTCATCAGTGTTCTTTCATTGTGGGGAAAATGTATTGTGACAAAGAAACTAGAGTCTGTTTCTCAAGAAAGCGTTTCCATACTGCCGCAACAAATGTCATGTGATATAGAAGATCCAAAATGATCACGGCAGAACCCCCAAGCCAGCATTTAACTCCATGTACTGGCAAGGTCGTGAGGGTCTTCTTAGTGCATGGTACCTGCGTCCGTCCTTACAGCAATCTGAAACAACTAAGGCTACAATGAAGTAAAAACATAATCGTCCGTCTGCAAATCCCAGAGATACTAGGTCAACAGGCGCCTTCCAACAAACCATGGTGCCATGCAGTATGACACTATTGTCTACATGGTCATCTGTATCTGAGGAGTATGGTGATCACATGTTGAGATCCCTTGAAGAGTGGAATGGCGCCGAGTCCTACACTTCAGTATGACTTATCTTCAGACACTGGAGGTCCCACCTCTCTATCTTGTCATGCGGGGGACGCGGAAGGAAAGCTACTGGCTATTGCCACTTCTCCGACCATCATGCTGCATGACAGCTGGCAGAAAACTGAAAACAGAATGACCACATTAATCGCTACTTTTTGACCTGACCATGTAGCCTACCTGGCGAACAAAACGAGAAGAAGACCTCACTGCCCCATAAAGCCCCAACAAAACAAACTGTGGACGAACTCGGTTCAGCCCTAAACAACTGTCAGCTAGCTGGAATCAGACGGTACAAACCACCATTGAGCTGGCACAATCCTATTCGGCAGAGCCCACACATAACACACAGAACCCAACCCCTCCCGCAAAGCAAAGGGAAGCGCTAGTTAAAGAGTGAACATGAAACACACGAAGGTGCTGGATGGGACCACACCAACAATGCCTCACCATTGTCTCGACAATTACCTTCCAGCTCCGATGCCATACGTTAGCCTGGCGTCCGAAGCTGGGAGCAAAGCACTACAATTATAATTATGCTTATCATTACTTTCCTCTTGTTCCAGAAAATCCTACGTACAAATAGACCTATCACACGTCCATTTACAGTTTATTAGCATATGCATGCGCAGAAGAGAAGAAGAAAAAGAAAAGGTCACACCCGGAATGAAGATTAAATTATCGTCTACTCTGCACACCCATCGTCTGTTGTTATTAGTCTGGCAGCAATAAGTTGAGTCTGCAAACATCATAAGCACTACCCCCAAGTCCTTCTCCCTCCGTACTAAGGATGGCCTCAAAATTTAACCCAGTAACAGTTCAAGTCACTGGTATCTGTTTCAGGCGGAGAAGTGGCTCGGAATGACAGTGATTCGAATAACTGTTTGAACAGGGAAGGCAATAAACACTCGATCAGCCTCCCTTCGTTTGACACCATCCCATCCAAGAAAGGTCAGTCAGGTCTTGTATTTGCTGCTTGTGTGTGTGTGTGTGTGCGTGCGTGCGTGCGTGTGTGTGTGTGTGTGTGTGTGTGTGTGTGTGTGTGTGTGTACATATTTACATATATATATATATATATATATATATATATATATGTGTGTGTGTGTGTGTATACATATAGATAGATAGATAATAGATAGATAGATAGATAGATAAATAGATAGATAAATAGATGGCTACATAGATAGATGGCTACATAGATAGATACATAGATACATAGATACATAGATACATAGAATCATAGATAGATAGATAGATAGATAATGATTGATTGATTGATATATTGATTGATTGATTGATTGATGAATTGGTTGGTTGGTTGATTGATTGATTGATAGCTTGATGGACTGATAGGCTGACAGATAGATTGATTGATTTAGATAAATATATCTGCAAACATGTTGTTGGATTTTATGCCCTGAATGTCTCAGTTTAGCGTGCTATGGGCCCATCAGGAAGTGTGGAACCACACAGTCAAATCACATCCATCTTACTATGAAAACAATTCAATTTGAGGATACTAAACCAAAAACTGTTGCCTAAAATGGCCAGAGATCCTAAACGTTAATGTTTCGTGTGGAAAACCCATTTCTAAATATTCATAAATTAAATGATGTTAAACTGAAAATGTGTAGACTAAGAATAGCTCATTGTATTATCGCCAACAATATCATTTTAAGCACAATGGGTATAGAAGCCACGACAAATTGTATATGGTGTAATAATACGAACAGAATCTATTGAGCATTTACTATGGAACTGTTACTGTGTTCGTAAGTTTTGGAAATTAATAAAACAATTAATCGAGGAAATATTCGAGAGTATCATTGACATCAAAATCACACGAAACTTGTACTGTTTAGTGTTAATCAAAAAGTAAAAACAAATGACTATTTGATCTCATAATAATGCTTGCAAATCATTTTATCTGTAAACGAACTATTGACAAATGTGTTTCAAATATCCTACTTTCCAAATACTTCTAAATATGAGAATCCAAATTGAGCGGTAGAATGCCAAAATGTACTGTCACTTGTCCATCTTTGATGCTCAGTGGAACAATTGTATGCCTAAGTTTGCTCAATAGAACACACTTGTTTTCTCGACATGTACCTATTTGTTGTATTGTACTGCGTCACAGTTGTTTGATAAGCAGTATATTTTTTCATTCTCACGATCGGTGCTTTTATCACTGAACATACCTTTTCTCGGAGACCTGATTGGTGTGGGTGTGAAGTTTTCACCTTCTTGTTTGATTTCAAGGTTTCTATTGTTGTTTTGTATTGTTAGTTCTGGCTAAAGCCCAGCCGACTGCGTAGAGCCACATCAGGGCTATAACCATTTCAGTACACACATAATGCTTCAACATGAAAAATAGGAGAAGAAAATTAAGTACTCATACAGTCCATTGGAGCACACAATCAAAGGAGATGCTCCTGGCGTTGACCACTCCGTTCAATTTATCACACAGGGGATCTAAAAAAACAGGCCTGAATACGAATCTAAACACAACTAAGGACAGTGAAGCATATATAAAAACGGGCCTGAATTGTCTACAATTGCTTTCCACGTATCTTATTTCCCTAGAGCCAAAAATGCACCTACTAAATGTATCCAATTATCAATCCTAAGAGAAACTACGTAAGACGTAATCGAACACAGACAGGTGAATGGACCAGCAAGGCAGAAAATGATTGTGAGAAATGACAGAAAGCAAAAGAATAAGGCAGAAACAAAGAGAGGGACAGAAAAATACTGAATTTCTAGCACAGAATTTACAGAAGGTAGGGATGCTATTTAACTCTTTTCCTACCAAGAAAATAGGTCACTGTACTAACTATTGACCAAGTAATATTAGGAGAGAGACTTCAGAAACACTCAAATTAGGCCTGTTTTTTGCCATTTTTTCCGCTACAAATGTCGAGTAAACGCAGAATGGAAATGACAAGAGTATACTCCCTTTGCCGGAAAAGGATTCACGTCAGCAATGCGGTCATTTTCTATTTATATACTCGAAACTGAAACTACAGTTCAGGGCATGAAATCCTTGTGACGCGGTCCACGGAGAGAGAAAGCTGAGTCACGAGGATCTCGTGACGCGGTACGGAATGTGTTAAGAGCCTCCAGCATCCCCACGGGGAAACATGGTTTTTAATCTGGCTCCAGAAAAAAATAAAACTTTGAGTACGCAGCCTCCTGTCTACCCAGCTGTAAATGGGAACATGAGCCTGCTCAGGGTTGGGAAAGGTAAAGCAAGCAGCAAAGGAGATGAAATGCTGCCCACCCATCCACTCACCCCACACACACACCCTCCAAAGTTGAGATTTCAACCACATAACATCTTTATAACCTTACAGTTCTAAGACAACTTTGTCACGGCAGTTTTGTTCATCTTTTTATTTTCCGGCAGTTTTGTTCATCTTTTTAATTTTTTTCGTCATCATTGTTGCTTCTAAGGTTTAAGCCTTAGGGAGCTTGACAAACTTTAGCTTTTCTTTTGTTTGCTTTATTCATCCCTCATTCTTTGCAGAGCGGATCGTCCCAGAACTGAAGACAAAGACTGTGCTACTGCTGGCGTCTGAAGACCACCGACACTTTAGACAGGCACTGCTGATGTTTGCACGGTTCTTGAAAATCCACTGCTGGTGTGACGTTATGTTCGCTCCTCAGCAGATGGCGACGCTGAGGAACACTGTCAACAGTTACTGCTGGTTGTCCGCTCAGATCGACAGCGCTGACTTCGTCATCATTGTTGCTTCTAAGGTCAGTAAGTTTCAGAACTTATGATTGGGTGTGTTTGTGTGGGAAGAAAGGGTGGTGTGAAGAAGGGAGGTAGTGGAAGGGTAGATAAGTCAGGGAAGAAGAAAAAGAAGAAAAAGATAGGGGAGACAGAGACAGAGACAGAGAAACGGAGACAGAGACAGATACAGACATAGACAGACAGAGAGACAGAGAAGAGAGGGAGAGAGAGACAGACAGAAGAGAGTCAGAGAGAGAAGAGAGGGAGGAGAGAGAGAGGGAGAGAAAGAGAGAGAGAGACAGACAGACACAAATAGAGAGACAGACAGACAGACAGAAAAAAAGAGTCACAGAGAGAATAAAGAGAGAGAGAGAGTCAGAGAGAGAGTCAGAGAGAGAGAGAGAGACAGAGAGAGACAGAGACAGGCAGAGAGAGACACACACACACAGAGAGAGAGAGAGAGAGAGAGAGAGAGAGAGAGAGAGAGAGAGAGAGAGAATGTGGCTCCAGTATCTGAACACATACCAGACTGTCCAAGGCTTCAGTTTATCATGTTATTTGCTAGGGCAGGAATATTGCTTCACGAATTGTCGGTTAATGATGATGATAATAAAAAAATAATGAAAATAATAATAATAATAATAATAATAATAATAATAATAATAACAATAACAATAAATACAGTGATGGTAATTATGATTATAATAATAGTTAACTTAACAAGACACACCAAGAGGGTGCGGGAGGGATCCGGAGCACCAATGCCTCGCCACTATCGGGACACTCACCTTCCAAGCTCCCGACGCCAATCGACGGTCATTTCTTCAAGCAAACGGGGGGGGGGGGGGGGGGGGGGGGGTGTCCATGCGTTGCATGGCCAATTCGGACCCAGTCATCAGTTAACAAGCTATCAACTTCCGCACATACAACCTTCTAAAATTCATGGAGATCTTGCCCAGCACCATCTCCAATCAACAACTAATTACACAATGCAATTCAGAGAGCACGGGCACTCTCATCATGGAAAGACGATAGAGATGGATCAATTGAATCATCTACAGAGAGCAAGATAACACCACTTGGGCTGCTCTTTACCGGACACTCACAACATATGGAATTTGTTCCGAAAGGGGAGAGATAAGTCAGGTATGTTTTCTTTTTTCCCTGTGTGATAAAACTGAACGGAGTGGTCAACGCCAGGGACATCTTCTTAGCTTATATGCGCGAATGCATTGGAGTGTGTACTGAAATTTTCTTTTCTCTTTTTGTTGTCCTGTTGAAGTATTGTATATGTTTTGAAACTGTTATAGCCCTGATATGGCTCTATGCAGTCGGCTGGGCTTTAAAGAAAAACAATGCTAATTCTAACTTGAGAAACTGAAACTGAAACTGGACACCAGGAGGAAGTCGTAAGAGAGGAAGATCCAAGAGCATCTGGGTACGAACAGTAGAAGAAGGCCTTAAGACAATGCAGTACTCTTATGATGCTGTACAGAAGCCGCTCCAGATTAGTCAGAAGTGGATAATCTTTCATCGCCGCGTTACACGCATGGTGGGCAGCATGTAAGTAGAATCAGTAATCTATCTTCATGCACAACAAATACCAAAAAATCATATAACTAAGCTCAGAACAGGATATCAAATCGATCGATGTGGCAACGTGGTTAGTGCAGTGAACTATTGATTGGGAGTTTTGGGGTACAAACCCTCTTCAATCAAAAAGAGTTAGTGCAGGAGGTTTTGTCGTCGTCGTCGTTGTTATTGTTGTTGTTGTTGTTGTTGTTGTTCCTGACTGTCTCTTACTCAGAGTAGAACGTACCGTGAGCTCGCCGGGAAGACTGGGATAACACTGTCGAGTCTCATCCACTTTAAGGGTATGTCACTGAGAGCGTTGCTTACATTTCTTGACCAACACTGCCGGTGTCTGTATCTCTCAGGCCTGATTGATATCACTTTTAAGCATAGATTATAGCCATCTCATGCAGTTTTAGTCTGAAATTGAACTCGATAGCATTATCAGTATCACCATCATCACGCTATGAAAAAAACAAACAAAAAAAAACAAAAAAAAACAAAAAAACAACAACCCTAAATTAGTAGCAATGGCAGACATCCTTTACATTGTTTTTCCAGGCAGCATTACTCATGTACGTCGCCCTCCAAAGAGGGAATGTTTACAAGGAGGCTGACTTTGGGCCAGAAGGCGATCTCTTCACCCCAGGCATCCAACACATCTGTGGGAAGATCGCTCGCAACGAGAGCGTGTGCAACGTGATGATGGTGCATTTTGACCACACCTCGCCTGACCTGCGCCTTCCTATCGCGGCCTTGCCCTCCCGTTTCTACCGCTTGCCACGCCATCTCGACACCTTCCTCCTGCATATCCATGGCCTGGATGAGAACAGCATGGATCTGTCCCAGGTGAGATACAATACAATACAATACAATATAATACAACACAATACAATGCAATACAATACAATACAATACAATACAATATTTTATTTGTATAGCGCAAAATCTTGATAAAATCAAATCTATGCACTAAAACAGACAGACACACACACACACACACACACACACACACACACACACACACACACACACACACACCACACACGCACACGCACACGGCTATAAATGGGGAGAAAGAATAAAAGCAATGGAAAATGATAGAGAGCATATTATATACAATTATATATTACAATGTGATTCCCCTCCGAGTGGAGACAGGCTGCAGAGGGGATTGAGTGAGGTCAGGATTTTATGCAGAGGAGAAAAGGTGTGTTTTGAGAGCGGACATGAAGGAGACAAAAGTAGGTTGCTGACGGACAGAGAGAGGAAGTTTGTTCCAGGAAAGTGGACCAGAAACAGAGAAGGCTCGTGGACCATAGGTATTGAGCTTAGTGCGTGGAAAGCGAAAAATCAGATGCTGTTAGCTTATTATTATTATTAGTTCTTTGGATGACACGAAAAAACCGAAGGTCCCTTCTATGCAGAATGGCATACATTTAGTGCTAAAGAAAGTTCCCTTTCCTCCCCCCCCCCCCCATCCCCAGCAAGAAAAAGTTGTCCCTGGCAAAATTATATTGAAAGAAAAAATATCCATTTCCATGGGATAGAAAAAAATACATGCATACAGGATATTTTTTTAAAGCATTGACTTACCTCAGGACGATTAACCTGTATGTCATGCACAAATGTTGTCTTGAGACAACAACAACAACAAGGCAATCCAATTATCATTGTCATGTATCAATATCACCACTTTAGATTATAAAAAATATCTAGCCTGACTTTGTCTATCCCTGAGCAGGACATTTCAATATGGCAGAGTCAGACACAATCTACATTTCCAAACAGTAGTAATAGTAGTAGTAGTAGTAGTAGTAGTAGTAGTAGTAGTATTAGTAGTAGTAGTATTAGTAGTAGTAGTAGTATTGTTAATAATGATAATAATAATGATAATGATAATAATAATGATAATGGTATTACCATTATTATAGGTGTTGTTGTTGCTATCGTTGTTGTTGTGTTGTTTTTGTTGTCATTATAAAAATTGTCAAAATAATGATAATAAATCAATCGTGTAATTGCGCTATTCTCCAAAACTCATTCGCACTTAATAAAGCATTACTCATTTAAAGGACACTGAGTGTAATACCTACAGAAGCATAGATACAATAAATAAAAAAATAACATGATTATAATAATTTCAGTATTTATATGGCGCCAAATCTTGACAGTTCAAATCAAGGCGCACACACGCACCAAACATACGCAAGGGATCAACGCAGACCACCTTCCAACACGCAAAATAAAAACACACAAACTGATGGAAAGAGGCAGTTGCAGGATTCATTATCGGGAAAAGAGGTGAGCTTTTAAACTGGATTTAAAAGCAGAAAGGATAAGTGATAGACGAATGGAGAATGGAAGTTCATTCCAGGCATATGGTCCCAAAACAGCGAAACAACGCTGGCCGACAGTTGATAGTTTGCATCTAGGAACCTGAAAGGAAAGAGTATCTGAAGCTGAGCACAAGATGCCAGTTGCCATATGCATATCGATGTTGTCACAAATGTACAATGGAGCAGACTGGTGAACAGATCTGTAGCACAAGGTATCCATCTTATATTCAATTCTGTTCAAAACAGGCAACCAATTCTGGGAGCGAAGGAAAGGACTGACACGATCAACCTTGTTTATTTTTCTGAGTATAAGTCGAGCAGCTGAGTTTTGTATGCGTTGCAGACAGACGAGAGAAGAACCTGGTAGTCACGAAAGGAGAGCGTTACAGTAATCAGGTCGAGACAAAATAAGAGATGTCACAAGCGCTTAGACGCAGTCTCAGTTGAAAGATATCTTCGGATGTAACCAATGTGCGGCATCTGATAGTAGCTTGATTGGCAGGTCTGTGTTAGAAACTTCTGCATAGAAAGAGTGTTGCCCAAGGTCACACCCACTTTTTTGCAGACTCGGATGAAGTTGCCATCTAGCTGGATCATATTCAGTGTAATAGACGCAATTTTGTTTTTGGTGCCTACGAAATGTCACACATATAAATACATTTCAATACAGACATTTAGCAATCTCTTTTTGCTGTTCAATCTTCTGTACTGTGCTTTTGACTCACTCCTATACTATTTATTACATCTCTCTAATACATCTCCACACCAACAGAGCTTAGATAACGATGAGGGGAGTCATGAAGGGCACAGAATCTGGAACCATTTTTGTCACAGTGCTATTGTGATGGGGATCACAGTGACGATACGATGGATTTCCATTTCATATTAAGACTGTGTGGCATGGCTGTACTTTCATAATACATCCTGGCGTCAGCAGGCCTAAAAGATACAGACACTCACAGCGTTGGTCAGGGAATTTGAGAAACGCACTCAATGAGACATCCATAAAGTAGAAGAGACTGAACTGCGTTGTCTCAGTCTTTCCAGCGAGCTCATAGTACGCTGAGATTTAGGCAGAAGCCATTCAGGGTCGATAAATCCTACAATAACATTTTGCACTGATGGGGATTTGAACCCATTTCCTCCCAGACAGTAGTTCATTGCAATGGCCAATTCGCCATGTTGACTGCTGACAGCAGAAAATTGACAAAGTGACTAAAAGCAATGTTCTTGACCTTGTTAATGAAAATTCATTTTATTTTCCGTGTGTAGATGTACATATATCTATACAGTGAAAGAGGTTTGTACAATTCCGGCGAAAAACCCTCAAAACGTGATGCACACTGGACAGAATTTGTAGAAATAGTTGTAAAATGCATGGCATGCTTTGTTTCAGGTGACCTTACCCCTACAGGGCAACGTGGAAGTACTAGCCGGAGGAAAGGAATGGCTTACAGCAATACATCAGTCTTTGGCTTTTGAGAAACTTCATCCTGATTGGTTTGAACACAAATTTGGAAAGCCAATGAATGTTTTGGCTCCATCAGAAAACAAAACCGAGTACTATCAGCATGAATCTGTAGACTCTGGCATCGCCCTGTTGAAAACTTCGATCAGTTTCCCGCGCTGTCCTTCTTCTGTGTCGATTTATGCGGGGCATGCAAAAGACGAACTGATAAATTGCGATGCAGAAAGAACTCAGTGCATAAACAAAGATGATTTCGTTGCACCGTCAGAATTATTGACAGATGAGAACAGTGCAGTTACTGTTCCTTTCTCAGCATGCATGTTGCCTGACAGGCCTGCAGAGATTGACGGAGGTTCCTCTCTAACTGAACATTTTCACAAAATTAATGAGCACTATGAACAGGAGCAGCAGGAAATGCAAGACAATGTGCCAGAAAAAGAGACACTGATCATGTGTGATCAGACCTGTAGTCACAATACTGAACAATTTCCGTTTCATTTCCAGACCCATACACAGTCACCAGCATCTCAGAAACATATAAGTTTTGATGGTGAAAGTTTGTCTTCTGCACAAAGCGTGTAACAGGTTAATGCTGCAGTAAACGTTTGATCAGTTTCTCAAGATAGAGCTTTCGCGCTTGGAATGAATTCTACAGCCACTGGAGTTGCAGATGCTAGGTGATGGGGGGAAGACCTGAAATGATCATGGCCTCGGCCAAAGTCTGCCCATAAGCCCCACCTAATATAGGGTTCCTTAAACCCATATTTTGTCTGAGAGCCAAATCCACGATTCCAGCGTTATCAGGGCGCCCTAACCAAATGCGTTAACAGGGCCATAATGACTTATGTGCAGGCTTTGGCTTATGTCATCATCATCCAAAATCTTGTCCATCACGTAGTATTTGCGGCGTCAGTGTATACATAATTTAGTCTGAGAGTGGAGACACCATCTTGAGAATATGAGACTGAAAATGGAAACTCATTGTCACTAGCTGTGGATCTGTATAGTTCTGTACACAGATGGGTTGACTTTCCAGTTCAACAGCTCATGTTAGAACGAGAGGAAGATTTGAGAAATGAAGTAAAACATGACTTTATCTTCCAGTAGTGTAGATATTAGCACATAGGCCAACTTACATGACTGCTATCCCTGGTCTACTTATATATCAGAACAAACGAAACTGTATCACCCAGAAGTATACATATAGGCATGTAAGTACACAGTCTATTTGTATCGAAGCAACAGAAAATAGAATACCGCAGGAGAATTATAAATTAAACAAATCAAAACAAAAGACACTTGATCGCAAATACTCAGAAGTGAATACATATATTCGAATGAATACGCGTTTGTGTGTGTGTTTATGGATATGTATCTCAAAAGGAAAAAGAAAACACACACAAAAAAAAAGAAAAAGAAAGGAAAGATAGAGAGGGAAGGAAGAAGAATGACTACAGAAAGAGAAACAGGCAGAGAATATTTTCCAAATGTAACAGTTACTGACTAAAAATTGTTTTAAAAACTGTGCCATTGCTTGATTGCTAATTCTACAGACGGAACAGAAAGAGAGAGAGCGCGCGCGCGAGAGAGAGAGAGAGAGAGAGAGAGAGAGAGAGAATGTGTGCGTGTATGTACGTGTGTATGTGTGTGCATGTGTTGTTTGTTTGTTTGTTTGTTTGTTTGTTTGTGTGTGTGTGTGTGTGTGTGTGTGTGTGTGTGTGTGTGTGAATGTGTGTGTGTGTGTGTGTGTGTGTGTGTGTGTGTGTGTGTGTGTGTGTGTGTGTTTTCATGATTTTGTTTTTGTCTCAGGAGGTTATGATTGGACCATAGTCAAAATGTTGATTAGAAGACTACTCCCAATACAGAATGTTGTCAATTTGAAGCACATCAGTACAGAGTATGCTAAATATACCAAAGTGATCATCACCTGATTTAAATTCCTTACTGTATGAAATACCAAATGAGGGAAGCGTTTTGAACAACCAAATGTCGAGTTTGACACAGAAAGGAGCTGTATCCTCAATCATCAAAGGGTTCTCGGCAAGTTATTTTTGATCTTTTTCAGCTGCAGTTGGTTGTTGTAGTCGTTATTGCTGTTGTTGTTGTATTGTTGATGTTTATGCACTATTTTTTGCACCTCTCCCCCCGAAAGCCATGGATCCAAGGTCAAGGTCGTATAGATCGCAAAAGTGCGAAAACAACACGCAGCTTTTCCAGGAAGATGCGTGAATAGTACTGCCTTAAGGAGTTATGATAATATTTACATTTTGTTTTCATCGTTGTCAAAAGTCTTCCAATGTCCTTTTAAACACAGATACACAGAGACGTACAGACATACATAATATAGACATACACACCTTTGTCCAGTTGATCTGAAACTGTCTCCCTTTTTTGAAAAAAACAGCCCAAGGAAATAATATAGACTGTCTCATAATCATAAGCTGGATCATAGGGGAATGATATGGTAGAGGCCACTAATCTTATTGGCTTTTCTTTTTCGGATGACTTACTTTTGACACCGCTGCTTTTGCTTCCCCATCTCTGAATAGATTGAGATATCCATTCACGACCGTGTGGATTGGACCCCCCCCCCCTTTACCCCTGCCCACACAAAAAGCGCTCCAAGCCAGATTTGAACCTGGATAACAGGAGTGCTAACTCTTCATCAACCTTGTTTCATCAACACTATAAAGCATAATAACCCATTGTACTGCACACTGTTTTAATGTATTGCGTTGTTTTGTATAGGATTGGATCGCACTGGGATGCACTTTATTGTACTGTACTGCACTGTGTTACACTGCGCTGAGAAGCTTTTTTTTAAAATATTTTTTTTAGGATCATTGCACTCAGGGAGGTTACCTTTGTGCTCACCTTTTTTTTCGTCCCATTTTCTACCCACTTTAATGGCCACAGAAGCTGAAACAGTTTTTATTATGCGATGATGATGATGTCGATGTGGATTATAATCATGATGCTATGGAGTTCCATCTAGGATTGAGGCTGCGTGACAGGGTTGTACTCTACGCTTACTATCATAATATATCCTGGCGTCAACCAGGCCCGAGAGATACAGACACCTGCGGTGTTGGTCAGAAAATTTGAGCAACACCCTCAATGACGCATCCGCGAAGTGGATGAGACTCGAATGTGTGGTTCCAGTCTTCCCAATGAGCCCATAGCACGCCCAACTCTGGGTAGGAGCCGGTTAGAGCCGAAAAATCCCACATTGATTTTTGAAGGTACTGATGGGGATTCGAACCCACAACCTTCCAGTCGGTAGTCCGTTGCGTTAACCACTATCACCACGGCAACGGCGCTGAGAAGCATTATATTGTCTTGCAGTGCAGTGCATCGTGTTGCATTTTATAGTAATGAATTGTATGGAAATGTAATGAATTGCATCACGTCATGCAAATAACTGTAATGAATTGAATGTGCTGTACTGAATTGTATCGACTTGTGTTGCATTAAGTTGCATTACATTGGGCTGGGTTGCATTATATTAAGATTGTATTGTATCACATCGTACTGTCCTGAATTGCATTGTATTGCGTTGTAACTATGCTGCATTGAATTGCATTGCCTTGTACTGTGTTGTATTGCATTACATTTTGTTGTATTTCACTATGTCGCATGGCATTGTGTCGCATTTTATTGTATTATATTGTATCTCACTGCATCGAATTGTGTGGCAACTTGTCATAAAGTACAAGAATTGTCTCTCTCCCAAGAGAGTGTCTGGCCACAGTGCAGCATCGTCCTTCTTTCAGTTTATTATTACCAAACCTTTATTTAAATTGTCCCAGATCCTGTGACCCGTCATGCCCTGCTATCACGGTGACTTCAGTTTCACAATTTCCTCTACCTCTTCTGAGTCTGAGGTCAGGGTCTTCGCTATCGCTGAAAAGCTGTAGTGGTGGTCTCTGTATGGGAGGGTGGGATTTATTGAATTTGAGGGATCTCTGAACGTGTTTGGGTCCTCGTCTGAGCGATTACTGTCTTTAGCAGGGAGCCTAATAGGCACTGGCCTTAACGATTTGAAACAGAACAGGCATTGTTGAATTCAACAAAACTGACCCAGCTGCTTTGCAAGGTCTTCTTTTGTGGGTGGCCGTCCCAGTGGTGGCTTGGTGTTTCTGATCGCCGTATGCTTCCTGACACTTGAACGTCGATTGATCGAGCGTGTGACTGGCGGTGTGTTGCGCAGTCTGATTTAGGGCCATGATATAAATACCACTACGGTGGTGCAGAAATCGAGAGAGAGAACAAAAATAGTTAATAAAACGCCTTCTTTGTTGTCATGTAATCTTTAACGTGTGCTAAATACGTACCTGTTACACGGGACCACAGTTTATCGTCTTATTTAGAAGACTAGCACCTACACCACCTCTTAAGATCTTGTAGAAAGATGGGGGGGAAATTCCTCTTTTCCGTTTGGTAATTCGAATACGGGTTTCTCATGTCGTCGGCAGGTGTTTTAACCGTTAGGCCAAACATTCCACTGTTGTGCTCCTTTAGTGGCGTTGACCCCACACGGCTCATTCCGGCTTTTCAGCTCACCACTAATCCCAAGTGCTTTCAGGTGATGTACCACTGCCAGGAACCCCATGGGAGCCAGCAACGTCAAGCCGCCGTTGGGCCACTCTTCAGAGAAGACTCTGCATTGTTCACGGGTGATTTTGGTGGAGTTCAATTCTTCCTTTGCTGATCCATCTTCTAAGGGCACTGTCTACCATGCCCTCTACTAACGACAGTAATTGCTTTGTTCTGGAGCTAGGCGAAGTCAGCGACCCTCGTCCATATTGTATTTTCAGTCGCTTAGTATGATTGATATGTATTTGAAATCGAGTTGGTAGAAACACCCTCGTTTTTTGCCATGAATACTTTGCATGTGCAACATACATACTGCTATGCTGCTCACAGAATCTCAGTATGTGTACTTGAGAGGAGAGAGAGAGAGAGAGAGAGAGAGAGAGAGAGAGAGAGAGAGTATAGAAAATACAGAGGAAGAGAAAGAAGATAGGTGTTATATTATGGGGAGAAAGAGAGAGAGAGAAAGAGAGAGAGAGAGAGAGAGAGAGAGAGAGAGAGAGAGAGAGAGAGAGAGAGAGAGAGAGAGAGCAAACATGTTCAGGCGTTTGATTAACACTGTGCAACACGTATCTGTATTTTATTTTTTATTTATTTAACCAATACACTGATCATTAAAATAACAAATTACAACACAGAGATAGCAGTAAAGTCACACCTAATACACAAAACACTGTAAAACAAATTCTCATCGGAACATAAACATTTAAGAACAACCTTGAATAATGAAACACATTAACTAAACTAAACAAACAGAATAAAAGTGAATTGTAAAACAAATTAACGAACAATATAAATTTCAGTTTCAGTTTCTCAAGATAACGTCTGCGCACTCAGAATGCATTCCATATGCGCTGACCCTACTAGTGCCATGTAACGGAGAAGGTTCAGGCTGATCATGGCGAAAGTTAAGCCTGCACTTAAGCCCTATGGTTTGATAAAGTCCTGGGAGCTTTCCTAATTTACGTGTTTTGCATCTTTTATTTGTGCCATCTGTCACTGGAACTATCTAGACTGCATTGTAATGACACGTGTATATATATATATCTCATCTTTCCAAATATAAACGACGCCAAGAACAGTAAAACATCTACTAAGTACAAACTTAACTCATCCATGTTTTGTATAATCAAAATCACAAGAAACATCCTCAATCAGTATAACACATCGCCTAATCTGCCTATCAACACGATTAAACTATATCCATATTTGTCTAACTGTTTTCTTCTATCTATCTATCTATCTATCTATCTATCTATATCTATCTATCTATCTATCTATTTATCTATCTATTTATCTATCTATCTATCTATCTATCTATCTTTCTTTCTTTCTATCTACCTATCTATCGATCTATGTATACATAGATACAGACAGATAGACAGCAGACAGACAGACAGACAGACATATAGATAGATAGATAGATAGACAGATAGACAGTAGATAGAATAGATAAGATAGATAGATAGATAGATAGATAGACAGATAGACACATAGACAGATAGATACATACATACATAGATATATGTATGTACAACGTAAATCATGACCATAGAAGCAAAGGAAAAGACGAAAGGAAAGGAAGCATCAACAACAGACAAGAGAGGGGAAGTAGTTGGAGACATGTGAATTTTAAGATAGATAGATATGTATAACGTAGATTATAAATAGGTAGATATGTATAACGTAGATTATATACATAGAAGCAAAGAAAACAAAATGAAAGGAAAGGAAGTATCAACAACAGACAAGAGAGGGGAGGTAGTTTGAGACATGTCAATTCTAATGATATGATGAATTCAGGATTTACCTTGACACATAGAATCCGAAAACAGTTTATGAAATGAAATTTCAATGAAATATTGACTTTGACACGTCAGTGGGTCAAACACTTTAAAAAGCATGAGAGGTAAAGGCAGCACATGTAAACCAAATTCATGTCAAACCTTAACAACAACAACAACAACAACAACAACAACACGACGAAAATAGTACTGTAATGATAGCAGCTATAATGATTTTTAAAAAACCAATAGAGTTCATAGCAATAAGACAGTGGACGTCACAATATCTTGAAATAAAGAAAGAAACAAAGAAACAAAACAAAACAAAACAAAACCTTGTAAATCATAAACATAAAAACAACAAAGTAACTTAATAATATTAGAAGAGTCGTTGAAATAATAATCAAAGCACACACACACACACACACACACACACACACACACACACACACACACACACACGCACGCACGCACGTACGCACACACACACACACACACACACACACACACACACACTTACACACACACTAAATGTCACAACAGTAATAATACCTAAGATAATAGCATTATAAACGTTGATGAATTAGCAACATTTCTGTAAGTAAAACTGAGCGAGTCCACAGGTATGTAAAATTCTGAAATGTTCTGATTGTGGATCTCCTGCCGTATTTCTGTCACAAACCTACGTAAATACTGACAGTTTAAAAGTTTGAGAGAAATCCAAAGAAATGAACTCAACCTAGATTTTCCCGTCTCAATAAAAAGACACAGAAAGCTTGAACGTAAGTGAAAGAATAAGAAATCATCAATCGCTTGTGCAAACATGAAATCATGGCTCTAGTTACCAAACATTTCAAACAGCGACAATGAATCTAGACGGATCAAAGAGCGAAAGAAATGCAAGAGAATATAGCTTAACAACTTTTATAGGAACTGTTTCGCTGAATTATCTTAAAAAACAGAAAACAATGGAATAACAACGGAAAACAACGTACTACCAGCAACCAGTTAGGTTCACACAAAAAATTGAAGAAAACACATTTTGAAGAACATTTATAAAATGAGTTATACAACTTAAGTACACTTTACAAACATTTGTTTTTATTCATTACCTGAGAAAACCTGCCAATGATTATATTACGCTAAACTCTTAGTGAAACTGCAGAAAAAGAGAATTTGTTTTAAAGTTATAAAATGAATGTCTGTGAATACGTTTCTCTGAACATAAGGACCAAACACACTCTTTTCACCAAAGTACAGTTACAATAAGCATCATCAAGGGGGAAAAATCACAAAGTATCTTAATGTTTCATTAACTCATTCATGACTTACCAAATTAATTTACTCGACAATGATTTACTACACACAGTGAAATGACTAACATCATAATTCTGTGTCTGAGATATGTTGAGACTTAGTGGTTCTTTCAACAAGTACAGCAAGACAGTAAAACAAGTTACATTGATCTCATGATTCCTGAACTGAATGGATCTTATAGAGTAAAACAAGATACAACACATGCAGCGATATTCACTAAAACCAACACCAAAATATCTCCAATTTACATATTCACTAAAACCAACACCAAGATATCTCCAATGTACATATTCACTAAAACCAACACCAAGATATCTCCAATTTACATATTCACTAAAACCGACACCAAGATATCTCCGATTTACATGTGTCGCTCACACTATCCAAACCACAGATATACGAATTGTTTTCAGACAAAAGTGACAGTTTTACGTTTGTTCGAGAACATCTACAAAACAAGCAAAGCAAGAAAGCTCATGTTGTGGTGGGTCGGGGTTTGGTATTTTTCTAGATGGGATTCACTGCGCTTGTACCATTCTGTATGTGCCCAATCCAACTCTTTAATCAATTTTACTACTGTCTTTCAGACTACTTAGTCCTGCGTAAAGCTCTATGCACTGACAATGTCTTGAAATGAGAAGCTTGCGGTGGAAAGGGACCTAAAAACATTAAGCTGACCCCACCAGAATCATTGAAACATCAAGATAGGCACCAAACAGGCCAATTGTTTTAAAAGGGCTGGGTCTCAGCTCAGGATATCAGATTTTGGACTTGCAGCTCTATTCAAAGAACCAACCGCCAAGCTGCTACGCTTTGAGAAGGTCTACAGAATCGTCGGAATTCAGAGCAGTTGTGATAATGCATGTGCATGACCCGATCATCGCGATGAATCTGTATCATTTTATGGTGCTGAAATATGACTCATCTATATACAACATCTCAGTGACAGTCCAAATCATCAAATCTTCACCAAATAATCCAAAAACAAACAAACAAGCAAACAAACACACAAGCAAACAAGCAAGCAAGCAAACAAACAAACAAAAACAAAAATCAAACACATACACACACACATCCAAACGAAACGTTGAGAAGAAAGTTACCCCATGGCAAAAATTATGCATATCAGTTTATAAGCAGTTACTTGAAGCACGTAAATACATACATGTAAGCTGGTTGCAAGTGGAGGAAATCCGGATTCCAAGCCAAAGTCTTCGCCATACACTTTGGAACAAGGTGAGGGGGTTTCAAATTGTTGTACGTAAACAGTAGATGAATTTCTAACCAGTCTTACTACACTTTTGCCTAGCTCTATTCACATAATCATCCTCAGGATAGGACTGACCACGCTGAAATGTCTTTACACCATGTTAATCTCTTTGAAGTGCATCCACCTTTTTCCTGTAAGCAGGGCACAGCGTTTCTGTATGAATCTTTCTATGACTTTAAAGTTGAGAAGGAAATCATTATATTTGATTCTGCTTCGTGGACAGACTTCAAGGAACATTAGAGATTTTAACATTAAGAACCATTTTTATTTTATTGATTCAGCAGTGTTTGGACTTTCTGAGAAACAGATTTCTGTCATTGCTGTACTCTCGATAAGATACACAATTATCGAAATACGTGTCAAGGTTAGATAGGCACAAAACCACACGTTTCCTTCAGAATGTCACAGTTAAAGAGTTTGATGGATGTCTCCTTTGAGGGGCTATTGTTAAACTGAAAGTAAAACTTCGGTCCCGAAGAAAATCAAAATGTTCCCAGCAGACTGACTACAGAAGAGTTCAGACCTCTACATATATTCTGTGCATTAGTTTGATGTATTGGTTATTTTATTTCAACGTTAGCAGTTTATATTTGACTGGATATATTATACGCTAAGTCACTTTTTTTTACCAGGCTTATTCAGTGGTTCAATTTCAAACCGCTTGCTACGCAATAACAATATGGAGACTTCGTATCAACGCAAATGACCTGCGAATTGAAAGAGGAAATAGACCTACTGAAAACATATAATGTATTCATTTCTAAAACTTGGCCGTTCATAAATAGGTTTATAAATAGCAGATCTATAAATAATTATAATTAGCATATCTATAAAAAACAACAACACACACACATAAAAGTGTTTATGCTGGAAAATTACCGACATTTTTTTTGAGGATGTAGGTTTCTGAACGTAAAATGCTTTGCACAAAAACAAAGATAATTGTTATACATCCGTTGTATATGTTAACAACAAAGAAGTGAAGTTAAGCATGGATGGTTGCCTATGATATTTTGAACGAATGAATTCTTCAATATTATCATGGATGCTGGGCAATAAACATAGAATGCACTTCATCTTCTTCGGAGATATTACATAATGCACATAATAAATCACTATCCCAGTAAAATGTCTGTACCTAAAAAAAAATAACCTGTGATATCTGAAATACCAGGTCTACAGCTTGTAAATCCTTACTTGATATATCGATCAATGTTCAAAAACAATAAAATAGTTTTAAACCTTGCAACATACAAAAATTACGATATATTTTAAACGTTTCTTTTCTTTCAATATGGTTGTTCTATTTTAGCCATCTGCAGTCAATCATATGTTGGCAAAAACAAAAATCAAAAAACAAAAACAAAACAAACAAAAAAAACAAAAAAAACGTGTAACTCATTTTGGCCGCTTACGCTTTGATTTATCCATGCAGTACTAAACCCATTCTCTTTTAATTCTCAGTCATAATCAAAGAATATCGGAATGAAAGTGTCGAAGAACGTAAATACTAGCAGACGTTTTTCATTTGACAATGCAAACGCAAAAATGTTTAAAATCCTGTCAGGACATTTCGCTCAAAGATGCAGAGCTTTTGAATGAAATAGACCTGACAAGACCCCACCCTCAGCAAGGACGTCTTAGCAAAAGCAGGAATGCCGAGCCTGTTTGCTCTGCTATCCCAAAGGCGCTTGCGCTGGCTTGATCATGTCAAACGAATGAGGGATGGACGAATCCCCAAGGGCACTCTGTATGGGAGCTCGGCGATGGCACCAGACCCACAGAAAGGCTATCAGTCGGTACAATGATGTCCGCAAACGTCATATGAAGACAGCATCGTCCTTACAAACTAGGAAACTGAAACCGCAGACCGCAGTAGTTGGAGGGCTGAATCAGGACATGCATCCGCACGAGCGAGAGGCGGAGACAGGAGCAGCGGGAGGACAAGAAGCCGATAGCAAAAGCAACTGTCGAGCCAGGTGTGAAGATCTTCAAATGCAGCAACTGTAGTACAGTTTGTGGGTCAAAGATCGGACTTTACAATCGCAGCAGACGCTGCAGCAACCCACACTGGCACACTCTGGGCGCGCAACCCATTGTCTCTCAAGACAGAGATGCCAACGTAACCATATCTTTTGATCAAGAGTATTAGACAAATGCTTTAGATTTGAATTATCTCTGTCAAAGGACATTTTCTTTCCTTTCCTTTTTTTCCCCTTCCTGAAGATCGTATCTCTTCAAGCAAACTTCAGTATATTGAGCAAGTCATTCGTGAGACTCTGAATCACTCTGTTCATCAGTTAAATCTTTCTGCCCTGATGACTTGTTAACAGATTCAGAGATGGGCTCATGTTCAACGCCCAGGGCATCCGTCCCGTCCACAAACTCAAGAATAACTTCTGATGGCAACACGCCTGTGTTAGACAAATGTTTGAGGTGACGGGTTACCTGAAACTTTAACAATTGTTTCATACGGTCATTTCTCGTTTTACGACGACGTTCACGAACAACACTAAGCGCGTAAAGAATTGGATTAATTGCAGAGTTTAACGGCAGAAGAAAAACTGCAATCGCCACATTCACTTCCTCAGAAATTAATATGCCCATTCTTGACAGAAAACCAAGCATACACATGAAACACCAACACAGACAAGACAAAAAGGTGATTGAAAAGAAGCGTCTGGCAATGTTCATATCTTTGCCAGAAACATTGGTGGAATCAGTGCTGCATTTGTTCGTTTGTAAAGACCCGCGAATGAACAACTGCCCGGTTGCTGTCAGTACAAAAAGGATGAAATTAAAGACTGCAAAAATGCCGAAAATGTATTCATATCCAGGAAAATTATAGTTTGTGATTGGTAACGGGATGCACATCGCGTTTTGACCAAACACATTCCAGTGAGATGCCCACGGAAGCAATGGCATCATAGCAGTAAGTGTTCCAAGAGTCCATGCCACTGCACAAACAATCAAAGATGAACATTTGCTGAAGTGCATTCCACTAAATGGAAAACACAATGCAAGAAGTCGATCTAAAGTAATTAAACAAATAATGAATGCTGACACTACGTAAGAAAGATGTGACAAATAGCCTGCTGCTTTGCATGTAACACTGTTTCTCCATGTAATATCATTCTGCAAATACTGACCTCTGTAGTTTAAATCAGTCAGACCGATAATACTCAAATACACACCCATTAAGAAACTGGCAACAGACAGATTTGCAACAAATATATCAAACCCTTTCTTTGCTTTTGATCGATTAATAATTGCTCTGTACGCAAAAGTGATGCCATTACCCATAAGAGACAAAAACGCGCACAGCGACAAGAATCGTCTGTACACATGTGATTCCAACAGATGCTCACAGGAGGAGATCTCATCTTTTGGAGCTTTGCAGTATGCCAAGTTGAAATGTGATGGCAGCAACGCAGGACAACATAGCTTATAGTTGTCTACTATTAACTCATTTAGAGAATCAAGCCCATGAAATAAATTCAGTGAAAACTGTGACACACGATTCCCACGTAAGTCCAGAACTTCAAGATTTTTCAAGAGCTGAAAGTCTTTCATATCCAAGTAATCGATACCATCATTACTCAACTTCAAGACTTTCAAGTCAGCAAAGAGATGCCACCAGTCCAAACTTGCTCGTGACATGTCAACGTACGCCATTTCTAGTGTGATAAGTTTAGGAAACGACTGCTTTGATAACATTTCTTGCGAAAAGATGTTCGTTAAAGGATTGCTCGAAATGTACAGATGTTGTAAATTCAGCAACTTGCTAAAATCGGCAATCTTTATGTCACTTAATTTGTTTTCATCTAGATACAGAATTTGTAGATTAACAAGAGTAACAGTTTCAATCCTAGTCAAATTGCAACGAGCCAGATTCATGTAGACCAGCATGTTGTTGTGCTCGACGACTTCAAAGGTCATTCTACTGTCGCTGGCATCCAGGAAACGAAGGCCGGGATACCTGTGTGCCAAAAAAACATCAGAACAGTAAAAGGCCAGACCGTAACAAACGCACTTGTCTGGACATTCACTGCCACATAAGAGTTCATCATCTCTGAACGGGCATTGGTGTATTCCATCACACACATACTTGAAATGAAGACAGACATGCGATGAACGGCATTTATAGAAACCTGGACATTGAAAGCTGTCACATCTGGCCTCGTCCTCTTGGCCTGGGCAATCGAAAACCCCATTACAAAGGACAAACACAGGCAGGCAATAGCCATCCCCAGGACACTGGAAATGGGTTTCAGGGCAGTGTGACGAATTCGTGAGGGGACGCACAGTAAAACTGCCACGTCCATCAAAGTCCACTTGGGCTGGTGGGTACACTTCATCTATCTGGATGGTTCTGCCCTGTAGGGTGCATTGTTTTTCGTCACTTTTGTCGATACAGTCATATACCTCGTCGCACGGGCTGGCTAACGGTATACACTGAAAGAAAGCACGCACACACACACACATATACACACACACACACACACACACACACACACACACACACACACACACACACACACACACACACACACACACACACACACACACACACACACACGTTACAAACAATGTGTGTTTCATAAGTTCAATCGTTCATAGTCTTATTTCAACAGCTCACTGAAACTCGTTTAAAACACTTAGTTGCACACCTACACGAACAAGTGTCCCGGAGCTATAAGACATTACCTGCACTGCTGGACAAAATGTGCGGACCTTTGACAAATCGTTTGCACCGACAAAATCAACCGTACTGCCCTTGCTTTGATCACGAAGATTAGCAGCAATGTTTAACCCGAAAATATGTTTGATCAAGTTCTTTAAGTGCGAAGGTCCAGACCACACATCATGTATCTGTCCGGCAGAAGTTACAGAGACACGGGGTTTTCAGAATTAAGGAGGTGCATGTAATGGTCACCCCAGATACAGAAGATAACCTGTAACAACAAGCTGCTAAAGTCATGCGAAAAGGCCAAATTCTCATTGGTGGACTCGTCACACCATCATCTGGTTCTGACATGATTACTTCTTTTGTGAAATAGAATCTTGCATTGAAAATTATTACCTGCCTGTGGGAAGAAGAATGTTGTTGCCAACAGAACTGCTGCTGAGCTTGTGTCTGAAGATGTGTAGGACTTGCTAATATTAAATGGATGCATTGCAGACAAAACTGTGGAGTATTTTCCGGACGCTGATGCAATATACTGATTGTGAGAAAACAGGTAAAAAAAGAACAGGTCATTTGTCGCTACATTTACATATTGTCTTTGGATAGTGCCGTGAGAAGAGTTACAGGACCATAATAACAATGGTGGGTATATTTAGTCATTTTAAAATTGCCGACGAGATCATGAAAGATAAGGGAACACGATTTGTGTCAGAGTTTATGAAAAGAATTGACCAGACTGTCGATTATTTAACATCGTATCACTATGTCCGTCTGTCCCATGTGCCTTGATTAGCAGGAAAATTCATTGGAAATTTGACAGTTATGCTGAAGAGACTGTGCAGCGAACAGCCAAGGCAGTGCCAACAGTTCGTTGAAGCCTTGCTGTTTGCTTATCAGTAAGCTCCCCAAATTCTTGCAAGCGTTCTTCTGTTTAGAATTATCGTACATCAGGACATCCAGTTACCTAGGCAAAGCTTAAAGGAGCTTTGGACAAAGGAAGTGGTCATGCCAGCGATGAAGAACAGTTACCAGTAATATTTTTGCGTCTATGGAAGTTGGAAGAAATTTTTAACCCTTTGACTCCTGAATAGTGTCCATCAGCATCCTGCATTGTCATTCATGCTAGAAAAGCAAAACGTAATCTTTTGACTCCCTCACCCTACCCACCAGCTTCCCACAGGAAGCTGGTAGATAGGATGAAGGAGTCAAAGGTTACGTTTTTGCAGTTGGTGGATAGGGTGCGGGAGTGTATGTTTGTGTGTATGTATGTATGTATGTATGTATGTGTGTATGTATGCATATATGCATGTGTGCATGCATGTATGTATGTGTGCATGTATGTATGTATGCATGCATATGCATGAATATATGTATGTGTGTATGTATGTATGTGTATGTATGTATGTATGTATGCATGCATGTATACACACACATACAAACACACACACACACACACACACACACACACACACACACACACACACACACACACACACTCCATGTGTGTGTATGTCTGTATACATGCGTATGTGTGAACAAAGAAAACATCCGATATATTGAAAAAGGGGCGTGAGTAAAAATGGGGTTCGAAGGGGGTCATGAGAAACATTCAAGAGATACAAAAGAAACGAGATGTGAATTTTATATATATATATTCCTCAATCTATCCGACATCTCTTAATTTAATCACATATATTTTGTCATAGTCGTAAATCTGATTGTGTGTGTATGTGCCTGCGTGCATGTGTGTGTATGCGTGCGTGCATGTGTGTGTGTATGTGTGTGTGTGTGTGTATGTGTGTTTGGTGAGTGTGTGTGTGTGTGTGTGGTGAGTGTGTGTGTGTGTGTGTGTGTGTGTGTGTGTGTGTTGTGTGTGTGCGTGTGCATGTGTGTTATGCGACTAATCATTGTAATATCGAATGTCTGAATAGATGAATGAATGGTGGTTATCATCCCGTCAAAGGACTGATTTTCGTTGATGAAAGCATGAGGAAGTAGTTTACACGAACAAAAATAATACCTGGCCATTGTCACATCGAAACTGTGAAAGAAAATCACAGGAAAGGTATACACAGAAACTCTCATCGCTGTTGTCATCACAGTCAACTTGGTGATCACACACAAGCGTGTAAGGTACTTCCTGTTCATTTGCGCATTGAAACGTAGGCGGAAGCGACGTCAGAGGAGCGGAACAGGAAACGGCGTCAAAGCCACGTGACCAGCAGTGCGCCTGAGGGTCACAGGCCATAAACTCGTGTGTCACGTGACCTGCTGGGCACCGCAGGAAGTGGAGGTCGCCGTCAAACAGACGTTTGGAGATTGTGCCGTTCAGTTTGATGCTCGTGTCTGCTGTCATCCAAGGCTCTGGCAAAACAGAATGGACAGGTATGCATTTATATACTGCCATAGACATATTACGATTCCCTTAATCACATGCGTAATGATTTTGCCTTCTCAGATGCAACTGCGTTGATCTCCTTTTCTGAAGCCCCTTACATAATTATGACTAGTTGTTTGTTGTCCACCTTCCATCCTGAGCGGGAGTACAATACAATTTATGGAGAAAGTGTAAACTACATTTGCGAGTGTAGTTTTAATAAATTGAAAAGAACATCGTACACATCACACACCAACAGGGCAATCAATATAAGGCAGAACGTAAAAAAAGAGCAAAACACACATATACACCAATGCAGAATTGAGTCTTTGTCTAATCGCAATGAAAAAGCGGGTTAATACATGAGTAAAGAGTGAACATGTTCATCCTGTTAGGATTAAAAGATACGGAAACAGAAAAATAGATGTACCTTTTCGTGTGGACAGGAAGGTGTTGATAGAAGACACGATGTTTGATTGCTGTGTTACTAAAATAGAGGCGGATGTGAGGTTTGTTGACAGTAAACTGTAATCGGCATGATGACAGCAACACTACAATGTTAGTCATCCTTGTGCATGTATGAACTGATTAATGTTCTTTGTAAATCGGATCAATTATGAATCAGACAGCCAGTAGCTAAGAAGTATAAATATTTCACTTGACATTGGAGTCGATCGACCAAAGAACGAAACACTACCCTTCATTCTCTTTCGCTAATCCATTCCCCCATTTCATCTCTGAAAAAAAACAAAAACATTACAAGCATGAGCAGACATTTACAAAAATGCATGCTCGCGCGCACACACACACACACACACACACACACACACACACACACACACACACCACGCACGCACGCACGCACACACACACACACACAACACCACACACACACACACCACACACGCACACACACATACACGCACAAAGACCTTATCACATGTGTTGAAGTAAAATTCATGCACTGAACATTAAGACAGAAGGTGACATTACCACGTATGTATTTGGGCGGAAGTTCACACAAGACTGAAGCCAGTTTTCGAAACTGACAGGATTTGTCCGAGAGCGCATTCATCACGTTTTGGTGGAAAAGATATAAGCATTCTGGAAATTTTACTGCTCTAGGAGAGACAAATATTTTTCCCGTGAAGTAGGCAATGGTTCCATCTAAATGCTGAAAGGTGTACCGATATCTGAAATACACACACACACACACAACACACACACACACACACACACACACACACACACACACACACACACACACACACACACACACACACACACACACACACACACAATGTATATATATATATATATATATATTTATATATATATGTATATCATCATCATCATCATCAGTCCTATAGTCTGGTTGACCGTTGGGGCACCACTGAAGATTTTGCAACCAACTTCCTCCATTCCTCACCGTCCTCAGCTTTCCGCAGAATGATATTCCATTCAAGGCCAGTCCACTCTCTGATATTGTCTTCCCATCTTTTTCTCTGTCTGCCTCTTCGTCTCCCTTCCTGAACTGTTCCCTGCAAGACGGTCTTGGCCAGTCCAGATGATCGTGTGACGTGCCCGTGCCACCTCAGTTTGCGTCTATTCACTGAGGTCAGGAGGTCTTCATACGGCCCGATGGCGTTTTCGATTCGGGTTTTCACTTCCTTATTGGTTATAATATGATCTTTGTACGAGATACCAAGGAGTTTTCGGAAGCATCTCATCTCCATTGCCTGTATCCTTCTTTCAATGTCTGCTGTTATGGTCCATGCTTCGCATGCATACAAAAATACTGACATGACCAGGGAACGCATCAGTCTGATCTTGGAGCCGATAGCGATATTCTTGTCGTTCCAGATGACTTTTAGCTTGGTCATTGCAGCTGTGGTCTGGGCAATCCTGGAAAGTACTTCGGGCTTTGATCCTTCATCTGATACTATAGCTCCCAGATACTTAAATTTATGGACGGTCTCAAGTTTCTTGTTGTCTATGGTAATGTCAGTGCTGATGCCATTGGTATTATTTGTCATCAACTGGGTTTTCTCTGCACTGATCTGCATGCCATATGCTGTGGAGGCCTCATCAAGATGTTTTATCAAGCTGACTAGCTAGCTCTTGCTCTTGCCCAGCTAGTCCATCAATGTCGTCAGCAAAACGCAAGTTTGTGATTGTTCTACCTCCGATGCTGACTGTTTCCTCGTGGTCTTCAAGTGCGTCAGCCATTATTCTCTCTAAGAAGATGTTAAAGAGAGTGGGGGAGAGCAGGCATCCTTGGCGTACTCCAACTGTGGTTCGGAACCATGAGGCTGTACAACATCAATGCCAACCTGATCAGAACCATAGAATGCCATAAATGCCTCTACGAAAAGGCGACCAGTGCAGTCTACCATGACAACAACATGCATGTATATATGTATATACATATATATAAATATATATATATATATATGTAT
>CM060306.1:82628011-82630511 GCA_030674185.1 Monoplex corrugatus
CTCTTTCATGTCTGAGGCGAGGCCAAATTGGTGTCAGTATTTTTTTCCCCTTGGGTCTGTTATTGCAAAAGGTCGTGACAGGGGCTCCTTACCTCGACATATGATGGGGAGGTTTGTTGAGGGTGGGGTGGGGGGTATCTCACTTGGTCCGGCTCTGTGACTGAGCGATTACTGTCAATAGTTCAAGGTTTAATAGGCAGTGTCCACAGTAAGCTGGATCAGAACAGGCGTTATTGAACTCTACCCACGTGACCCAGTAGCAGTGAAGGGTCTCCTCCTGATGGGTGGCACACATAGGCTTGACCCCTCTGGCTCCCGTGGTCTTCCTGGCAAATGCGCTTTGACTGAATATGAACTTGGGGTTGGCAGTGTGATGAAAAATAGGAATGGGCGACGTGGCGTCAATGCCATTGAGGTGGCCCCAAAGGTAAGACAAATAACAAGGACAGTAACGACAACAACAACATCAACAACAACAATAACGACAACACAAACAAACAGCCCAACAACACGTTAAGTGATTAAAGCAATGGACATACTGACATAGAGTTCGTGGATTATAACGCTTATCAGTCTAACAATTGTGGTGGTATTTTTCAGCTCCATCCAGCTCATACCCAAGGTTGCACGGGCGAAGAGCTGGTCGGGAAGAGACGATACAGTCGAATTATATCGTTTTATGCATGCATCGTTGAAGTTGTTTCTCAACTTGCCTGACCAACTGTACAAATGCCTGTATCTCTCAGGTCTTTTTGACTACAGAATAGTATCATGAAAGGAAGCGTAAAATACATACAGCCCTCTCACACAGTCTTAATCTGAAATGAGACTCCATGGCATCATCACTTTCATTCCCGTTCACATCATCATTGCTTTGGAAAAATATATCTCGGATTCTGTAGAATTTATTGCTCTGCTAACATGTTGACCTCAGTTTTGGTGGGCTTGAAGGTGTGTTGGAAAGCCCAAATAATGGGCATGAGAGCACTCATAGTGGCACAAAATGGGTGCAAGATAAGGAGGTGGAACAAACTAAATAACACATTAATATCCATTAAATTGGTAGAACCACAAGACTATGGCAACGTATATGCTATATGTGCTGTGCAACAATCCTGAGTAACAGAACCTAAAATAACATGCGTTTTTGTCAGAGAAAATTGGAAAAAATGCTCAGAATTAGGTATCAGAATGAGATCAATGAGACGGAGAAAATAGACATTACCTGCGCACTTAGAAGTAAAGGCACCTTCTAACTTAGGAACGTTGGATGAATTCTGAAGAGCAACGTGGATGCTGAAATAGATTTCCCTGGTCATGTCATTCACATGCAATTCAAACTCCGTATCTCGCCCAGCGATTACAAATGCGTCTGTATAGAGCATACCGTACATATTCTGAGGCAAATGTGCAATACATTCTGTTCAGAGCCATTTGATGCCGTATTAATTTTTAAATCGATTAGTGAGCAAATTGTCATGGAGACACCCTTAAATCTGACGTACATTATCATGCCTTTGGAGACAGAGAAGTTGACCCTGCAGCGAAGGTTATTATACTTCCTGTCATTCTCAGAATTGTACAGAAAGAGAACTGCATATGAAGCTGAAAGATGTATTCTTGATCTGGTCAGAAGACACTCAGTTAAATTTACATACAGCTTAGGTGGGAGGACAGAATGTAATGTGGGTGATGCTGTAATGTTTTGACTTTCATGGTCATTCTTGGATTGCACCGGTGAAACTGTACCTTTATAATTAGATGACAGATCATCTCGTCCAGTATAAATCATGTCCTGTGAATATTTAATCATTGCCCAGAAGAAAGTCTGAAATGATTGAGAGCTCACTTTGGATGAATACTGGCTAAAGTGATTATAATCTTCGAGATCTGTTCTGACATCTGCTGAAAGAGTGAACAGGTAGGGTCGCGTGGTTGTTCTGGATGATGTCACCAGTGAAGTATTGTAGCTGTGCTCAGAGTGGCAACAATCGTCTCGTTGCCCAGCGGTCCTTGACTGACCCATGCTGTCCTTGAGTCTCATAGTCTTGTTCTCTCTGCCGGTTTTTGTCCTTCTTTGTAGTGACAGGTCACTGAGCAGCTTCTGCTCCAAATGGCTATCGTTCGTAGGAATGGTGTGTGCAAACGTCACGTTGTCATTTGTGGAGTTCAGCTTTCCCATGGTCGTTTTATCAAAGTTTATCAGACATATGAAAATGAGGACAGAACATTTCTTAAACGTTGACGCCATGTTTTTTCTACTGATTTCGTTGCCTGTGTCTTTTGTGTACAATACTTTAGGCAACACTTTTTGATACAAAAGGTGTGTAGCCGTTTTTCACTGCTCCTCTATGTAACATGACCCAACGAAAACTTGAGCGCTCAAAAAACGTCACTTCTACTTTGATACAGATGTGTCCAGAAGTCAGAAGATATTGTCCCGCGTTATCGGCAAAGGCTGATATGAGATTGTCCAGGTTTGATACACGACCTTTCCTCG
>CM060306.1:82635511-82638011 GCA_030674185.1 Monoplex corrugatus
TGTTGGTTGTGCTGTTGACCAGGACTTTGCTTTTTTCTGTGCTCACTTCCATTCCGTGTGCACCTGCACTTTCTTCCAGTCTCATGGTCAGGTCTTGTAGTTCTTCGTTGCTGCCTCCCATCAGGTCGATGTCATCTGCGAACCTCAGGTTGTTGATGGTTCTTCCTCCGATGGAGACAGTGGAGTGGAAGTCATGGAGGGCTTCACGCATGATGTTCTCCAGGAAGAGATTGAACAGCACGGGAGAGAGTAGGCAGCCTTGACGGACTCCAACTGTGGTCTTGAAGTAGTCCCCTATCTGGTTGTTGAGGAGAACTGCGCTGCTGGCAGTGTTATACAGCGCCTGGATGGTTTGGACGAGACCTTCCTCTATGCCAAACTTTCTTAGCACCTGCCACAAACCCTTATGCCACACCCTGTCGAATGCTTTTTTAAAGTCTATGAAGTTGTGGAACAGGTCTCTCTGATGCTGCAGATGTTTCTCCATCATTATCCGGCAGGTGAAGATCTGTTCTACTGTGCTTCTGCCCGCCCTAAATCCAGCTTGTTCTTCCGCAAGGTGTTCTTCCGCTTCTTTCTTCAGTCGATTCAATATGACTCTGAGCATGATCTTGCTGGTGTGGCTAATGAGACTTATTGTTCTGTAGTTCTGGCATTGGCGCATATTTCCCTTTTTGGGCAGGGGGATGATGAGTGATTGAGTCCATTCTGTGGGCCACTGTTTTGTCTCCCAGATCTTCTGACAAATCGATGTTACACGAGTGACCAAATCATTCCCTCCATGTTTGAGCAGCTCTGCTGGGATATTGTCTGCTCCAGGTGATTTCCCTGCTGGTAGGCTGCGGATGGCTTCTTCCACTTCTTCTCTCATCACTGGTAGCGGTGAGGATTCCCTCAATGGTGTTGAGTCCCCCTGAAACAAACTGTCATCTGGCTGTATTGGGTAGTTGTATAGTTCTTGGCAGTACTGCGTCCATCTGTTCAGAACAGCGGAGCTTTCTGTCAGCAGCTCGCCTGAGGTATCCTCGATGACTGACGATCTGTTTTGCTGCGTCTTGGTAAGGTTTTTCAGTGTGGTGAAGGCATGTTTGCTGTTTCCTTTTTTCATGCCTTTCTCGATGTTCTCACACTGGTTGTTGATCCATTGTTCTTTGGCTTCAATCATTTTCTTCTTTACAAGGTTGTTGGTTTTACGATACTGTGCGGCTTCTTCAGGACTGGAGTTTTTCGTCTTCTTCAGTGATCTTCTGTTGTCGCAGAGGTCAAGGATGTCATTTGAGATCCATGCTTGGTGTTTCTTCCTCTGTCGCCCCAGTACCTCCTCTGCTGTTTCGCGGACTGCCTCACCAAAGTTGTTTGTGAGGTCGTTGATGTCGCTGTCCAGGAAGTTGAGTGCCGCGAACCGCCCCCCGAGCTGTGCCTGGAATGCCTCTTCTATCTCTGGATCTTTTAGCTTTTCCAGGTCAAACTTGATGCGTGGCTGCGCAGCTTGGTACTTCTTTTTCAATTTGATCTTCATTGTGAGCAGCACGAGGTCGTGGTCGCTGCCTATATCAGCTCCAGGGTATGTCCTCGTCTTTGCTTTATTAATGCTTGATTTGAAGCGCCGTGGTGTGAGGACAAAGTCGATCTGGTTGTGAGTCTTTCCGTTCGGCGCATGCCAGGTTGTTCTTCTTGACAGTTTGTGGGGGTAGAGGGTGTTGGCAATGGTGAGCCGTTGGGTGCAGGCAAACTCCAGAAGGCGAAGTCCCCTGTCATTAGTTTCCCCTGTGCCAAATTGACCCACTGTTCCAGCCCAGTTTTTGTAGGCATCTGGGCCGACTTTGGCGTTGAAGTCCCCCTGAACTATGATGATGTCTTTCCTGGGGGCTTTTCCGATGGTGTCTTCTATTTTCTCATAGAATTCTTCAACCACCTGGTCTTCGTGGCTGGTAGTTGGAGCATACACTTGTATGATGGTGATGTTCTTTGGTTTGGCTGACACCCGAATGCTGATGATTCTGCTGTTGACAGGCGTGCAGCTCATGATGCATCCAATGACTTCTTTGCGTACGATGAAAGCTACGCCATTTTCATGTAGTGACTCTTCGCCACTGTACCACATCTTGTGTCCTTCCTCTGTGATTGCTTCTCCGAAGCCTGTCCATCTTACTTCCGATATACCCACAATGTCCCATTGGTAGCGTCTCAGCTCGTGTTCTAGTTCTTTTACTTTGCCGCACTGATGGAGTGTACGGACATTCCAGGTTCCAATGGTAGTTTTTTCCGTTGGCAGTTTGAATGATGTGTACACAAAGAAACAAACAAGCAATCAATCAAACAAACAAACACACACACACACACACACACCATGCGCGCGCGCGCGTACACTCTTTCGCACACGGATTTATGAACAAAAGACAAAAATAGACAATGTTGGTATTGTGTTTGTGTTAACATTCTTTTCCCGTTCAGTGTCGGCCATAGATACACACACAACGGTCGTTACAGACTCAGTGTC
>CM060306.1:82643011-82653011 GCA_030674185.1 Monoplex corrugatus
ACCTGTTTATGAGTTCACCATCTGTGTGCATGTTTACCTCTGCTCAAGTTGCTCCTGTGCACTCGTTCCCCCGCGCCTTTTATAGCAAGCATAGTTACACTGATGTCGCTGTCGTTGGAGCCACCAGAGAAGGGCCATGGAAAGTGCTAGAAACACGTAGTTAGCAAATAATTTAACAGCAACCTGCAACCTGCAACCTGCAACCTGCAACCTGCAACCTACAACCTGCAATCATTTTCAGAAAAACTTTGCTGCAGTTGTAGTACGCTGGTCGAGTAGAAACTGTGAAGTAAATTGTCTGGAGAACAAAAGCAAACATAAAAATCTAACATGTCTTGCGAAAGATTACGTGGGGGGTTGAACAGGATGGCATTAGTTGAAGGATATATTTGACAAAGACTGCTCGTCAGGGGCTATTTGATACTTTAAACAGAACAGTATATCTAGAAGAAAAAGAAGTAGTAGTAGAAGAAGTAGGAGGAGGAGAAGAAGAAGTAGTAGAAGAAGTAAAACAAGAAGAAGTAGGAGGAGAAGTAGTAGTAGTAGTAGTAGTAGTAGTAGTAGTAGTAGTAGTAGTAGTAGTAGTAGTAGTAGTAGTAGTAAGAAGAAGAAGAAGAAGAAGAAGAAGAAAGACGAAAGACAAAACAAAAACAACTTGCTCAATCAGTCAGATCTGTCAGGATTAGAACGGGTTAATGAACTGCTTAGAGAAAAAGAAAACTGATGCATTTAGAGAGTAGCAGTAGTGGCCGTAATAGTAATAGTAGTAGCAGCTGCTGCAGCAGCAGTAACAGTAGTAGTAGTACATGTAGTTGTAGTAATACTAGTAGTAGTAGTAGTAGAAGTAGTAGAAGTAGTAGTAGTAGCAGTAGTAGTTACTGTGAGGGTTTCGCCTAGAGTTTAGAGTTTATTCAAAAGGGATTTATCGGTCTCGGATAGTTCCATATACGCTTCTCCCAAACCTCCCAGAAATAAGCTGACAGACTCCTTAACCTTGTGCAAAATCCATTTCGCTGGCTGGGTCCTGAAATTGGGAGAGGGGAATGGAAAGGGGTAAGACAGGATCTATGACACGTTGACATCTTGAGCCCATGGCTTTATCACATGAGCCAGTCAGTCTGCTGAATAAGTGTTAAAATAGAACTTGTTGTCTAATTTCTTCAAATACCCGAGTAAAAAGAAAAAAAATCGTTGCGGATAGATAGTACTGTGTAATACGCGTCGAAAATAAAGTTTGGTTTTAGAAAAAAGATTTTCTACAGATTGCAAAATTATGACGTTTAAAAATGGTAAAAATCTGTTTTCTGGGGTATGCTGCGGATGATAAAAATAGATAGCCTACGTGATAGTTATTTCCAGAAACAGCTTGATGTTAGTAGTAAGATGTATTGTGAATAAAAACAGAAATGTATAAGGACGAATTAGCTGCTATCAGGTAGTGAAGGATTTGAAAACTGAACTTCTTTCCAAAGAGAATTCGCTCAGGTAGCGAGATCTGCACGGCTTAAACAGACTGTTCTGGAGAAAAACGTTGCTGTAGACACCTTGAGTATGATATTCTAATAATATCAGAATTAAAAACATAGCTTGTTTCCATAAACAATTTGTTGCAGGTTGCAAGTATCCTAATAAAATTAAAGTAGGGGGGGGGGGGGGTTAGTCCCAGAATCATAAAGAGAGTATCAGGGAGTAAGATAGTAAACACTTCATAACTTTAGGTTCATCTGTTTGGAAGCGGATTCCATTTCTCTCCCTGGCTGTTTTGCTTTCGCCAACCCTGCACAAGATTAGGTAAATATTCACAGCTGGGTGGACTGGTAGCCGCGCACTCAACATTACCCAACCAGAGTGAGAGTTAAAACAGAGCTTCTGAAAAACAAAATCGACAACAAATAAGCAAACACAGAAAAAAGAAAAAAAAAGATTTTGCAGTTGGTGTAGCGAACTGGGTGGCTGAAGATTTTTATTATTATTTTTTTTTAATGAATTAAAGACGGAGGCATTTTGTGTCAGCTGATGCTCATTGTTGTGGGTCGGACGCCTTTACCGGCGTCTGATCGACCTCTGCTGCATGTGATGTGACCTCCCCTACTGTTCTTGAATGACTTTCATCTCTCTCTTGCTTCTCTATCTCTCTCTCTCTCTCTCTCTCTCTCTCTCTCTCTCTCTCTCTCTCTCTCTCTCACCTCCCTCTCTCTATGACTGGCTGTCTCGGTGTGTATTTCCATCTCTTTTTCTCTGTTTCTATCTCGTTCTGTCTGTTCGTTCTGTCTATCTCTGTCTGTGTCTGTCTGTGTCTGTCTGTCTTTTTTTCTCTGTCTCTGTCTCTCTGTCTATGTCTGTCTGTGTCTGTCTGTCTGTCTGTCTGTCTCTCTCTCTCTTTCTTTCAGTTCTTGTCCCTTCCTCCCTCTCTCTGTTTCTGTCTTTCCCCTCTGTCTCACTCACACTGTCTCCGTCCCTGTTCCTGTCTCTGTCTGTCTATCTGTCTGTCTGTCTATCTTTCTCTCTCTGTCTCTGTCTGTCTGTCTGTCTCTCTCTCATTGTTTTATTGTCTGTCTTTGTCTTTCTGTTTGGCTGTCTATCTGTCTGCCTGTCTGTCTGTCTGCCTCACTGCTGTATTGCTAGCTTTGCATAAACATATCTGTCTGTCTGTCTGTCTGTATGTATGTATGTATGTACATGTATGTATGTATGTCTAGTTGTCTGTCGTTATTTCTTCACCTGTGTATATATCCCTTTCTCCGTCTCAGTCTGTCTGTCTATCTGTCTGTCTGTCTGTCTGTATCTGTCTGTCTGTGTGTCTGTCTGTCTGTCTGTCTGTCTTCTCTCTCTCTCTCTCTCTCTCTCTCTCTCTCTCTCTTCGCGGGCCCCAGTAGCTCAGTTGGTTTGAGCGTCGGATTCACATGCTAATGGTTGTGGGTTCGAATCCCGGGTGCGCTACTTTAAAACTGGCCTTCTCACTGTCCCATCTTAACATCGTTGTTATTCTGGTGGTGTCAGTATAGGATTAGATAAGTCCTTCTTTCCCCACTTCCCTGGGATGGTTATCCCCGTCGGCCATATCACCTGAGGGTGGGTGTCGACGTAAAAACTGAACAAATCAAATCAATCAATCAATCAATCAATCTCTCTCTCTCTCTCTCTCTTGCTCTCTCTCCCTCCCCAAATACTCACACATTTTTATTTTTTGTCGGTTCCTTATGTAAAATTGGTCAGTAAAGATGTTTCTGCCCCGTGTAGACAGTACATTTAATTGACATAACAACCACCTGATTAACAAAAATGGACCTGAAGTACGTTTGGTACAAAACCTGAATGGTGTAGGTATAGTATTTGGCAGTGGACCAAAGTCTATAATCAGAAACTGACCTCCGCACCCCCCCACCCCGCACCCCCCACCCCCGCCACTTCTTCTTTTACGTCTTTTTCTTCATTTTTACTTGTCTTTTTCTTTTCTTTTTTTACCTTTTCTTTTTTTTTAAATGCCCTCTTGGCCCAATTAGTTAAGAATGCCACCATAAACCAGTCGCCGTGGTGTAGTGGTTAACGCAACGGACTACGGACTGGAAGGTTGTGGGTTCGAATCCCCATCAGTACCTTCAAAAATCGTTATGGGATTTTTCGGCTCTAACCGGCTCCTACCCACAGTTGGGCGTGCTATGGGCTCATTGGGAAGACTGGAACCACACAGTCGAGTCTCATCCACTTCGCGGATGCGTCTTTGAAGGTGTTGCTCAAATCTTCTGACCAACACCGCAGGTGTCTGTATCTCTCAGGCCTGCTTGACGCCAGGATACATTATGATAGTAAGCGTAGAGTACAATCATGTCACGCAGTCTCAATCCTAGATGGAACTCCATAGCATCATGATTATCACCCACATCGACATCATCATCATCGCATAATAAAAACTGTTCCAGCTTCTGTGGCCATTAAAGCGGTGTAGAAAATGAGACGAGGAAAAGAAAAAAGAAAAAGAAATAAAGAATGCCACTCTGTTGACGCAGAGGTCATGAGGTCGACCCTTAACTCTTTCACTCCCGCACCCTTTCCGCCCGCTGAAAAAAATAAATAATCCTTTCACTCCCTCGCCCTCTCCACCAGCTTCCTGCGAGGAAGCTAGTGGAGAGGGTAAGGGATTGAAAAGGTTATGTTCCTGCTTTGCTGTTATGGCTGACAATGCGGGATGCTGGCAGACAAGAGTGAGGGAGTTAAAGGGTTAAGCAGACCACTTTTCTCTCGAGGACGTGCTGGTTCTTTTGATAGGGCCGTGGGTTTTGAAATCTCGTGTCTCGAAATCAGTCTTACCCCACAACATGAAAATTAGTTTGTTTGCTGCCCTGTTCAATGCTGTTATTGTTGTTGTTGTTTAAAGCCTAGCCGACTGCGCAGAGCCATATCAGGGTTGTAACCATCTCAAAAAGTACACCATATGTCACTGAAAAAAATTAAGAATATCTAGAAAAGAAAATTAAGTGAACATATCAATGCATTCGCGAACATAATCTACGGACATGCTTCTATAAAATTAAGTACACATACCAACGCATTCGCGCACATAATCTAAGGACATGCCCCTGGCATTGACCACTCCGTCCAATTTAGCACCAGGGTATTTGAAAAAAAAAAAACGAACCTGAGTAACAATATAAGCATAACTAAGAACACAAAAACATATATATATGAATATGGGCCTAAATTACCTAAAATTGATTTGCACATTACATTTCCTTAGAGCCAAAAATGCACATAATATATATAATGAACTCAGTTATCAATCTTAAGAAAAAGTATGTAAGGTTGTATAGAACACGTATAGTGGAATGGACCAGCAAGACAGAAAAATTACGTATAAAATTATGGAAAGAAACGACAGAATACAAAGGAGCAATGCGTCGATCATTCTGGTGGTATCAGCTTCGTATGTCATAGATTCCTCCTCCCCCACCCATACCCCCCTCTCCATTTCAAGACCTTGCCAGCGCATAAGGTTTTGCATAGGCTTGAGGAGTCTGGGGTAACGTGTGGATGGAATTGACCTGGTGTTGTGAATACCTTTCGAGCAAACTCTATACTCCTTTCTTACGTTTCGTTGAAGATTGGCACGCATTGTCGTTTGTACAATGTTTGTGTGTCTGACATTTATGCACTTGCTCGTTTGGTGGTTTGTTCGCGTTTTATTGTTTGTTTGTTTGTTTTTCTCCCGGTTGCTTGCTATTTCTTTGGTTTATTAGATAAAGTGGTTTGTTGACTGGAAGGTTGACAAGCAGTGGTAGGCTTACCTTAACGAAAGTGGTCGTCTGTCCTTTGTCTTTCTGTCTTTCTGTCTGTCTGTCTGTCTCCCCCCCCCCTCCCTTCCTACTGTGTTTTCTTTGTCCTTTTTGTCCTTTTGTTTTTCTCTTGCTTTCTCTGTGACCTTTTTCTCGGGTAATGGTAAACGAGGATTAATGATAAGTGGCTACGTGTGCCTGCTATGTGTTTTCTTTGGCTTCATTGATGATTATGCACTTTCTCTCCCAACACGATTTGCCAGTGCGATTAGGTATCACCATTCAGTCATTTAGGTCTTTGGAACGTTTTTTCATTCACTCGTTTACTCATCTTTTCCATTCATCACTTCTTCCTTTCATCAGTATTCATTCTTTCTGTCATCTGTTCATTTTTTGGTTTGTTTTTTGCTTGTTCGTTCATTCGTTTATTGGAACATCAACTTATTCATTCAGTTGTTCTTTCAGTCGTCACTGCATTAATCTGTTTCGTTCATTAAATTTTGTAAGTTTGTTTATTTCTTCTCTCGATTGTTCCGTTGTTTCCTTTCTTCACTCATTCAGTATTTCTCAGTATCTGTTACTTTTAGTTATCCATTCATTCATTCAATCATTCATTCATTCAATCATTCATTCATTCATTCATTTATTTATTCGTTCATTCATTCATTCATTCATTTAGTAGTCTACTCATTCATTATTTTTACATTTTCATCCTTCTTTTCTTTCTTCTTCTCGTTAATCTTTCTTTCCTTTCTTCTTATGTTTATTACGTTATGTATTCATTCATTTAGTTGTTCGTTCATTCATGTATTTATTCATTCAGTTTTGTTCAACTTTGTATTAAGAGGAAAAGAGCACTGTGAGTGTTTTCACTGAATGTGTTCTCCCCTTAACGCAGTAAAGGCAACGGCTGGTAAGTTACGAGAAGCACTATTTTCATCTGTTGAAGATTATCATCCGCACGTGCTATTCGTTTTAATTAGATCTATATGTTCTGCCTTTCTGTTAGTTTGCAGACTCTCTGTCTGTCTGTCTATCTGTCTGTCTGTCTGTCTGTGGCTCTCTCATTCCCTCCCCCTCTCTCTCTCTCTGTTTTTGTCTCTGTCTCGGTCTTTGTGTGTCTCTGTCTCTGCCTCTCTGCCTCTCTGTCTCTATCTGCCTGCCTGCCTGCCTGCCTGTCTGTCTGTCTGTCTGTCTGTCTCTCTCTCTCTCTCTTTCACCCCCCCCCTCATCCGCTTTTCTCTGTCTGTCTGTCCCCGTCTCTGTCTCTGCCTTTCTGCCTCTCTGTGTCTCTATCTGTCTGTCTGTCTGTCTGTCTCTCTCTCTTTCTCCCCCCCCCCCCCCACATCCGCTTCTCTCTGTCTGTCTGTCCCTTATATTTTGCTATAGATCAAAAACCAGCTTGAGTCTAATTACTAGAGGGACCAGTTGCATGACAGATTCAAAGGGTCGATGCTATTAACATCTTAAGAAATGAAGATATGCATGTGTGTGTGGTGTGTGTGTGTGTGTGTGTGTGTGTGTGTGTGTGTGTGTGTGTGTGTGTGTGTGTGTGTGTGTGTAAAAAGGCATGATGTCAGGATGTCCGATGTGGATATTTGATACACTGTATGCTTATACACACGAAAGAGGCTTAATAAAACACAAATAGCTCTGCACTCATGCCGACAAGCAGAATCGAATCCACACCCTCTGACTGAAAGTCCACTTGACCCACTCGACTGTATAGCGCCTGTCTTTGCCATCTTGAAATGTTTGTTAAAAAGAAAAGTTTAATAACAAAAGGAACACAGAGAAAAAAGAAAAAAACTTTCAGGCAGTCTCCAAGCACCACTCTGCCCTCTTAACCTTTGAGAACATTCCAGACGTAGCTGATGTGAGAATCTCTGAACCCCACGCGGCCATGCTGAGATAAAATCGTTCTTGCAGCTGCTTCCATCTTCAAGGGCTCTCGAGTAGATTCTTGTGGGAAGGAAAAGGGGGCAGAGGGCAGAGACTGGGTGGGGGGAGGGGGGGGGGGTGATGGTGAAAACAAAAACTGAAGGAAAGAGAAGAGCTTCTGAATGGCGCTGGAAATGATTCTGAGCTACTTTATCTTGGAGAGGCTGTATGAATAGTTGTAAGATCGTCTGCTGGGAAAATTAGAATTATTTTCGTCAAATTATTTCGATCAATTGCCATTCGGTCTTTCCACTCGGTCTTTTAAAGTCTGTCGCAGTTATGAGAAGTTAAGAGTTTCAAGAATTACCTATCAGATTGGCATACCTGATTTCTGTATTATTCCGTTGTACCACCCTCCTGGCTGGTAGTCCTCGGTTTGTTCAAGACAAATCAGAAAAGAGGACAAGAAAGAATCAAAACGCGTCTTTGTATAACAAAACAAGACAGTCGCAAATTTTCGGCCAACTGGCCTTTGCCAAGCGTACACATAAACCAACAAAGAACACATACACAATTTTAGGAGAGACAAAATAAGACTTCCCTATCTGTAGTTTCACTGAGCAGGAGAAGATAACCGATAAGAAACAATAAAGTTTTGTGAGTTGTAGGAACTGGGAAGCAGAGGAGGCAAGTGCATTGTCTTGACGAAAGCTCGATGAATTCTACAATATAAAAGTGATCGTTCCATATCATTATTGTCTTTATCCTAAAGCGGGTCTAGGACAAACATTTCGGAAATCAACATAATCAAGAGAGATTTTCATCGAGCTCGGACAATCCCATGTACACTCCATCCCATCTGCCATTTGTGGACTGTCAGGCTCTTTGAGCTTACGCAAAACCCTGTGCAGTGCTAAGATCCTGAAGTGGAGCGGGTGGAGATAGGGAACGATACCTGTGAAACATTAAAATCAATTAGATGGGCAAGGAACAAGCCAGTCTTTATGACAGTGGCTTGTTTTATTTTACTATTTATTAATGATGAGCCCTGCTCGAATCCATGCAACTGTATGAAAAGAACTTGCACTGTTTTCTACCTTCACAACATCATCCATGAAATGACAGGTCAGCTCATACTCAGATTTTCATCCAATAATGATTATAAAATGATACTTGTCCTAAGACTATTAACCCTTTGCTCTCTCACCCTGTTCACCAGCATCCTGCATTGTCAACCATGCTTGCAAAGCAAAAACTTGAGCTGTTGACTCCCTCACCAAATTCACCAGCTTCCCTCAGGAACCTTGTGGATAGGGTGGGGGAGTCAAATGGTTAAGTTTTTGCAGTTGGTGAATAAGGTGCGGGAGTCAAAGGGTTAAATCCTATGGAGGTGAGGTGGTAGAGACCCATTTTTCTCGGAAACATCGTGACAAGAGCGTCACCCATCTCTAATCCCTCGCTGCATGACTTACCCCAAATCCTGGACAGGGTAAGGTATCCATTCATAGCTGAGAGAGAGAGAGAGAGAAGAAGAGAGAGATTGAGAGAGAGATTGAGAGAGACAGAGAGACAGAGACAGAGAGACAGAGACAGAGACAGAGTTCTTCAGGAGCCTGACTGAAACCTGTGAAGTCACACTAGAATTAGGAATCAAATTCTACCGGGCCTTTGGATGACATGTCCAGCCCATTACGTTTCTTGGCATATAGGGCAGTGAAGAATATTCTCGACTCCCGTCTGTTACGAGCTAATCTCTGTATGGTATATAAGTGTGTCTCAGGGGACTTTGCTCTCCTTCTATTGTTTATTACCAGAGGTTCTTGGATTTTCCAATTCAGCGTCTTCTTCTTGTCGTCCTGTGAAGTGCAGTCCGGGTGATGGTACCTGCTGTCTTTGAACGATGTGCCCAATCCATTTCCACCTGTTTGTTTGTTTGTTTGTATTTGTGTTGTTTTCTTACACTTTACCATCGTATTACAAATAGACTTCAGACTATCTTCAAGAATGATCTCAGTTTCGGTGGCTTGCGAGGCGTCTTTGAGAAAAGAAATGAGCAGCGTGAAGGCAGTGCCACAGAGACGGTGCAGAAGATGGGCCGGCAAGAAAACATTGTGACATAGGGTAGCTTATGTATTCAGAGTATGATCGTGGGGAGGAAAACACATGCTGCACTTTGGGAGGAAAAAAGAAAAGCACGCACAATACACGATTCTGACAGCTTCCCTTCCTAGATCCTGTACACCTGTCCTAGGTTTAATGCTGACTGCAGGGTAAATAGTGCAAGACCTTCCCCCATCCATGCAACGCTGAAAAGGTCATATTGCACATCTCGCCCAGCGATCAAAAGCATTGGGAGGCTTGTATAGCTTCGACCTTTGGGATCTATATTGTCCAACCTTAAACATTAGGGCTCGTATTTGCTATGAGGTCTTCTCGGTTTTCTTTCGTGTGTGGTTTTCTTGTGGGTTACATGTAATTTTAAGTCGTGTGGAGTGTGTGACCTAGTGGTCAAAGCATTTGCTTATGGCGTTAGAAACCGAGGTGCAAATCATTTATCAAACAGGAAGTGTGTTTGTTTGTTTTGTGTTTGTTTGTTTGTGTGTTTGTTTGTTTGTTTGTGAAATAGAGAAAGAAAGAAAGAAAGAAAGAAAGAAAGAAAGAAGAAACTTCTGACAACATAATCTGTTTTTCCAGTTGCAAAATCTGCCATTGTTCTCGACTGATGTCAAGAATAATTTCAACTGAAGATTGTTCAAGTTCACGGTGACCGTAGACATTAGAAAGGCTGATAAATTGCTAATGTTAGATGGCTTAACCATCCTGTTTTCTGTGGAGTCTGCTTGCAGAAG
>CM060306.1:82660511-82663011 GCA_030674185.1 Monoplex corrugatus
TTTACTTTGGTATCATGATTGACAAAGCAGGATGCTGGTGGGCAGAGTGCGGGAGTCAAAGGGTTACATTTTTGCTTTGGTATCATGATTGACAAAGCAGGATGCTGGTGGGCAAGGTGCGGGAGTCAAAGGATTAATTCTGTATTGGTAAATATGACGATGAACCGAGAGTGTTCACACCATTTCTCTGATCTTCGTGCTTCTGATCAGGTCGTGTCTGGTCTCACTGACAGTCCTTATATTATAATACAGCATCTCACAGATGGCAATTTTGTGTTCTAAGAGTTTGTCCAAGATCCTGATATGGCATTGGTATGTCGGGGGCGCGGGGTGGGGTGGGTGAGTGTTGGAACTGAAATGGCTTGGCTTTTGCTTCAGTAGGGATGTTGGGGTCTTGTGTTGTGTGCGCACGCGCGTGTCTCATGTGTGTGTTTTCGTGTGTGTGTGTGTGTTGTGTGTGTGTGTGTGTGTGTGTGTTGTGTGTGTGTGTGTGTGTGTGGTGTGTGTGTGTGTGTGTGTGCGTGCGTGTGTGTTGTTGTGTGTGTGTTGTATGTGTGCGTGTGTATATGTTGTGTGTGTGTGTGTGTGAGTGTGTATGTATGTGTGTGGTGTGTGTGTATATGTATGTATCTGTGTGTGTGTGTGTGTGTGTGTGTGTGTGTGTGTGTGTGTGTGTGTGTGTGTGTGTGTGTGTGTGTGACTGGCTGGCAGAAATAGTGTAAGAAATATAAAGCGAAATTTAGGAGCTTCCCAAAATAACCAGCAAGGTTGCAGCCAACATCACCCTCTCTACCTCTCCTCCCTTCACATTCCTTCCGTTTCATCTTCTGCCTCCCTGCCTCCCCCCCCCCCCCCGCCAGTTCTCTCTCTCTCTCTCTCTCTCTCTCTCTCTCTCTCTCCTGCCACTGTCTCTCTCTGTCTTTCTCTCTGTCTCTCATTGTCTCTGTCCGTCTGTTTGTCTGTCTCTGTCTCTCTATCTGTCTCTCTCTCTCTCTCTCTCTCTGTCTTTCTCTGAGTCTCTCTGTCTCTGTCTCTGTCTCTGTCTATCTATCTGTCTCTGTGTCTGTCTCTGTCTGTCTGTCCCTCTGTCTGTCTCTGTCTGTCTGTCTCTCTTTCTCTGTCTCTGTCTGTCTGTCTGTCTGTCTCTGTCTCTCTGTCTCTCTCTCCCCCGTTTCCATCTCTCTCTTACTTTTGGCTTGTAACATGTACATGTACAGCCTCTATTTTCACTGTCTGTCAGGGTTTTGTGTCGAAAATGTTGACAGAGTGTACCGCGATGCTTTAGAGATTCAGCTGAAGCGAGACGTACAGAAATAGATGGCAGTTACCGGTACAAACCTTACATGCATAGTCCTGGAATGTAAGCGTAGCCTGTTTCTGTTCCTCCGTGTCTATGCTCCCTCAGACTAGTATTCTATGTTCCTCAGAACTGTGTCGCCCCCCCCCCCCCCCCCCCCACACACCTCATGGCCTTGGCGAAAACCAAAGGCTATTATTTTCCACCTACACCTATGTTAGATCTTTCTGACTCTGTCTTCAAGTTCGCTCAGATCTAGAGGCAGTGATATCCCGCTTTCTGGGGTATACATATATGTGTGTGATGGGTATTTTCGTGTTTCTATAAGCCATCGAGTAAATGACATGTTTAACAGGATCATAAACACGGATATTTGATGTTTTCCGCGAGTATACATACGAAGAGAGTCCAGGCATTGAAGCAGTTCTACGTATATTCGACGCTGTAAATAGATAAATAGATAAAACAAATGCACTAAAGAAAGAAAGAGAGAAAGAAAGAAAGAATGACAGAAAGAAAGACAGACAGAAAGAAAGAAAGAAATAAGTAAAACGAAATGATAAGTAAATAAATAGATAAATAAAAATAGATAAACAGATAAATAAATAAATTTATAAATAGATGAATACATAAATAAATGAATATATAAATAAATGAATAAATAAATAGATAAATAAATAAATAGATAATAAATGAATAAATAAACAAACAAATAAATTAATAAATGATTAAATAAATAAATAAATAATAACTATGTAAATAAACGTTGCAATCAGTTTGGATGAATTCCTACGTTCTACACAACAGAATTGGGAGTAAGTGTATATGACGACATTTCACTGCTGAAATGAATCAAATTAAGGGCCAAGAATTTTACTGTCTTCGGTGGTGTTTTGTTGTTGTTGTTGTTGTTGTTTGTTTGTTTTTCTTTATATGTATATATATATGTATAATGCAGAGAGAGAGACAGACAGACAGACAGAGACAGACAGACAGAGAAAGAAAGAGACATACAGGCAGACAGGCAGGCAGGCAGGCAGGCAGGCAGGCAGGAAGGCAGGCAGGCAGGCAGGCAGGCAGGGGGTGGGGATGGCGAAGAGACAAAATGAAATGAAACTAAAGTGTTGGGTAGCGAAGAGGTAGAATGAACTAAAGAGGGTGGTGGTTGAGAAGGCAAAATGGAACAATGGAGGGGGGGAGGGG
>CM060306.1:82673011-82680511 GCA_030674185.1 Monoplex corrugatus
CAACAAGCTCACCACATCCATGTTTCTCTCTGACTTTGATCAACTTCTTGATTACTACTGTCTCTTACCTGGAAATCTCATCATTCTAGGTGACATCAATGTCCACTATGACAACACTCACCGTTATGACACAAGACATATCATCAACTCTCTGTCCAATCACAATATGACTCAACACATTTCTGAACCAACCCATCAAAAAGGTCACATTCTTGACTGGATCATTTCTCGTGATCACCACAATTCCGCTACTGACAACTGCTTAGTTCTTTCTACCCGTCTAACTTCAGCCCTTCCATCTGACCACTCTGCAATTCTCTGTTCTCTCGACATTTCTCCTCCTTCCCGTACCATGCGCACAGTGACTCGACGCAATCTCAAATCTATCGACCTCTCCACATTTTCATCTGATGCCTCCCGTCTCCTTTCTGAAAAGTCACATAACCTTGCCGATGAATTCTATACTACTCTCCACCATCTTCTGGACACTCATGCTCCAGCCACAACCCGTCTTTTACCTGACCGCCCCCCTACCCCCTGGCTCACTCATGAGATCGCCTGTGCAAAACGTGCCCGCCGCAGAGCAGAGCGCCGCTGGCGCAAATCCAAACTCACTGTACACAGGCAACTTTTCCAAGCCTCTAAAACAAAAGTATCCACCCTCATTGCATCAGCAAAAACAAGCTATTTCCAAACCAAAATCCTGAATGCCTCTTCTTCAAAAGAACTCTTTACAACCATGAATCATCTCCTTGGCACACGAAAAGATTTACCTCTCCCAACAAAACATACAAATGAAGAACTCCCATCTGTATTCTCCAACTATTTCACCACCAAAATACAAACTCTTCGTGACAGGCTTGACAGGACACCCTGTCAACCATGCCCACCTGACCCTTCCTTCTCTGGCACACCTCTTACTACTTTTACCCCAGTCTCACAAGAAGAAATTCTCAACACAATCAGATCCATGTCGTTCAAAACCTGCGAACTGGATCCTCTTCCAGGTTCTCTCTACGCCGACTGTCTCCCTACTCTCCTCCCATTCATCACTGACATCATCAACACTTCTCTTCAAACTGGAACTGTCCCTGATTCTTTCAAGTCTGCTATTGTTCACCCTCTCCTCAAGAAACACAATTTAGATCCAAATGAACTGAAAAATTACCGGCCTATCTCTAATCTCTCTTTCTTGTCAAAACTCCTTGAAAAAGTCGTCCTCAACCAGCTGAACTCTCACCTGTCTGTCAACAATCTCCTCAATCCTTTCCAGTCAGCCTACCGCCAGTGCCATAGCACTGAAACTGCCCTACTACACATTCTCAACAATCTCCTCCTTGCAACTGATACTGGCAAAGTCTCTCTCCTCACACTCCTTGATCTGTCTGCAGCCTTTGATACCATTGATCATGGTATTCTCCTTTCTAGACTTCATCATACTTTTGGCATCTCTGACATTGCTCTGTCTTGGTTCACTTCATACCTATCCAACAGAAAACAAACCGTTCTCATCAATAGCACTTACTCTCAACCCGCATACCTGACCTGTGGTGTTCCACAAGGATCTGTCCTTGGCCCTGTTCTTTTCACTCTTTACACCTCCCCCCTGTCCACCATCATCAACTCCCATTCTATAAAACACCACTTCTATGCTGATGACACCCAACTTCAAGACAGTGACTCACCTGATAATATACAGCGCCTGTTGACTCGCACCACTGAGTGTTACTCGGACATTAAGAACTGGATGACACACAATAGACTTCAGCTTAATGACGACAAAACAGAAGCTATCCTCATTGGCACCCGTCAGAAACTTTCTCAGCTGCCTCCTCTTTCTCTCCCATTATGTAACACGTCAGTCCCAATTTCTGATTCAGCTAAAAACCTTGGTGTCTGCATTGACTCTACCCTCTCCATGAACAACTTTGTTACTCAAACTGCCAGATCCTGCTACTATCATCTCCATCATATAAGGCTGATCAGGAAGTATCTCTCTGTCGAAACAACTGCAAAACTCGTTCTCTCCTTCATAATGTCTCGCATTGACTATTGCAATTCACTCCTGTCTGGTCTTCCTGCCTCCACCATTCACATCCCACAGCGCATTCAAAACAATGCTGTACGCCTTGTACTCAAAAAGAAAAAAGCTGACCACATATCTCCTCTCCTGGCACAACTTCACTGGCTCCCTGTATCAAAGCGCATACAGTACAAACTAGACACCATGTGCTACAAAAGCCTCAATAACGCAGCCCCCGATTACCTGTCAAGCCTACTTGAGATCTATGTTCCCTCACGTACCCTCCGCTCTGCCTCCGATCCTCTGACTTTTCGCTTTCCACGCACAAAGCTCAATACCTATGGTCCACGAGCCTTCTCTGTTTCTGGTCCACTCTCCTGGAACAAACTTCCTCTCTCAGTCCGTCAGCAACCTACTTTTGTCTCCTTCAAGTCCGCTCTCAAAACTCACCTTTTCTCCTCCGCATAAAATCCTAACCTCACTCAACCCCCCCCCCCCCCCCCCCCCCCATCTGCAGCCTGTCTCCGCTCGGAGGGAATCACATGGTTATAATATATAATTGTATATGCTATGCTCTCTATAATTTTCCATTGGTTTTATTCTTGCTTTTATTGCTTTTATTCTTTCTCCCCATTTATAGCCATGCGTGTGTGTGTGTGTGTGTGTGTGTGTGTGTGTGTGTGTGTGTGTGTGTGTGTGTGTGTGTGGTGCGTGCGTGTGTGTGCGTGCGTGCGTGAGTGCGTGCTTGCGTGTGTGTCTGCTTCAGCGCTTAGATTTGATTTTATCAAGATTTTGCGCTATATAAATATTGTAATTATTATTATTATATAATTATTAATTATTATTAATTATTATATTCCGTTTAAAGTCTGATGATCATGTGTAATGAGCAGTGAGTCCAACTCAGTATGGAAAACAGCACTAAAGAAAAAACAAACATATTTGTAATGATAAACTGAGGTTCCGTGTATGCACGTTAAAGATTCCACTGCAAGAATAGAGCTGCGCTGTCCCTGGCAGAATTCGATAACCCCCAATACACACCAATAGTTACACCTACCGCAACATACTTTTATGGTAAAGAAAATTATACACATACAGAAAAATATGCGATCAGTCGCCGTGATGTAGTGGTTAGCGCAACGGACTGCAGTCTGGAAGGGTTGGAATCCCCATTAGTCCCTTTAATTAAAAAAAAAATCGTTATGGGAGTTTGGGGCTCTGAGCGCCTTCTATCAACAGCGTGCTATGGGCTCATTGGTAAGACTGGGACAACACGTGCGAGTCTCATCCACTTCACAAATGCGTTAGTGAGGATGTTGTTCACAGTTTTCGATTAACACCGTAGGTGTCTGTATCTGTTGGGTCTGGCTGACTCCAGGATACACACACACACACACACACACACACACACACACACCCCGCACCACACACACACACACACACACACACACACACACACACACACACACACACACACACATGCATGCACACACACACACACATGTATATATATATATACATGTATATCGATAGATATATAGATAGATAGATATATAGATAGATAGATAGATAGATAGATAGATAGATAGATAGATAGATGAATAGATATATGGATAGATAGATCGGTAGATAGATATATAGATAGATGAATAGATAGATAGATAGATAGACATATAGATAGATAGATAGATAGATAGACAGACAGATATATAGATAGATAAATAGATAGATAGATAGATAGATAGATGAATAGACAGACAGATAGATAGATAGATAAATAGATAGATAGATAGATAGATAGATAGATAGATAGATAGATAGATAAATAGATAGATAGATAGATAGATAGATAGATAGATAGATAGATAGATAGATAGATAGACCTCAGACCAGAATACATACAATGTAGGTGACATCGGAGGTGACGGATGGGTCGAGAAGAGTAGAGGTTGTTCAGGAGAGAGAGAGACAGAGAGAGAAAGAGACAGAGAGAGACAGAGAGAGAGAGAGACAGAGAGAGACAGAGACAGACAGAGACAGAGACAGAGATACAGAGAAAGACCGAGACAGAGACAGAGAAACAGAGAGAGAGGAGAGAGAGATAGTTTCCTATTCATCAGTAGTTTAACCCTTTAACTCCCTCAACCTATACAACAGTTTCCAGCATTTTCCTGCAGTAGTGTGTGGATAAGCAGAGTGTTAAAGGGTTAACCTGCTTACATAGTTTAGTGTAGGGCCTGCTTGATACAGTTTGCCGAAATTGTGCGCTTGTCTCACCCATCAACAAGATGATGTTCTACAGTTTGTGTACTTTGTTTTATTCATTTATCTATTTGTTCATGTATGTATGTATGTATGTATGTATGTATGTATGTATGTATGTATGTATGTATGTATGTGTGTATGTATGTATGTATGTATGTGTATGTATGTATGTATGTATGTATGTTTATATGTATGTATGTATGCATGTATGCATGTGTGCGTGTATGTATATATGTATATATATATATATATATATATATGTATATATGTATGTATGTATGTATATATGTATGTATGTATATGTGTGTGTATATATGTATGTATGTATGTATGTATGTATGTATGTATGTATGTGTGTACGTATGTATGTATGTTTAAGTATATGTATTTATGTATGCTTTATGTATGTATGTATGTATTAGTTTATTTATTTATTTATTCATCCATTTTATGTGTGTATTTATTTATTCATTCATTCAGTTATGTATGCATTTATGTATACTGTTTATGAAAAGGGTCAGACTGTTCTCAGATGCGTGTATGCAATATGATTTGTCCATACTGTTCAAGCGTTTGGTACGTTGCTGCAATCTGTATATACTCCCGCCTTCGTGGGACGCGCATGCGGGGTAACTTCCTGTTTCCCGAAGATACCGGAAACACTCATGATTTACAGGATGCATACCCGATGCACTGCGTGCACATACACACGAAAGCGCTGGGGTGGGGGTGGGGTGGGAGGGGATGGAGGGAGAAGTGGGGGTGGGAGGTGCGGTGCTGCGTGAGAGATGGTTCAAGCCCTAACATTGTCTGTTATGTCCACAAGTTGACGTTGACTAGGAGATGAGAAAAAATCCCCACCCACCCCCACCCCCGATCCCTTCAGGGAGGAGAAATCCAAACCAGGATTGAATCCCGGATCGGCCTATTGGAAGTGCGATATCTTAGCCACTTCACTACGGTGCCGGTCGTGTATACATTTCGGATTGAGTGAAAACCGAAAGCCAAGGACATTCTGTGGCTCCGTTCTGTCTGGCCTCTTTATCCCATGCACTCAATGTTTACCTGGGTTTAAAGAGCGGGAAGAGGGGGGGGGGGGGAGGAAAAAGAAAGAAAAAAAGCAAAACAAAACAAAAAGAGAAGCGGACCATCTGTTCGGATTCCTTCAACATTTGAAGGTAGCGCGCTGTATGCACATTCCTGTTGCTGTTGTAGTGATTCGGCAAATGCTGCCTTTCTTGTTTTTTTTAACTACTATTGAGTATTTAAAACAAAGTTTCTCTCTCTCTCTCTCTCTCTCTCTCTCTCTCTCTCCTCTCACTCACTCACTCTCCGTCTCTCTGTCTCCATGTCTCTGTCTCTCTCTTCTGTCTCTCCTTTCTCTCTCTATCTCTCTGTCTGCCTGTCTGTCTCTGTCTCTGTCTGTGTATCTGTGAGTCTGTCTGTGTGTCAGTGTGTCTGTGTGTCTGTCTGTGTGTCTCTGTGTGTGTGTGTGTCTGTCTGTCTGTCTCTGTCTCTGTCTCTCTCTCTCTCTTTCTTTCTTTCCCATCTCTTTCTCTTGCTCTGTTTCTTTGCTTGTTTCTCTCTCTCTCTCTCTCTCTCTCTCTCTCTCTCTCTCTCTCTCTCTCTCTCTCTCCATTCTCCTCCTTGCTCACTTTTCTGTCTCTATGTTTACTCTCTCTGCTCGCTTTTCTTTTTTCGCTGTAGCTCCCGCTTTACCGAGAAGGTGCTATCTATTCTGTCTGTGTCTGTGTCTGTCATGCAATGTAAAGTTATTTGTGTAACATGCAACCCAGCAGATAAGTTCAGTTCAAGGACACCATGTTACAACACGATTTCTCATCCCTACTGTTGTTTCTAACCGAGCACTATACTCTTTGACCCGAGTAAGAAACCGTCTCGTTCGTGCTATGCTCAGAACTCGATTTCTTACCCTTGCACCTGGGTGAGAATTCATGTTAGGTAAGGAGTAAGCATGAGCATGTTAGCTGAGGACACGTTATTATACTGAGGTTGATTTTTGGATGATAGTCATATGGTAAGACACGTTGACACACTTGCCTCATAGTGTCTGCTTTCTAGATTATTTTTTGGGGGAAGCTTTATGTTCGTCAAGGGAGAGAGATGTGTGTATGTGTGTGTGTGTGTGTGTGTGTGTGTGTGTGTGTGTATGTGTGTGTGTTGGGGTGTGTGTGTGTGTGTGTGTGTGTGTGTGTGTGTGTGTTTGTGTGTTGTGTGTGTGTGTGTGTGTGTGTGCGTGCCTGTGTGCGTGCGTGTGTGTGGGTGTTTTTTATATTTGTTTGTTGTTTTGTTTGTTTGTTTGTTTGTTTGTTGTTGTTGTGTGTGTGTGTGTGTGTGTGTGTGTCTGTCTGTCTGTCTGTCTATCTGTCCGAACACATCCTTATATCAATATCTTATGGATTCATTACTGTGAAATGTTCAACACAATTTTCTTTTCGACATTGTTTTGATTTTTATCAAAATGGTTGACCTAAGTCAAAGTCATGAGGCCAACAAATCACAAAACTGCTCATTTCTTAGTAACCAAGCAGAAACACTCAGGAATAAGATTTTAACATAATAATAATCCTTGCCCTTAGCAGACCCTGTATTATTTTATTGACATTTGTCAAATGTCAAAGCTGGAGAAAGGAAACGACGCTTCATACGGAGGGTAGGCTAGGGGTTGGGGTTTAAAAAAAAATCCGAATGGCGACTCCTGTTTGTGGCATACTTTTAGAGTACACTGTAAGATGTGGACTTAGACTAGACTTAAAGGAACGATGTTTCGATGGAATGAACTTGAAGGGAATAGACCTTGAGGGAATAGATTTCGAGGGAATTGACTTTACGGTCCAGGCCCATTGAAACTGAGGTGAAGACAAAACATCCTGGACTAATCCCCACTCACAATACTACTACTGGATGAATCTGCACAGTGTGCTTAGATTTTGCGATAATAAACAAGGACTTCATTTGTGTAATTTGTTTAATAATTCCAGAAAAAGGCGGGGAGAGAGAGAGAGAGCGAGAGAGAGAGAGAGAGAGAGAGAGAGAGAGAGAGAGAGAGAGAGAGATACAGACAAAGAGAGAGAGTGAGTGTGCGTGTGTGTGTGTGTGTGTGAGAGAAGAGAGAGAGAGAGAGACAGACAGACAGACAAACAGACAGGCAGACAGGCAGACAGGCAGGCAGGCAGGCAGACAGACAG
>CM060306.1:82688011-82690511 GCA_030674185.1 Monoplex corrugatus
AAGCATAACTAAGAACACGAGAAGATATGTAAAAACGGGCATAAATTACCTAAAATTGCTTCCGCATATCTCAGCTTCCTAGAGCAAAAAGTGCATTTAACACATGTACCCAATTATCAATCAAAAAAAAAGTACGTAAGACTTCATCGAGCACATATCGGTGAGTTGACCAGCAAGGCAGAAAATGATTGGAAGAAATGACAGAAAGCAAAGGAATGAGGCAGAAAATATAGAAGCGACAGAAAAGAGGAAATTCCTAGCATACAATTTCCAGAAGGTGGGGATACTATTTATATTGAAAGAGCCACCGGCATCCCCGCCGGGTGGGGTGAGGGTGGGGGCAAAAAAAGTTTAAAAAAAGAAGCACAACTTTTGTAGTTACCCCAACACAGGAAAACAATACGCAGCCGGCAACAGGCCCAAAAAAAAATTTGTGCATCACTTAAGTGGCCTGTACACTCCCGGTGCAGAAAAACAACTATTACAGTTTCCCCAACACAGAAAACAATATGCGGCAGACAACAGGCCCATGAAAAAAAAAGTGTGCGTCACTAATGTGGCTTGGTACACTCCCGGTGCAGAAAAACAACTATTATATACCCCAACACAGGAAACAATATGCGGCAGACAACAGGCCCATGAAAAAAAAGTGTGCATCACTTTCGTGACCTGGTACACTCCCGGTGCAGAAAAACAAACAGCTTGACGGGGGTTACTAGCAGCGGCCTGTTTTCCTGAAGGGATAAAAACCGCAGGGTAAGCAAGCGTGCAGTTTGCAGCCTCAATGGCTGCAGTGTTTATGTACCCTCACAGACATACATAAGATGTCTGTGTGTACCCTTCATGCGTGTTAATCACAACCAACCTACGGGTGCGATGTTCAGTGGGTAAGACGTGAGATTTCCGATCGGAAGGTCTGAGGGATTCCAAACTGCCTGGGTACCAGTGTACCTCCCGCCTGATGTGCAAAAGGGTGGAGACTTTTTTTTCCGATCTCATCGGTCAATATGTGTGCAGATTTGTTGGCATCAGAACTCCTTCTGTGTGTGTGTGTGTGTGTGTGTGTGTGTGTGTGTGTGTGTGTGTGTGTGTGTGTGTGTGTGTGTGTGTGTGTGTGTGTGTGTCTGTCTGTCTGTCTGTCTGTTTGTCTATATTCACTATTGATAATGCAATTCTAGTCATCCACGGATTCTTTCAAGTGTGCTGTGTGAGTGTGGCAAACAGGACCTTGGGTTTTCGTCTCTTTCAAAATACTAGCATCCAGGCCACGATTAAGATTTAGTGGAGGAGAGGCGAGCGGAGGAAAAAAACAATCCTTGTCTGCCAGAGATCAAACCGTGAATCTCTCCGTTCCCAGGCACCAGGCAGAACTGGGTCACAAACGCTATCTGTAGTATGGGGTGAAGGTTGAATGGGGGGGGGGGGGGGGGGGGGGGGGGGAGGGGTGGTGAGGGAGGAAAACTCTGTCTGACCCAAGATTTTCATACCTGGGAGCTAGGCAACTACTTAAAAACTGTAAGCAACCATTTCTCGCATGGGATTGATGTCGGCGGTTGGAATTGAGAACGCCCAAACCTAGACTTATCTTGAGAATGAATATTTATCAACATGGGCTCAAATAAGATCAAAGGATTGGCGAAACAGCAAATAATATTATATGTCTTATGTCGATTCTCTTCTCTCCCTTTGAAGTTTTGCGAACAAAAACAAATTTACGAATCATCTGTGTATATCTAACGCTTTTGTCTTTTTCCTCTGCTTGCACCTATGCTGTTTCAACGCCCCCACCCCCTTTCTCTTCTTTGAAGAAGAAAATCGTTTCATGTGGCCACAGGTGTATGTCTGTGTAGAAGTCCGATTTTGCTTGACTAAGAACAAAAAAATGAATGAATGATAAAACAATGAAAAAAAAAAGAAATAATAGAATAAAAATAAATGAATAAATGAAATAAAACAATAATAATAATAATATTGATAACAATGTGTTAGCGATATTTTCTCAGCTGTTTCTGAATGGGTCTTTTTCCCAACTTTTGGGGATAAAAGTGTTGATGAATCGCCAATACACAAGTTTGAAAATCATGCCGCCAAGATCAAGGTCACACGAAAAACTAAAATCTCTGTAAAAAAAATTGGCACGTTTTGTGAAAGGTTTGTAAAATAATTTCTTTCGATTTTCTGATAACATTTACATTCTTTTTCATTATTATGACAATCCACAACTGCCCTCACCTGATGTCAAGTGCTGTTTTATCTGAAGCTTATTCAAGGCTACAGTGACCTTGATTAATATAACATCTGAATAGAAGCTCATGGTGGCTAGATTTCGTTTTTTTTAAAAATTATTATTTGATAAGCTCAGATTGTCTTGATATTCTTTTTTAATGTTTGATAAGAAGCTCAGGATCACTTGATATGTTTTCTTAATGTTTGATAAGAAGCTCAGAGTGGCTTGATTTTCATTTCTTAATGTTTGATAAGAAGCTCAAAATGGCTTCAT
>CM060306.1:82698011-82703011 GCA_030674185.1 Monoplex corrugatus
ACAAGATCAACCCTTAAATCTTCCGAATGGAAATTTTGACGTCTTAGTAACTTACTATAAGCTCCCGTCAACTGCAACAGTAGACAATGGCTTGCGAAATCTTTCGCCACAAAGCGGCATTCTTGGTATTCAACGTCCACCATGTGCCTGCGATAAAGTCTCTGGAAAGAATGTCTTCTTTTGTGGCGTATTGTTATTAAAAAAAAAACCCACATAATTACTGTTGCTATAAAAGAAAAGCCATAGACGCTACGGCAAAATTGCTACAGAGAGATGACTAGAGAGGTGCTCTGTATCTGGAGACGGCAATGCTCGATTATCATCAGTCTCGTTGAATGGAAAATGCTCAATAACACAAAAGGTATTTTTAACACTGTTTGCTTGTTCTTGTTCTATGTGTTCGCTTGTACCGTCGTGGGTGTCGCGGAGAGAAAAATTGATGGTTAGCAGCGAGTTGCAAGAACTGAAATGGAGAAATACCATTAGAGAGAGAGAGAGAGAGAGAGAGAGAGAGAGAGAGAGAGAGAGAGAGAGAGAAGACAGAGAGGAAAAAAAAAAGAGAGAGAGAGAGAGAAGAGAGAGAGACAGACAGACAAACAGACAGACAGACCGACGGATTGGCAGACAAACATATCGACAGATCGACAGACGACAGATCGACAGATCGACAGGCAGACGGACAGGCAGACAGACACACAGTCAGAGACAGACACACAGACAGAGGCAGACAGGTAGACAGACAGAGACAGACAGAGAGACGACAGTCAGACAGACACACAGACAGAGACACAGTCAGAATTTTTCTCAGAAAAGCTGTTGTGCATCGTCACCGAAAAAAAAACAAAAAACTGAAATCCAATTACAGAACACAGTTTCTCTTCATATAAATCTGTCGGTGAACATCTTTTCACGGAGGAGCCCCATTAGGCACGACACCGGGCGGCATGCAGGCAGACAGGCGTGAGATGAAGAGATGCCCTTCAAACAAGAAGAGGACACGACGGCTCACCCAACCCTCTGGTCCGTTCTGGCACCACAGGTACCACATATTGCAGGCACAGTCAGGCAGCAGCATTGCTGCAGGTACCGCACGCGTTCTGGGTTAATGCAACACACCTGTTCAAGTGCACGTCACAGAAAGCAAGATGGTCAGGCCATATCAAAGAGAGTAAGTAAATAGGTATTATCTTCTTTGGCCGTATGCACAGCCTGTACCATTTAGTTAAAGCTGGTGGAGTTGTCTGTGCATTCTGGGTGTTTTCATGTTGCCATAAGCCACAGGACAATGACGTGATTTACATGATCTTTAACGTGCATATTTAATGTGCTGCATACGCAGACATGCACGCACGAAGGGGATTTAGGCTCTTAAATATTTGCAGACATGTTGACCCGGAAGATCGGGAAAAAATTGCCTCCCTTTACCCACCAGACAGGAAGTAGCCAGGAAGGAGAGCTAAACCCAGACTTTCTGATAAGAAATCTGCGATCTTATTCACTGAACTATCGTGCCCATTGTTGCATTTGTAATATTGGAGTCTGGACATAATGTAACACTTTGACTCCCGCACCCTGTCCACCAGCATTCTGAATATTCAACTGTGCTAGCAAAACAAAACATTTAACGCTTTGCCTCCATCGCCCTATCCACCAGCTTTCTACAGGAAGCTAGTGGATTGGGTGAGGAAGTTAAAGGGTTAAGTTTTTGTTGTTGGTGGAAGGGTACGGGAGTCAAAGGCTTAAGAGGGAATCATCGCATTCGGAAAAATGCTGAGCGCACCTCATTCAAATCTGCCATCTATTATCGGGAAGCATCTTTACGGTCTGTGCAAAGCAATATGCTGCCAAAGTCTTGAAATGGGGTCTGGGACAAAAACCGATGAATCACCGACACCGCCAGAATGATTAGAGCATTAATTAAGATAGGCAGATGACATGCCGATTAGGACAAGACAAGCAATATCTACAGGACATTTTATGAGGAAAGGGGAATTAGAGCACCTGATCACAACAGGGATGCTGAAGGGAAAGAGAACACCAGGTAGACCCAGGGAGAAAGCATTAGACGGACTTGCAGGGTGGTTGAGGACAGAGAGGGTGGGAGATGTACTTGCAGCGATAGGGGACAGATTCGTGTGGAAGGCCATGATCGCCAACGCCATGCGGCAGGGCACATAATGATGATGATGAGATAACATGTCAGCTTTTGTGTTGCCGGATGGGATTAAAGTGTAATGTTGGACGTGCACCAATTTCTTTGAAAGTTATAATCCGTTATGTCGTGTTGGGCTGATCAGTTCTTTTGCACACACTTTTCGACTTACATTGCTTCATAGTCAAGTGGTGCAAGACGTCAGAATTCCAGTGAGAAGGTTTGGGTTCGATCCTGCCTCGATACCTCCCGCCTAGTGGGTAAAGGGTGTAGATTTCCCGGTCTCTTAGAAGGACATGATTATTATATATTAACGCAGACTTGTTACTGCCTATTATCGAGATTGCACGTCAAAGATCATGTAAGTCTAATGTCTAATGGCTATATATAATGGCTTATGGATGCAAGTAAACAACCAATATGCACGCCCAAAGAAGACAAAGTATGCAGCCTGTGCAGCAACATACTCTCTCTCTCTCCCTCTCCTCTCTCTCTCTGTCTGTCCTCTTCTCTCTCTGTCTGTCTGTCTGTCTGTCTCCTTCTCTCTCTCTCGTCTCTCTCTCTCTCCAGTCTCTCTCTCAGTCTCTCTCCCTCTCTCTCTCTCTTTCTTTCTCTCTTCTCTCTGACCTCTGTCTTCTGTCTCTCTCTCTCTCTGTCTCTCTGTCTCCCTCTCTCTCTTTGTTTTTTTTCTCTGTCTGTCTGTCTGTCGCCTGTCTGTCTGTCTGTCTCATTCTTTTTCTCTTTTTATGATGACGCAAGCAGGTGTTTGTGATGCACGGGCAAATAGAGTGGCAGGTGGAACGGTGTGTGAAGATAATGCAATCTTGCCTCAGTGAGTGCCCTGGAAAAAATAAACTAGTAGTGTTGATAATGATAAATATTGGTTTCCTCTCTCTTCTCTCTCTCTCTCTCTCTCTCTCTCTCTTCTCTCTTCTCTCTCGTCTCTCTCTGTCTCTCTCTGTCTCTGTTTGTCTCTCTCTCTTTCTCTCTCTCTCTTTCTTCTGTCTATATCTCTGTATCTCTCTCTTTCTTTTCTCTGTCTGTCTGTCTCTGTCACTCTCTCTCTCTGTCTCTGTCTGTCTGTCTCTCTCTCTGTCTCTCTCTCTCTCTCTGTTTCTCTCTCTCTCTCTCTGACTTTGTCTCTCATCCCTCTCTCTCACCACTCTCTGTCTGTCTGTCTGTCTCTCTCTGTGTGCGTGTGTGCGTGTGTGTGTGTGTGTGTGTGTGTGTGTGTGTGTGTGTGTGTGTGTGTGTGTGTGTGTGTGTGTGTGTGTGTATGTGTGTTGTTTTTTGTTGTTGTCGTTGCACGTAGGTTTATGAGTCTGTGTGTTGTCACTATAAGAACTTCTATAAACAATCAGTCGTAAAGATATTAATAAAAATAATGATAATGTTGTCACAGTGTATGTGTGTGTGTGGTGTGTGTGTGTGTGTGTGTGTGTGTGTGTGTGTGTGTGTGTGTGTGTCTGTTGTGTGTGTGCTGTGTGTGTGTATGTAATGGTGTGGTGTGTGTATTGTGTGTGTGTACGTGTGTGTATGTGTGCGTGCGTGCGTGCGTGCGTCCGTGCGTGTGTTCGTTTGCTTTTTTCAGCCGAACCATACGTGAGCCCTTATATTCAGGTTGGAAGGCAGGAGCTCTGTCTCAACGCTGATTAATTTAATAGTGCCAATTATGTAACGGCGAATGGAGTGCAGACTGCTACTAACTAAGGGAAACAATCCGAAGTCGGTGGTCCAGTAACGAGATGAGTTGTTTCTCTTGGAACTATCATGTTGAAGGTGGCATGTTCACTCATTGATTCAGCCTCCCTCTCCTCACCCTATCTATCCAAGAATAATAATAAGAACAACAACAACAGCAGCACAAACAACACCAACAATGGGAACATAGAGCACTTTAGCAGCAAGGCAGAAAGCAGGAAAGATGGAAAGATAGAAAGTAAGAAAGAAAGGAAGGAAGGAAGGAAGGAAGGAAGAAAGAAGAATGAAAGAACGAAATAAAGAAAGAAAGAAGGAAAAGAATGAAGAAAATAAGAATGAATGAATAAATGAATGAATGAATGAATGAATGTATGAATGAATGAATGAACGAATGAATGAATGGATGAATGAATAAATGAAAAGAAAAGACAAGAAAGAAAGAAAGAAAGAAAGAAAGAAAACAGATACATAAACACAGAATCACAGACAGAGAAATAAACAGATACACAGAAACACAGAAAGAAATAGGCATACACACAAACTCACACTTCTGCGCGGTCGACATGAAAAAAAAAAGACTCTTTGATCCCCCCCCACCCCCCACCCCACCCATCCACCCCCCGAAAAAATTAATGTTAGATGAACGAAACAGCATATTCATTGAATCACATTTCGAACGAGAAAAAAAAAAAAAAAAAAAGGTGGTGTGACTGTGGACAAGAAAAGAAACAGAACAATTCATGTCAACTGAAACCAAAGCTGTCTTTTAGACCTGATGTAGCTTTAGGATTAAATCGAGTTTAATTTAACGCATCATAGGAAAATTCCGCGGTTGGTTTGCGAGAGCGAGTCGGACATACAATATTCATCGACTACATGCACTAATCATCATCATCATCACCACCACCACAACCACCACCACATCACATCATCATCATCATCATCACCATCGTCATTATCATCATCATTACCATCACGTGCCCTGCCTCATGGCGTTGGCGATCATGCCCCCCCCACCCCACCCCCCAACGAATCTATCCTTTGTCGCTGCAAGTACATCTCCCATCCTCTCCGTCTTCATCCACTGTGCAAGTCCGCCCACTGCACTAATCAGTGTCAGATAAACAAGGCGGTCATAAAATCTATT
>CM060306.1:82708011-82710511 GCA_030674185.1 Monoplex corrugatus
TGGCTTGTACACACCTGCTCAGTCGACCCAGCTGAAATGGGTTCTGTGCCTGTTTTAAAGGTTGGGAAAGGCAAAGGAATGTGAGACAGAGCAGAAAAAAACATCCACCGACAATGCTGGCACCCAGTGACGATGAGATCCGTATCACATCACACCTCGACGGCTGTTTAGGTGATGATGATAAGACCGTATGTTTTAACTGTTCGCCGTATCTACTGTCGTCCTATCAGACTATCAGTCTATCGTTTGTTTTATTCTACTGCTTTGCTCTCTCTCTCTCGCTCTCTCTCTCTGTCTGTCTGTCTGTCTGTCTATCTGTCTGTCTGTCTGTCTCTCTCTCTCTCTCTCTCTTTTCTCTCTCTCTCTCTCTGTGTGTGTGTGTGTGTGTGTGTGTGTGTGTGTGTGTGTTTGTGTGTGTGTGTCTCTCTCTCAATTTCTTTTTTTTCTTTCTTCTTCTTCTTCTTCTTCTTCTTCTTCTTCTTCTCTCTCTCTCTCTCTCTCTCTCTCTTTCTTTCTGTCTCTCTGTCTCTGTCTCTCTCCCTCCCTCCCTCCCTCCCTCCCTCCATCTCTGTCTCTCTCTCTCCCTCCCTCTTTGTACACCTGAAATGATTTTCCAAATTCCTCTTTCATTCACACTCTCCTACTATTCAAACCAGAGACTAATACATACACTCAAGGGTTAATTACCACCAAAAGGCAATTTTACGCATAGACAAGAACTTGCAGCGAAACCAGCGAGCAAAATTTAAAAAAAAACTTCATGGAGAGACAGATTTCAAGCAGTTAGGAAATCTACCAAGGCAAGCAAAGCAGTTCATGCATTTAGGAGATCTACCGTGGAAAGCAAAACAGTCCACACGCAGTTAGAAAATCTATCAAAGGATCGGAGACAGAGCAAAATCACAAATTATTCACCTTTGACATTTTTTTTTTGCATGTGTCCTTAACTCTTTTGTCTGTCCGATTTTACCACCAGCGTGGATGTTGCAGCTAGAGAGGGACAGAGCTGACGATGAAAAAGATTCGGCAGGCCTGATGAACAGAGATTTGGCAGGCCTGATGAGCAGAGATTTGGCAGGTCTGATGAACAGATTTAGCAGGCCTGATGAACAGAGATTTGGCAGGCCTGATGAACAGAGATTTGGCAGGCCTCATGAGCAGAGATTTGGCAAGGCTTGATGAAAAAGAGATTTGGCAGGCCTCATGAGCAGAGATTTGGCAGGCCTGATGAAAAGAGATTTGGCAGGCCTCATGAGCAGAGATTTGGCAGGCCTTATGAAAAGAGATTTGGAAGGCCTGATGAACAGAGATTTGGCAGGCCTGATGAAAAGAGATTTGGCAGGCCTGATGAACAGAGATTCGGCAGGCCTGATGAACATAAATTGAACAGAGATTTAGCAGGCCTGGTGAACAGAGATTTGGCAGGGAAAAAATATTGGACGAACTTGCAGGGTGGCTGAGGACAGAGAGGGTGGAAGATGTACCTGCGGCGATAAGGGATAGATGCATATGGAGGGCCATGATCGCCAACGCCATGCGGCAGGGCGCATGATGATGATGATGATGTGGAGAAATGTCGTATGACGTCAGGATCTCTTTCACGCTATCGATGCATGTCTCCATTGATCAGCGTCTCGCTTTAAATCAAGATATCTCTGTTTTGTTCTGCTTTTTTATTTACTGTTATTTTTATTATTACCTTTATTATTACTATCATTATTAGTATTATTATTATTATTATCATTATTATTATTATCATATTATTATTATTTGTAATATATATACTTATTTAGCCATCTAGTAGGGTTCCATCGTGTCAGATGTCCAAACCACTTTAAATTAATCTTCTGTTGATAAAGATGAAGATACGGACTGGACACTTCCTCCATCTTTCTATCTTAGTGTTTCTGTCACTTCTTGTCTGGCCCTTGTTGACAGCTCGTCTCAAACAACGTGTCTCACAGGCGATGGTGTTGTATTCCACGAGGTTAGTCAAGATATTGGTCTAGCATTTGGTACGTCACTTGGGGATGAAAATGGAACTGGTGAACTTGACTTACAAAAATATTAGCTGCGACTGAATAGTCAGTAAAACAGAGGTTTTACCCGGATTTGCCAAAAACTCATCCATAACAATACTCTCTCGTGTTTCGCTGATAGAAATCCAACAGCTTGTTGACTCCACTCTCCCTGTCTGTCTCTCTTTTTTAAAGTGCTTTGGGCGCGTGGGTGTGTGTTCGTTTGTGTTTGTGTGTGGGGGATGGGGTTCGGGGTGGGGATGCGAGTGACCCAAGTTGACCCCATGGGTGAATGGGTGACCCAAGTTGACCCCACGGGTGAGTGGGTGATCCATGTTGACGCCATGTGTGGGTGTGTGACCCACGTTGACCCCATGGGTGGGTGGGTGACCCATGTTGACCCCATGGGTAGATGGGTCACCCAAGTTCACCCCATGGGTGGGTGGTTGATCCAAGCTGACCCCATATTTCATCCTCAGTAT
>CM060306.1:82715511-82740511 GCA_030674185.1 Monoplex corrugatus
GAATCACTCTACACTCATCCATTGCCATTAATTTATTTCTTTTGTGCAAACTGATTGTAAAACATATTACATGACATAAAAACGGTCAACTAATTATTACACTAAATATCAACAAACCGTATAACATCAGGCATCGAACCCAAAAAAAAAGTAAATAAAGAAAATGAAATGAAACTTTTTTTTTTAGCGAAACGGCTAACGATAAATCGAGGGGGAAAACAGAAATAAACAGATAAACAAGTAAGGAAACGAATAAACAATGAACAAAAAAAACAACAAACATAAATGAATAATAATAACGACTAAATAATAATAAACGAATAATGAAATAAGTGAACAAGTTAAAAAAACAAAAATAAACAAATAAACATAAAAAATATATATATATATATATATATATATATATATATATATATATATATATATATATATAAATTATATATATAAGATAAAGACAATAGATAAATGAAGAAACAAACAATAGTTAACGAACGAGACATCCGAGCATTAACAAAAAATATACACATTATTTATTTCAATAATCACATAGTAATTAATGTTGCATCAACCCATAAGATTCCAGAACCTAGGGCTTTTTGTATTTTTTTGTATCCCCTTTTTAGAGGGAGGAAATACAATCAACTTTGAAACCCCGTCAGAATAGCAACACTGGGAACAATGCCAATCATTTCGTTGCCAAAACGGATCCATCAAGACAAAGCCAGAATCCATTGCTTCCATCTGAAAGAGAGAAGAAAAAAAGTCACTTAGAGGAGGGTAGTGCTAAAGTGAACTATCTTTAGCTCCTCCAGCATCAGCAAAAAGGTAAAGTGATGCCAGAAAGCACCGACCTGTAGGTGCAGGAAATAACAATAAAGGTTTGTTGAACATAAACAAGTTCAGTCTTTGGCTCTAAAAGCTTCGACTTGTCTGTTTCGGTTTCGGCTCTCCTAACACGACCACTGGTTAAGGAAGTAAGGCATGACGAAAAAACATAGATATTATACATATATAAATGAACGAACGAATGAATGAATGAATGAATGAATGAATGAATGAATGAATGATATGAATGATGGATGGATGGATGGATGGATGGATGAATGATTGATACATAAATCAATAAATAGATACATGAATAAATTAATAAATTAATAAATAACTGAATATATAAGTAAATAAATAAATACACAAATAAAATGAATAATTGAGGTCAGTTCTACAAAGAAAACAAACAAAAACAAAAGCAAAGCTATTCAATTTTGTCTCTCTCTCTCTCTCTTTCTCACTCTATCTCTATCTATATATCTATCTATCTATCTATCTATTACCCACTATCTATCTATCTATTATCTATCTATCTGTCTATCTATCTATCTATCTATATATATATATCCATCTATCTATCTATTCATCTACTGTCTATCTATCTATCTATCTATCTATCTATCTATCTATGTATCCATCTATCTATCAATATCTCTCTCTATCTTAATCTCTCTCACTCTCCCTGTCTCTCTCTCTCTCTCTCTCTCTCTTGGTCTCTCTCTCTCTCTGTCTCCCCCTCTCTTATCTCCCTCTCTCTGTGTCTACCTCCCTCTTTCTCTGTCTCTTTCTGCCTGCCTGCCTGTCTGTCTGTCTGTTTCTCTCCGTCGTGTCTGTCTGTCTCTCTCTCTCCCTCTCTCCCCTCTCTCTCTCCCTCTCTCTCTCTCCCTCTCTTCCCCCTCTCTCTCTTTCTTTCTCTCTCTCTCTCTCTTTCTCTCTCTCTCTCTGTTCTCTCTCTCTCTCTCTCTCTTCTCTCTCTCTCTCTTCCCCCCCCTCCACCTCCTTAGCTTTATTCTTAGTCTTTCGTTTTTTCTTCTCTTTTTTCCTTTACTTCTCCTGCACTTAAAATATTATCTTTTGATGAGAAAAGAATAAACAGCAAAGTAACAAACATACAATTGGTCACTTCTGCTTTAGCCAACATTCCTTTAATACAATTAGTGGAATTGCATATAATGCACAAAGAGATTTTAAACTTCATGGAAAGAAGACAGCATAATCATGGCAGTGTAGCTATCCATTGTTTTAGTCAAAGCTTGTATGTTTAGTTGCGGTTGTGTGTGTTGGTGTGTGTATGTGTGCGAGAGAGAGAGAGAGAGAGAGAGAGAGAGAGAGAGAGAGAGAGAAGAGAGAGAGCGTTTATGTGTGTTTGCGAGCATGCTTGAGTGCAAGTAAGGGCTTATATTCGTTTTCAGTCTTCCAAGGGAAAGTATCTTCGAAGACACCGTGAAACACTCCTTTCAAAATGTATGAAAAATTTCGTTCAGCACTTGAATTGTACCTTGACTTTTTGGAGACACTTTCAGAAATGGAAGTGTTCTATTTTTGTTGCTGTTGTTGCTGCTGCTGCTGCTGCTGTTGTTGGTGTTGGTGTTGAAGTTGAAGACAACCAGCCACCCAACCAACCAAACAAACAAGAGAGAACAAACAAAGAAAGAAACAAACAAATAAAAAAAAAACCCATACAAAACAAAAAAACCGGAGGAACATCGGAACGCAAAAGAAAAGACAGACAAACAAACAAGCAAACAATAAACAAGAACAAAGACAAATAAGACAATAGATAGATAAACATATAAATAAAATAACAAGAAAAACGCTGTGCTGGCACTGTTTCATAATACTACTCCTCGTTTTTACACTGCACGTGTTGAAACATAAAAATATTTCGTTATTAAAAAAAAAAGCTAATTTTTTTGTCTGTTCTTTGGTTGGAGGGTGTGTGTGTGGGGGGGGGGGAGGGAGAGGGGGAGCGAGCAGACGAGGGAGAAGTATGTTGCATGCATTCACTGAGTCAGTGCAAGCTGGGAAAAGAAACAGAGAACGAGACGCACACACACACACACACTTGCAAGCACAAACGCACTTCCTATTAAAACTACAGTTTTTCTGAGTCACTGTGCAGACTAAAGTGTCAACCAAATTTCTTCACTGACAATGAAGGTAATTCGTATGCTTTTTCTCTCACCATCATTCATCTATCACCTTGGCTATTTTTTTTTTTCCATTGTCTCGTACAACTAAGCCTAACATTCCCCTTCATCATCTTCAATGGTTTGATAACGATAGTCATTTCTTACTTATGCCACATATATCACGACACTTCTTTACTAAGAACTGATCACACAATAATCATAATTAGTACTGAGGATAGAATAAGTGGGGTTTTGGGTTTTTTTGTTTTTGTTTGTTTTGTTTTTTGTTTTGTTTTTTTTGGGGGTGGGGTGGGGGAGGCAGAGATTGGACGAAGCGAATGTATAAAGAATTTTTTTGGGGGGGATAAGTCCTTGGAGCAAATTGTTTTCAGTGTCTTATCTACACAATCAATTTGTTTGTTTGTTTTATTTGTTTTAAGTGCCCCCATTATCTCCCCTGGTTAGATAGTTATGCTGATAGTGTACGGATCGTGACTGTTTGTTGCCTATGTAGATGCTCCAATTATTCTAGTGGTGTCATCTTAGTGCAAAATATCCTGTTCCATTCCACTCCTTTCCATTTCAGTTACCTTGCCAGCGCATAGGATTTTGCGCAGGCTCAAGGAGTTTGGCAAATAATTACTTACAGATTGGGTTGAACATGCATGAACTCATCCAAATACGATAAGCCCTCTTGAAAAAAACTCCATACTCCAAACTCCAAACTCCACAAAATTGATTTGTCATCTATTCGATCTTGGAGTCCAAAGTAAGCTTTCAGCAATTCAATGAGTTGAAATCGATTTAGTAACCCAACTAATATGTTAAACACACACACACACACAAAAACAGTAGAGTACATCTTGACTAATATCATTACCCTTTAAAAAGTTAAGGCCGTGGTTGGTCAGTCAGCTTCCTTCGATTGAAGAAGTATATCGTTATCAATAACATTTTGTGCGAGGATATATACATTAGCATTTTCGAAATACGTAAGCACGACGTCAGCACGTCTCCAATCGAAGAATGTTTAATTTGAAATACAGAGTTTATTACCTCAGCAATATATTGCTGAAAATGAAAATATGACATCATCTAAAACTTCTCAGACTTAAATGTTTTTGTTTTCTTTTTCTTTTTTTGTTTGTTTGTTTGTTTGTTATTTTTTCTCTCTCTTTTTTTTTTTCATTAAGAACGTCAATGGTAGTATTCAGTGTCAAAACACAACACTTGCAGTCCATGCTAAAATCTGCCATGTTTTTATCTCCTGAGAAATGAATCGTGTTTCCTCATTTTTAGCAGTCAGAGACAATTAATTCGTAGTTAATTCCAAGAGAATGTGGCATGCAAATGTTTTACGTACTTAACTTCCACCTCATTCTTGCTCCTTCTTTAAATGCTGCTCCTCAAAGTGATCAACCAACCAAAGAAACCAACATTTGTTCCCTTTCCCTGTAACCTACCAAGTTTCCCAATGTCATTCCAGGTTGATCCATCTAAGAAAGGTGAATTACTGTTAAAACTGTGTCTGACGATTGTATGCTGGCTTTTTGGCGGTTGCCTGCCATCACACTGTCTTCTTGCTTTCAATGTTGGTTTTGATGTTTAGGTCGACAAAATTCGCGATAATGAGACTCCAGCCACCGAAGCCTTCGTCCGATTCCGCTTGGATCGTCTGCAGAAGCTGAAGGACGGGGAAATGATGAACGGAACGATACATGTACAAGAACACGATTCTCTTTCGTGAACCATATATCTAAGCTGTTTATCTCTTCCTCCATTCAAACCCAACGTTTGTTTTCAGTTGACCATTTGTCCGCTTATTTGGTTCCTTTTTCCATCTTACTTGTTTTCCAGATTTGTTTTATTATTCTCAGTTTGCGGTGGTCTGATTTCAGTTAATCTCCATAAGCATCCCGTATAATGTTCGTCCCATTTTGCCTCATTGTGTTTCGTTATGCATTTCCCTTTCTTCCTTCTCTCTCCGTTTGACTTGTCATGCCGAATCTTGTGTAAAGCCAAATCACAGCGCAATTGGTATGAAGCAGCATTTTCTGTAATTGTTAACCTACCTCTTCCCAACACCATTTGCCCTTTACTTTTCTCCTGTTTGTATCCATTTCCCACTGATTAGATAAGACAATGAAAGAGTGCCTTAGGAGCGTAGGCTAGCTGGTTTTTCATTTATGTTTCATCAGGATGTCCAAAACATTTAGACAAAATGTCGCCGTGGAAACGAAATCAGATGAATAGTCAGTATGTATGAATTAACCTTCATTTGAAATCAGTCACCACATCATCATAACTGCACGTTGTTCTGTCCTAGTCTATCCACAATGCACGTTGTTCACCATTTTGCTTTCGATATGGAATAAGTTGTCAGTACTAGTTTAAGGATATTACATGAATCAAAGTTATTCCCTCTCATCATGTTTATAGTTTCCCCCCATCATTTAAAGATGAGTTTTACTACGTTCTCTGTGTTTGAAATAGCTATAGGTTGATAGATCTCACCATTTAAAGAGTTACATGTATGTGTAATAGTAAATAGCCACAGCAGACACTCAGCCTTAGGACAAATGTTGTAAGTATTTCAATCAAATGTGATCAAATGTATCCTTTCCTGTGGTGCATCCATGCATGGGTTTCCATTTGCAGCAAGTAGCAGAGACACACACTAACGGAAAACTACTTTGCAACACAGAGAGATCAGCAACCCGAGCCAGAAGCCATCTCATTTCCATGTATTGCACCAACCATCATCTCCAAGTTGCCAATGATGCTTGTGTGCTTGACCCCCTTGTTTCAGCTCAGCCCAGTTTACAACCCAACCTCTCCAGGAGCTGCAAGGGGTATGGAAAAGCCGCAGAGACAGCCACAAGCCAATCCCTGCTACAACCCCCATTTCCATCAGCAGTACCCCCAAACCTACTCGCATAACACCCCTCAGTGGGCAGCCCAAACATTCGAGCCCAAGAAAGTGTCCAAACTTTCTCGTCTGGGCGGAGGAGGGATGGAGTTCGGCGTTGATTATGGGAAACAGTATGGAACAGTGCCCAGACGGCGCCTCTCGGTAGCTGTTCATTCTTGGAATATCAAGTGTTCTCTAGTACCGTTGTTTTGTAGGCTTACTTACTGGCTTTTATCTTACCAGTTTACTACACAAGTGTGCTCAAAATAAGTCGAAGTGAAACACGGTATTTCAAAAGAACAAAAAAGTGGTGTTTTGGGTTTTCTGTGATGAAATATGATGTAAGCGTACAGATTCGCTTATTTTATTGACATCATTCAACGAAAACAAAATTGCTGTCTACTAATTTAAATTAATAGAAATGTGTTATACGGTTTACAAAGAACAAGTTGGATTCTGACGATGCGAATCAGAAAACTACTACATATCATCTTGAGTCGAGAGAATTTCCATTTGTAACATGCTTTAATTCCTGGAGCGTGTCAACTGGTAAGATCAAAGTCTTTGTAAACTGACAGTAGACAGATTTTTATTTCGTGATTGAGTAGTAGAGCATTGAAATGTGTGGGGAAAATGGTGTCGTGCCTTATCTTATTGCTAAATCGTGGTGGTGGCAATTTAATTAGACTGCTTACTTGCAAAATTTAAACTTGAAACCGTGTTGTGAAGTTTGCATTACAGGTCAATATTGTTTGTTTTCAATGTTGTTGAGGTAAGTGTCTTAATGCTTGTGTGGTCTTCATTTCATCTTATTGAAATATTATAACATGGTGCAATAAACTAACAGGTAGTTTGTAACTGATATAATCTGTATAGTTACTTATTTCAAATTTATCACCCTTGTCAAACAATTTGCTAATAAAAAAAAAAGTAAATGTATGTACAACGACGAATAACGTCAAGGAAATCATAAAGTCTCAAACAAAGTGTATTTTAAGGGTTAACGGAATCACAGACAGTTTAATATTTGTGATATCAGAAGAATAACTTACTTCTATGTTCTCTTTTCAACATATGATAATCTTGATGACTTCTATATTCAGTACAAACTGTGTTTTAGAGATAAACGGAATTACATAAAGTTTTAATATGTGTGATATCAGAGGAATACTTGATTTGTATGTTATCTTTTCACATCTGATAATTTTGACAACTTCTATATATTTCAGTTTTTGCTTTTCTTAGCAAAATGTACCTGGGATGCTGATTATTTTTTTCTCAGCTATAAAACATGTGAGGAGAAAGGAAATAAATCACTAACGTGCTTTGTTTTTATATCAAAAAAATCTAATTTGACGACATTGTATACAATTCAATTTTGTTTAAACATGTTGCTGAAAAATATATGTTATTACATTCCTGTACATGTTTTCAATAAATTCACGTAAGCAAAAGCATAGGAAACATACTTGTTTGCAGTATGTCTAGTTACTATGTAGTAGTTTTGTACCCGTTTTCAAACAATTCTGTATGTCAAAAGCATAGAAAACAAACCTGTATGCAGTATGCTTAGTTACAATGTAGTTGTTTAATCCTTTGTGCATTTTAGTATCCTGCAAGGTATCCTGCAAGAAATATCACCAGGTTTGTTCATCCAGTTTTGTCTACCTGTCCGCCCTTTCTTTCCAATTTGTGTGTGCACTCTTCCATCCAATACTATCTTGTTTCTGCCTACTGAACATGCCTGTCCCAAGCATCGTTTTTCCAGTTTTGAGTTGATTGATTCCTGTTGAAACCCTCTTTCACTAAAGTAGTTATGGTAGTTTATCTGTTTCGTTTAACAACGTGTTTTGATGAAATCTGTTTCATTATTATAAGGACTTGATGAAATTCATTTTTGGCAGTAAAACTGCTTTTGATGACAATGCATACTTGATTATGAAAGTTTGTGATTTTCTAGTCAGTAACTGAGCAACCTGTCATAAATGTATGAAAGGCAAACATCTCTTTTTGATGTTAATGTTTGGTTTGTATCAGTAAATCGAGATGGATTTTTGAAGCTGATGAAGATACCACAGACAGAGAAACACTCAATTGTTGTCAAATGAAATCAGGATAAGGATAAAAACAAAAAGGAAAAGAAAATATAAATGTAAATACGGCATTTGACAACTGTGTCTGTAAAGAAAGTAGATAAAGAAAAATGCATACAAATCAAAATCAAGGAAAAAAACAACTAAATGGTGAATACTGAAATGTATTGTTTTTTTTTATGTTTCTTTCTGTAAGTCTAGTTGTGTAATCATGTGATCAGTAAATACCATATAACATTTTTGTGTGATGATTCTAGACGTTTTGTGTCTACAAATCTATTTCTTATGAGTTACAGTGTTGTCTTGTTTGTTCAGACTGATTATTGGAAAAAAAGTATAGTACGAAATATTTATCTTCTTATTGCAATTGTTTACACTGGATTTTGAAAATGACAATTCCAATATAATTGATATGGATTATACTTGGCATGTTGACTGGCCGTGGCGAGCTGCACACAGTCCTTTCTCTGCACTTCTGTCATTTTCTCCAGAATGTGAATTCCATCTCCGCGCCACACTTGCAGAGTGCTGGAGCTGTCCCGGCCCGCGTCTGCAGTCTCTCCCACCTGGGAGGAGGAGGTTTTGATTTTGGAGCCGACTACTGCACCCTCCCAAGAAAAGCCTGGCGACACAAATCGGTAGACTTGAGTCTTCCTTATTTACCAAAAATGCTGTGTGCTAGCACCTGCTCTCGCTTTATGTATATTTTGCTTTATGGTTATATTGGTGTGATATGACGTCTGACTGCATGCTTTAAATATGATAGAGCTTTGCTCCGTATTAGTGCTTTTGATGGCTGGCATATAGAACCGAAGCTTCTATTTGTCCTTGACGCACCATTTTCTCTCCTACAGTTCCCCACTTACTGTCTTCACGCTTATCATGATTCCTTCAACAACCCCCCCCCCCCCCCATTCCCCATTGTTCCCAACAACCTTGTGTGGTGTGTAGTTTATGAAACCACATTTCCTGAATTAGTTTCAATAACTTGCAATGGCAGAAGAAATGTAGGTTTGATATGAATTTGATTTTCAGAAGTTAAATTGCTTTCGTGGCTATACTGTAACGTATTATGAAAAAAAAGAAAGTGCAATCACGCTTCAAAAAAGTGAAATGGTTAAACATCACCTTAAGAAATATGGAATCAAAGAAGTTACCAATTTCCATCGAAGATGTTTATCTCGTGATATGTTTTACAACTATTACATATAAATACACAAACATTGTACTAAAATTTTTAAAGATTTATTACAACTGTTGTATATATAGAACCAATACTGTTGTACGGATGCGAGGCGCGGACAGTCAGCAAGCAAAGCCAGAGCAAGATTGAGGCAGCCAAGATGTGGTTTCTCAGAAGAATGTTGAGAGTTCCATGGACAGCAAAGAAAACAAACGAGACAGTCTTGATGGAGGCAGACACAAGTAGATCACTCATAAGGAAGATTAGAAAAGACAGGCAACATTTATAGGCCATTTTATGAGAAAGGGGGATTTGGAGGACCTGGTCACAACGGGAAAGCTGGAGGGAAAGAGAGCACCAGGTAGACCCAGGGAGAGAATGCTGGACGGAATTGCAGAGTGGCTGGGGCACGAGAGATAGAGATGGTTGGAAGTCCATGGTCGCCAACGCCATGCGGCAAGGCACCTGATGATGATGATGATGTTGGGGAAAGGGAAACTATCGTAAATATCTTTTCATCTTTCTTGATGAAAACACCGTGAGCTGAACTGGCAGTTACAGTGACATCTATATTTTGGTGACGTCCAAATGGTGCGTGCGATCTTTAAGAACTCTTCAAGGCAATATCATTAATGCATCTTTATGTAGACGGGGTCCACAAAACAGGTAAAACAGAACTATAGTGATGTAGGCTTTCTTGCACCAGTATCATCAAGAGCAGAGTAGACAGGCTGATATAGCATTCCTGGTGAATTTCTGCAGTATCTTGCAATGAATCCGTCTGTTTAAGAGAGCTGCGATGTTGGAGTTCTGCAAAGCTGCTTTAACGAATTAACCCTGGACTTGATATGTATTGAAATAAAATGGCACATATCAGAAGTCAAGAAATTTGACGTATATCAAGACAACATTGTGGGTACATCATAAAACACGATTACATTTATCTCTTACATCAGTGTATTTTACATTCGTGTGGATTGCAGCCTATGTATGTGACGGAATATTGAATCGGAATAAATTGATATTTATTTTTGTAACATTACGAAACGCTCTTGATGATATCTTCCACTGGACAGTCGAATTCTGAATTCAAATATGACAACGTAAATAGAATATGTACGAAGTTGTGTGATTCTGTATCAAGAAAATTGTATTACATTACGATTTCAATTCGGTGTATCGTTGATATCGATCTAGGAATGGATACAAAAGCTGTGTTTACGTAAAGTCAAATAATGCTATCGTGATTATGTTCACTTTGTTATAAAACATGATACAAGACACATGCACAATTTTGCTAGATACCAAACAATTTCAAGACATGTTACTGAGTTTAAAAATTCATTAATTTAAACATGAAAACCGGAAGCAATATTTCGAGGTTTTTTATGATAGTGAAAAAACTCACACGCAACATTTAATCTGCTGCGTGCTGTTTGCCATAACAAAAAGTTTTTCTATGGCATGGCTTGTAAAAGTGACCTTTTTGCTACATCTGCCCAAGGGTTTGCAGTTTAGCATGCGTTTTTATAGCAGTACATTTCAGATTAAGTTCAATTCATAGAAGCTAGTTTTATATTCTGGGATTGGTTATGTCCTCCGCAATAAAAACTAGGCTTTTGGCGGTTTAGTTTCTATTGGTATACTAAGTAGCCTATGACTTACGTAGCACTTTCAGGCTAGTAACATTGAAAAAAAAGTAGTGCTGTATTTGTTTTTGTTTTTGAAAAAAAATTGTTTGAAACGTCACTGTTTTCTTTATTTCCAGGTTGACCAAATTGATTTTGTTCTTTTTTTATACAGTGTTCACATTGCACGTGTGGTATCGGCTAATATTCTTCTTTTCAGTTTCCAATGCTCATATTATGTATGGTAACTATTAACGTTTTAGGTCGTTTCTCGTATTGCAGCTTTATACAGACTCAGAATAATATTTGTTCGTTTCTGTTCCAGTTCCACGCCTATTTGTCATCTTTTCGTTTTATGATTCATTTCTGTTTTTTTGTTTTTGTTTTGTGGTCTTTTTTCTCTTTTTCTAATGCACCGATGATATTTGATTAGTTTCAAGTTTATGTTCTGTTGTAACTGAATAATGATTCACGTAGAGTCATGGATAATAAACATCTTTACCTGAGTTGTTTCATCTTTAACTTAGTTGTAACAGCAATTCATTTGCTTTCACATTGTGCACTGTTACATTATCATATAACTAACAAATTACCTCTAAGTTTTGTTCATGTACATTTTGAATGCTTCGTGGAGACTGACGTATCATACAGTCCTTAGTTTTTAACATTTCCATTCATATAACCCTTTGTTTAACATTTCCATTCATAGAGATTCATATAGCCCTTTGTTTAACATTTCCATTCACAGAGCCCTTTGTTTAACATTTCCATTCCTTCACTGAGCAACACCTTAACAGATAATTTCAGTGAGATCTTCATTGTCTCTTTGCCTCCCAGAAGTACAACTTGTTAACTTTTCGTCCTTTCCTGATGTGCCGGTAGTATGTTTCACTTCTTCTCTAAACTATCGTTTATGTACTCACATGGACCAATGATTTCTTGAGTTCAGTCTCAACCTGCAACATAAAACCTGGCCTGTTCGTTGCTCATTGCAATGTCCCAATCACTCAAATGGTATCAGCTTAGTGTTACATTGATCCTGTTCTCTCTAATTTCCCCAGACTCCGTTGTATAGTGTTGTGTGCAGGATCAAAGAATCTGCCATATTGTTACTGAACCACTTGCAGATTTGGGTGGGACGCGTTTGGAATTGTCCGAGTACGATGACTACTTACTTCAACCAAATCCAAATTCACTATATTCACATTCTCGTGGCTTCACGTAGTCACACAATGAGTTTTCTTAATGAATCTCTGAGCATGAAATGAAAGCTGCCTCAGATTCGAAAATCACAAAACATATTATTATTACAAGAACAAGACAAGAACAAGAACAACGACAACGACAACAGCAACAGCAACAGCAACAGCAACAGCAACAGCAACAGCAACAGTAACAGCAACAGCAACAGCAGTAGCACCAGCACCAGCACCAGCAACAACAACAACAACAACAACTACAACAACTACAACATATCGCACGTTCTTTTATATTCAATAATTACAAGGTGGTTAGCAGACCTTAGCTTATAGGCCTACTGTTCAGTTTTTACGTACACGATATTTTTCTCTCGGAAACGTTGACAGAAAGATAGGCCTATAGTCCAATATAATATAGCCTAGGTCGATTTGATGACAGAGTAATACATGAGCAAGACACAGAACCCGAATCTAGAGTCAGAAAATTAAGACCTTGTCAGCGGGCTTATGCCATGGTCATTTGGGATCTTGCCCGTCACGTGGCATTTTTAGCGTCAGTGTATATACAATTATTTTGAGAGCGGAGACGCTGTGTTGAGAAACTTAATCTGACATAGAAACGGAAGTAGGCCTATCGCTGGATTTATTTTTCTCTGAAAGACTTCTCAGTGGTGGTTGTAGTTATTGATCTGCACATCTTCTCTTTCTAGGTATTTTTCTCCTGCAGACCTCCAACACTCATCCCTATTCCCACCTGCTATATTCTGTTGGTTGAAATTTTCTATGGTGAAAAAGAAGAATTCCGTAGACCCTGTTTTAAAACAGGTTTTATTGCGCCATTCTCTCCCATGGAAGGGAAAGTACTCCTCTTTTTCGGGGAAAGGGACTGCGCGGTAAGTTCCCGTGAATAGGCACACGCTGTCGACTGTGACACAACACAGTGACAATTTCACACCTACGCATCACCACATTTCCATAAAAAAAAAATGCTTAAGTACTAAGAAGTCCCCATTGAGTGGCTGCAGATCCCCTCCTCCGTTATAAATGGCAACCCATGTCACGAATACTTTCTTTTCTATCTACTCTTTTGTTTGTTTTGATTTCGCTGCCCAGGCCTTTGCAGCTCCCTTGTGTTACTGACCTCATGTCGCTCATTTCGAGTCTCCAACTCATATCCAAACCCACCAAAACTGAGGTCACCAAGAGAACATGGCACGAAGAGTCACACAATCTGGAACATTTTTTTTTCTGCAATGCTATGATGATGAGAATGGCGATGATAGTCATGATGCTATGGAGTTCCGTGTATAGATTGAGACTGCGTAATGGGACTGTACACTACGTTTACTTTCTTGAAATGAATCTTGATGTTAACCAGGCCTGAGAAATACAGACGTTTGTCGTGCTGGTCAAGAAAACTGAGAAACATCCTCAATGATACATCCGTAATATTGCTGAGAATCAACTGTTTGGTCCCATTTTTTCCGATGACTTTTTTAAACTTTTTATATTTTTTTTATTCTTGTTTGACAATAAACAGATATCGACAAACAATGAAGCAACAGAAAATGACATCATTTCATACACAGAGACAAAACTGTTGTTGATACAGGAACAATATGCAAAATACAGAATATCTATTTATCTATCTGTCTATCTATCTATCTATCTATCTATCTATCTATCTATCTATCTATCTATCTATCTATCTATCTATCTATCTATCTGTCTGTCTATCTATCTGTCTATCTATCTATCTATCTATCTATCTATCTGTCTATCTGTCTATCTATCTATCTATCTATCTATCTATCTATCTGTCTATCTGTCTATCTATCTATCTATCTATCTATCTATCTATCTATCTATCTGTCTATCTATCTATCTATCTATCTGTCTATCTATCTATCTATCTATCTATCTGTCTATCTATCTATCTATCTATCTGTCTGTCTATCTATCTGTCTATCTATCTATCTATCTATCTATCTATCTATCTGTCTATCTGTCTATCTATCTATCTATCTATCTGTCTATCTATCTATCTATCTATCTATCTATCTATCTGTCTATCTATCTATCTATCTATCTATCTATCTATCTATCTACCTATCTATCTATCTATCTATCTATCTATCTATCTATCTATCTGTCTATCTATCTATCTATCTATCTGTCTACCTATCTATCTATCTATCTATCTATCTATCTATCTATTCTATTCTATCTATCTATCAATATCTATCTATCTATCTATCTATCTATCTATCTATCTATCTATCTATTATATCTATCTATCTATATCTATCTATCTATCTATATCTATCTATCTATCTATCTATATCTATCTATCTATATCTATCTATCTATCTATATCTATCTATCTATCTATCTACTATCTATCTTCTATCTATCTATCTATCTATCTATCTATCTATCTATCTGTCTATCTATCTATCTATCTATCTATCTATCTATCTATCTATCTATCTTATCTATTCTATCTATCTATCTATATATCTATCTATCTATCTGTATCTATCTATCTATCTATCTATTAATCTATCTATCTACACCACACACACACAGATATATATATATATGTATAACAATATTTTAAACCCCCTTCCAGTGAGTTAAAAGCACGTTGAGCTCTAAGTAGGAACAGACCGGAGCCGAAAAATCTCACAATCAATTTTTTTTGGGGGGAGAGGGGAGTGGGTAGGGGAGTGGGGGGGGGGGACTGACAGGCGTTTGAACCCACTACCATTCTATCAGTGGTTGGTTGCGTTGACCTATTCGCCACGTTGACTTGTATTTGTTTGTTCAGTTTTCTTTGAATTTTTTATTAGCTATTTTTGTCTCTCTCAGATCGATCCGCTTTCTGGGGAAGGGGGGAGGGGTTAAACTTTTTTTGCCATTTGAATGAGATGCTTTTTAAAGTATAATAGATTGCGATGTCATAAGTGTGCTGAGTTTATGCGCAGGCTTATGGCATGTGTCATGATCTTTTATTCCTGATTTTTTCCCATGGGATAGCTTCTGCGGTGTTCGGTGTATTGCTTCCGGACGCGTAAATGCTGCCTGGAGAAACAAGCAAAACTAACAAACAAACAAACAAGAAAAAAGAAAGAAAGGAAGAAATAAAAGAGAAGAAAGAAAGAAAGAAAGAAGAAAGAAAGAAGAAAGAAAGAAAGAAAGAAACAAACTACTCTGAAACTGACACATGAATGATGACCTTACTCAGCATCTATGTAGATGTATGTAAAGACAGGATGGGAATCAGCTGTTCGTTATCACGGTTGCGGTAGTCAAGTGGGTAAGACGTCAGGCGTCTTACTGGAAAGTCTGGGTTCGATTCCGCTTGGGTATCTCCGGCCTGATGGGTAAAGGTGGGGAGTTTTTTCTCCAGTGTCTCACGTCAAACTACTTTCAGACATGGAAAGGGTACGGACTCAAGACTGATATCTCAACTTGAATTCGAGCCAGCAACATTAAGAAACAAACAAACTGATAAACAAACAAACACACACACACAAACAAAGAAACAGACACCAACCAACCAACCAACCAACCAACCAAAACCAACCAAACCAACCAACCAACAACCAACCAACCAACCAACCAACCAACACAACCAACCAATCAAACAACCAACAAATCAACAAACCAGTCAGCCAACCAACAACCAATCAACCAACCAACCAACCAACCAATCAACCAATCAGTCAACCAACCAGCCAACCAACCAACCCAACCAACCAACCAACCAACCAACCAACCACCAAACAAACAATCACACAAACACACAAACAAAATAAAAAACAACTTGAACAAATGGCCTATATGTAAAATACAACAAAGAAAGCAGCCGTCAGTATATAATGCCTTTTAACACCTCTAGTTATACCTTCTTTACAAAACTTCGAGCCGACAGATATTGTACCTAATCACATACAGAACACAGACACAATCTCTCCCCCCCCCCCACCCCCAATCATACCTCGACTTTATACTACTTGGTATTGTAAATAATCACATAGACACAATATCTACCCCCAACAATACCTCCACTTTACGCTACTTGATATTGTACATAATCACACAGAACATAGGCACAATCTCTTCCCCCAAAATACCTCCACTTTATACCACTTGATATTGTACATAATCACACAGAACATAGGCACAATTCTTCCCCCAATAATACCTCCACTTTATACCACTTGATATTGTACATAATCACACAGAACATAGACATAATATCTAACCCCAACAATACCTCCACTTTATACACTTGATATTGTACATAATCACACAGAACATAGACATAATATCTACCCCCAATAATACCTCCACTTTATACCACTTGATATTGTACATAATCACACAGAACATAGGCACAATTTCTTCCCCCAACAATACCTCCACTTTATACTACTTGATATTGTACATAATCACACAGAACATAGGCACAATTTCTTCCCCCAACAATACCTCCACTTTATACTACTTGATATTGTACATAATCACACAGAACATAGGCACAATTTCTTCCCCCAACAATACCTCCACTTTATACTACTTGATATTGTACATAATCACACAGAACATAGGCACAATTTCTTCCCCCAATAATACCTCCACTTTATACTACTTGATATTGTACATAATCACACAGAACATGCACAAAATCACACAGACATAGACACAATTTCTACCCCTAATAATACCTCCATTTTACAGTACTTGGTATTGTACATAATCACATAGACACAATATCTACCCCAACAATACCTCCATTTTACACTACTTGGTATTGTACATAATCACACAGAACATAGACACAATCTCTACTCCCAACAATACCTCCACTTTATACTACTTGACATTGTACATAATCACACAGAACATAGACACAATCTCTACCCCCCAGCAATACTTGATATTGTACATAATCAATCACACAGAACATAGACACAATCTCTACCCCTCCCCCAACAATACCTCCACTTTATACTACTTGATATTGTACATAATCACACAGAACACAGACACAATCTCTACCCCAACAATACCTCCACTTTATACTACTTGATATTGTACATAAGCACATACAGAACATAGACACAATATCTACTCCCAACAATACCTCCACTTTATACTACTTGATATTGTACATAATCACACAGAACATAGACATAATATCTACCCCCAATAATACCTCCACTTTATACTACTTGATATTGTACATAATCACACAGAACATAGACACAATCTCTACTCCCAACAATATCTCCACTTTATACTACTTGATATTGTACATAATCACACAGAACATAGGCACAATCTCTACACCAACAATACCTCCACTTTATACTACTTGATATTGTACATAATCACACAGAACATAGACACAATCTCTACCCCCAATAATACCTCCACTTTATACTACTTGATATTGTACATAATCACACAGAACATAGACACAATCTCTACCCCCCAGCAACTAACTTGATATTGTACATAATCACACACAGAACATAGACACAATCTCTACCCCCCTCCCCAACAATACCTCCACTTTATACTACTTGATATTGTACATAATCACACAGAACACAGACACAATCTCTACCCCAACAATAATACCTCCACTTTATACCACTTGATATTGTACATAAGCACATACAGAACATAGACACAATATCTACCCCCAAGAATACCTCCACTTTACACTACTTGATACTGTACATAATCACACAGAACATAGACACAATCTCTACAACCAACAATACCTCCACTTTATAGCCTACTACTTGGTATGGTACATAATCACACAGAACATAGACACAATCTCTACCCCCCGCCCCCACAATACCTCCACTTTATACTACTTGATATTGTACATAATCGCACAGAACATAGACACAATCTCTCCCCCCCCCCCCCCCAACAATGCCTCCACTTTACATTACTTGACATTGTACACAATCACACAGAACATAGACACAAGCTCTACCTCCCAACAGCTCTACTGTATAGTACTTTACCTGAGATCTCACAAACACCTGCCCTGATCCAAGAATATGTACGTGCATTCTGTTACAGCAACCACCCCCACAGACACAGAGCTTCGGCTTCATGCCCAAGAAAGTGACCTTGAACCGCTTTGGAGGGGGAGGACCGGACTATGGCTCGGACTTCAGCCGCGGATCCCACCCAATGACGCAACCAGTGCACGTGCACACGGGCGGCAGAGGCCCCGGTCACAACGTGGAGATGCTGAACAAGGTACAGGAGTCCCTGGACAGCATCAGTCTCTCGCCACGCACTCCTGAGTACGGTGGATACCAGGTGTGTTGGTCCAGGGGGTGGGAAGGAAAGGGGGGAAGGAGATGGGAGGGGGTAAAGGGTGGGATGAGGAGAGGAGAGGGGAGGTGAGGATAAAAAAGCATCGTCGTTATGATGAGTTTTGAATACTGTTTAGCAAGCTCAAGATCTGATGTTTCGAATTCAGTCTAAGGCCGGTAAGTTATAATGCAGTCTTCCCTACTAAGTTTCATTCTGTTCAGGTAATTTTTACGCTAAAAGTTATCACAGTTGCAGAAGATGTCCAGTCGTGGTGTTTCTCTTCAAGGCAGATAATTTTATATGTTATAATCCAAAACAAAGACCGAAACACACACACACACACAACACACACACCACCACACCACCACCAAACACAACACAGCACACACACACACACACAACACACCACACACACACACACACACCACACACACACACACACACACACAGCACACACAAAGCAAGCAAACAACAAACAACAAACAAACTCGCTTGCATACAAACATACCTATTTACATACATACACATCAACATCATGCATACATACATAACATGCATGTATAGACTTAATATGTATATATATATATATGTGTGTGTGTGTGTGTGTATGTATTATATATATATATATATGCATGAGAAAAAAGTTTAAGGAGGCCTACATGTAAAATGGTAAAAGATGCACGCAGATAGGAACAAAAATGATGCAAAAGGATTTCTGATACACAGTGTTGTAAATGATTATACACAGACATCGTTGGTCAATTTCATGCTTCTGCTTATTTTTATTTTTCTCAGCGTGTTCTTGGATGAGTGTATGCACCTTCTTTTGCCCGCACTGACCAGGCAGTCTTGTACTGCGCAAGACTGTATACTCCCGTCGTTAGTGGGCGTGCACTTCCAGGTGATTTCATGTTTCCATATGCCACCCGAGGATTGGCATGACGTTCAGGATCTTTAATGTGCGTATTCATGGGCCATTTTATGAGGAAAGTAGAATTGGAACACCTGGTCACAACGGAAAGCTGGAGGGAAGGTGAGCACCAGGTAGACCCAGGGAGAAGATACAAGACGGACTTGCAGACTGGCTGAAGACAGGGAGGGTGGAAGAGATGCTTGAGGCAACAAGAGATAGAGACAGATGGAAGTCCATAATCGCCAACGCCATGCGGCAAGGCACCTGATGATGATGATGATTCAATATTCTGCATGTGGATATGCACGAAGAGGGATTAGGCCCTTTAAAATCTACCCACACGTTGACCTAGAGATAAGAACAAAGTCTACATATTTTACCTACCAATGGTGAGGTGCTAGACAGTGTGCTTGCTTCATGTTTTTTTTTTTAGGCACCATTTTTCCCGACCCCCACATCGCCCGGGGGTCACTACATGTCAACAGGGGAACGTTTGGACATGGAGCGGGAACAAGAACGACGTCGTCAGCAACAGATAGGGACAACCCGCCCTACGTGCCCACTGCTGTCCGTATTGACCAGGAGATGGGTCAGAGGGTTTATCTGACTGCTTGTCTCTGTCTGTCCGTCTGTCTGTCGTTTCTGTGTACGTGTCTGTCTCTCTGTCTGTTTCTTCTACGTGTCTGTCTGTTTCTGACCAATCTTCTGTACTTTTTCAAGTAATTTTTCCAGTGATACAATAGTTTGCAAATGATATACCAATCTTCTTCAAGTTCTCAACTAATTTTCGAGTGATACAATAAGATGCAAACTGATCAACAATGTGCTACACATATTTTCGAATAATACAATAAGATGCAAACTGATCATCAATATTCTACACATATTGAACATGTTTTTTGTTTCATTTATACCGTACATTGCAAGTGAATTACCTGTCTATTTGACATGTTGAAGTGACTTCCAATCCATATAATGGACTGCAAGTGTGATTTCTAATTTTCTTCCTCCCCTAGCGGCCGAAGGCAAATCCCTACCTCCTGTCCACAAGCCCCAAGCGCCGGCTCCGTGGAAAGGACATCACCAAACGAAGAAGATTTGGACCTGCCTGGAAAAGTAGCTTGAAACCCACCTCCACCAAACCCTGGGACGCTGACCTGAGCTACGTGCCTGGGCAGCAGCAAGCTCCAAGGTCTTCAGGCTTCAACCCCGGGGGTCAGCAAAGTCCGGTAGCCGCCCCGTATAACCCGGCCCCACCCCCTGCCCAAGGGAGAGACGAGCAAGACGGGCCCAAGGTTGTGCACCTGCAGTACAACTCTCCCATCGGGTTGTACTCCAAACAAAACGTGCATGATACGTATGCCGGTCAGACTAAGGCTATGGTTGCTGCAGGGTCTCTTTCGCCGTAAGTTGTAGTTGTGAAATAAGATGTATGTATTGATAACGATGATGGTGTTGATGATGATAAGATAACGATGATAAAAACTATGAAATATCTAAATACAGAAATGAATAACTACTAGTACTATTACTGCCGCCGCCGCTGCTGCTGCTGCTTACTACTACTAACTACCAACACTACTACTAACACTACCACTGCTGCTGCTGCTGCTGAAGAAGAAGAACAAGAATGATAGTAATGGTGTGGTTGGTGTGATGATGATGATGGTAATGATAATAATAATATATTTATTATTATTATTATTATTATATATATAATAACAATAATATTAATGATGATAATAATAATAACAATAACAACAAAAACAATAATAATAATAATATAATTAACCGTACTGGTACTACTACTATTGTACTATTACTATTACATGTACTACTACGCCTGATGATAATAATAATGATTACGGACACTTGCCAGGGAAAACTATTTCATTGCCATGGGATCTTAGGCGTGCACTAAGTTCAAGCTGCATTGGGGACCTTTACTTGTTGTCTCATCGGAAAGACTAGCACCCAGGTCACCACCCAAGATCTAGTGAAAGAATGTGGGTGGGAGGAAATCAAAAAATTCTGGACTGACTTGCAGGGTGGCTGAGGACAGTGAGGGTGGGAGATGTACTTGCAGCGACAAAGGATAGATGCGTATGGAGGGCCATGATCGCCAACGCCATGCAACTGATCACATGATGATGATGATGATGATGATGATGATGATGAGTGATGATGATGATGATGATGATGATGATGATGATGATGGTGTGATGATGATGATGATGATGATGATGATGATATGATGATGATGATGTGATGATGATATAGATTATGATGATGATGAGACGATGACGATGACGATGATGATGATGACGATGACAATGACAATGAGATGATGATGATGATGATGATGATGGTGATATGATTTCTTTTTATTGATAACAAGCTTTATTTTTGTTGATCACGGAGAAGCATTTGATTATGTTTATTGAAAATAAGCTTTCATGGACAATCCGTGGGTAAGACATCGAAACGACACTTCTATCGTGTAAGCCTCTCCTCAATACACCATTACCCACAAAATAGCAATAACGCATTGCGTAATCAGATTTGTTATAAAATAATACTCTAATAGTGGCATTCACCAAGGATCTGTGCTTAGTCCTATTGTTCTTGCTTTATGCAAATCAACTTGCCAGCCATGTCACGTATGCATTGAGATGTGAAATTATTACTTTAGCTATCGGAATTATCATTTCCCGTATTCTATAAAAAAATATTAGGAATGTTAAGCATTAAAGTGTTTTTTTTTTTTTTTTTTTTTTTTTTTCAATGGGCTTTGTTCAGACTTTATGAATTAAGGTATGGTGAATGGACCAGTATTACAAATGCCTTTTTTAATATGGTATTAGTTCGATGCCCAAGGAAGTTTTTTGTATATAATCTCGTAAAAAAAACTATGCATGGAAATCACAATCACGATTTATTCTTTACTTCTGTCCTCCAGAGGTGGTACTCAAATGCAGAACCATGCAGGGGGTGGCACAGGTGAACGCGACTGGAACCAGTCAGCCGTCTTCCGTATGATCCATGAAGATGATCGGCGTGGCGGAGGCAGACAGGGCCACCAAGCCTACCAACCCGCACAGCCGCAGACATACTACTCAGCACCCCCATCCCAGCCAGCTCCCAGGCCACAGGTCCAATCTTTCCAGCAGCCCTATACACCGTCAATGGATGAGTTTGGCACCTCGGATTTCTAGCTCTGTCACAGAAAAGAAGCGATGATCGTGTCGTGTGTAACTCTTATGGAGTTTTGATATTTTTTTCATGAGTCAGGATGCCTGCAGGGTTGGCTTAGGACTTCACCTGTAATAATGATATTTATGGCGTGGTTTGATCATAACATATTTGTTTTCGTCATGACGAGTAGAATCACTTACAAATAGATCTATTTTATGCAAACTTACACAGCATATTTTGCTAAGTCTGTAATTTACATACTTATATTTTTTTTTAACATAAGGTGATATTTTAATGAATGTTTATCTTTATATGCCTATTTTGTCGTTGAGTGAGGGCCCGGATTTAGGCGTGGTCATAGTTCATGTGTACTGGGATTTGAGAACCTGTCTTTCGTGGTTGGCACACGTATGCTATTTAAAGACATTCATGAAATACACGAATTATCTTATTTCTATATTAGCTTGGTTTTATTCATATTATTTTCAGTTCTCTCTCTCTGTGTCTCTCTTCTCTCTCTCTCTCTCTCTCTCTCTCTCTCTCTCTCTCTCTCACTCACTCTCTTTCTCTCTCTTTAAATTCTACGTGCTTACTAAAAGATCTTTAATTCAATTTGACTGTAAAGAAATCACCAGAAATTTACCTACCTGCGTGTGCTCCTCAAGGTTTAGAAGTTTGTTATTTTGGTCATGATTTATTGACCTTCTAATGTTTCGCCAAATATAATTTGACATCTTCTTTCGACCTGCTTCTTCAAACTACACAATTATGTAGCTTTTTACACAAACGAAAAGCAAACCTCAAGATATATCTGTACATAACGTTTGCATTTATTCACTGTGAATCCTGGATTTTGTTTTGTATTTTTTTTTTTTTTTTTTTTTTTATATTATTGACAGGCCGACAGTAAGTGCAATAGAGTCTGTACACTAAACGACCCACTCTGTAATGGCTGTGTATTGATGTAGGAAATTAGTCAACATTATAGCACTATGCTCTGACTTTTTTGTTTGTTTGTTGTTTTTTTAAAAAAATTTTGCGTGTGTGGATTTTTTTTTCATTTTTCTGTAGTCCTCGGCTTCTCTGGAGGTTATTTGTTGTTTGAATGCATGTATCTGGTGTGCCCATATGGAAAGAAGAAGAAAAAAGAAGCCAGTTTTTTTTCTCTCTCTTGTACTTGATTTTTTCTCTCTCTCAGATGTGGCTATTACTATACTACTACTACCATTGCACGTTGCATTTTGAAAAATATCTATTTATTTATTTATTTATTTATTTAATTATCTTATTCATGTATTTATTTGTTTATTCATGTATTTATTTATTATTTGTTTCTTTCTTTCTTTATTTGTTTGTTTGTTTATTTTCTTTTTTTTTTTATCAACTATCACGATGATTCAGGTAGACGTTTCCCCCCAAAAAGGTCTATTAGTGTTGACGCTTTAGTTTAACTGTTTCATTCATTTAGAACAAAAAATGGCATTGTGTTTTAAAGAGAAATTGCTTTTGTGAATTTTCACATTATTTAAAAATATTTCTGCTTTGCTTATAACTCTTTGATAATTTGGACGTGGAAAAAAACTGTTACAACATAGCATCCAACAGTAAAAGAAAACTTTCTATAAAGACCTTACCTGCGCTTAGGGCTGATGCGCAGGTATAGGGCTTGTGCCATGATCATTTTGATTGTTATCCATAACAAGACATCTGTGGCATCAATGCGTCTACAATTTTATTCTGAACGTGGAGACGCCATCTTGAGAAACTGAAACTGAAACTGAAACTTTGAACGAGAGAGAAAAGACAAAAAGCTCCTATTTATTCAATTTGCACAGGCTTTTGTTTTGATTTGTTAACGGAAAAGTTTATCTTCATAATGTGTTGGTTTCAGTATTTTATTTAGGGATGTATTTAATGATGTATTTGGCCTGAACGCTAAAATAGCCAATGTACACAGGACTCAAGATTGTGGTGTGGTGTAATCTTCCACTAACTTCACCCATCCCTGTACGTAGCTAGTGGTTAAGGGAAGAGGAATTAACTTGTTTAGTGTCAAAGTTGCTGATGGTTGTATAGCATCAAAATAAAACTAATACTTTTAAACAAACATACCAAACATAGCTGCTAAAACTCGAGCTTTCGAAATAGGTTTGATTTTGTTGTTTAGAAGTGACCCAATATTTTTGTATACACTACCATTGATGAATATCTCCGGTCATATCGCAGCAAATGGATTCAGCGAGTATCTGACTCAGATCTATAGATGCCATAATTATTTCTCTGTGGACGAAAGTTTACATCTGAGTGAATGATGGGTTTGCAGTGAAAGGCCCCGAATATACGCAATGTACGAGCAGTGTTTCCCTATTGAACAAAGGTATACACTTCCAAAGGATTTACAACATAATATTTTGTCCATCCAAATGTGTTGATCGTTGAAAGCTTGTAAATCATTCTCCGTCGCATACTAACATTCGAAGACAACTGGGCTGAATGATGTGATGTTTCACATTTGCTTCCTGTTCCTTTAGAACACATCAAGCAAAAACTACTGGTCACCAACA
>CM060306.1:82753011-82758011 GCA_030674185.1 Monoplex corrugatus
GAATGAGAGAGAAAGAGAGTGAGAGAGGTAGAAGAGAGAGAGAGACAGACGCAGACAGACACGACAGGCAGACAGGAGAGAGTTAGAAAGAGAGAGAGAAAGAGAGAGAAAGAGAGAGAAAGAGAAAAAGAGAGAGAGAGAGATGAGAGAGGAGAAGAGAGAAGAGAGACTGACGACAGACAAAACAGAAACAGCAGAACATACATACAAAGGCAAATAGAAGGAGAAACAAAGAAGAATGAACACGAAAGACAGAAATAGTCTCACTCACATTTTTGTTTTTCATCACTCGGTTTTGCTGTCTCGCACTGCTTTAACAAGCTTCAAAATGGCAAATGCAATTGGGCTTCATGGGGTGAGACTGAAAATATAAACTTATCTCTTCAATATTTTTTTTCAAATGGAACACAGAGAATGGAGCCCAAAGAAAAAAAAAAGGAGACAGAAGAAGAAGAGAAGAGAAGTAAGCAAGGAAAAGAAGAAGAAACGTAGAAGAAGAAGAAGAGAAGAGGAAGAGAGAGAGAGAGGAGTGAGAGAGCAGAGAGAGAGAGAGAGAATGAGGAGAGAGGAGAGAGGATGAGAAAAGAGATAGACATGACAATGACAATGTGCTTTATATATCCAACGGTAAAAGTTATGGCTAAAAGCCATTTTTCAAACTGCCGTTGCTAGTCTATACACATGCATTTGTTTGCAGTAACAAGTAATAAGGAAGATCATGTTGAATACTAAAATTAAGATAACATTACAATGAAATCAAGAAACGTACACAGTCAGCACTTAAAAATAGATAGATAGATAGATAGATATATAATATATAGATAGATAGACAGATAGAGAGAGAGAGAGGTAGATACTATATATAGATAGATAGACAGATGAGCAGGTAGATAAATTAATGAATAAGTAAGTAAATAAAGAAAGAAAGATAATGTTGATAGTGATAATAATAAAAAATAGAAGAAGAAAAAAGGAGGAGAGAGAGGAGAAAACAAAGTAAACAAAATATAGTAAGATAAAACAAAATAAAATGAAATCGAGGGAGAAAAAACATTATGTGAAAAATTATAGAAGATAAATCAAGCGTCAAATAGACTAATGTTTTACAATCAAATCAAAGAACATGAAATCAACTTGCTGTCACTATTTTTACCGCGGCTATTCTGATTACACACACAAAATATTAACACTGCTACAACAATTATCACTACTACCACTAATACTACTAATACTAAACCCAAAAATAATAAATGGAGGTAACAAATAGCAGTTCAGAAGGATGATTAGTAAAAAAAAAAAAAAAAAAAAAAAAAAAGGGGTTGGTTGGGTGGGTGGGATGGTGGTGATGGGTTTGGGGAGGTCGCAAACATTGGGTCGATTGAAGGCATGAACACATGAAATTCTGTAGGAGACAGAAAATCGACAGATGATATGAAGTCAAATGGACACATGTATAGACAAATAAAATAAAGTAAATTTTACTTTCAACAATAGGAAATTACAGTAATGATAAACGCATATGTATAATAGAAATATCATACATGTGTAAACGTATCAATAATTCATGTAATAGGACATAGATAAATCAAGAATAGCAACCATAATCAAGCGCCGTTTTTCTTGATAGGAGATGAGAGATACAAGTATAATATGGATAACAGAAGGAAAAAAGTGACAAATACAGACAGCAGATAAGAACCAACCAACCAACCAAACAACATGGCTAACAGATAGATGGACATGCAAGCAAAACAAACAAACAAACAAAAACCCAAAACAAAACAAACAAAAATGAACAAAAGCAATGAGAAATAAAGAAGAAGCAAGAGAGAAACAAACACGTCATATATTCATCAACAGATCATCGCATGTAATACAGAAAGAAATACTGATTGGCTGTTTGAACTGTTAAAAAATTAATAACGGTTAAAAAACCAAAACCAAAAAAAAGACAAACAAACAAAAAGAACGAATTATCATTGTGCATACACACACACACACACACCACACACACACACACACACAAAACACACCCACACATACACACACACACACACAACACACAACACAACACACACACAAAACGTACACACACAACACACAACACACACACACACACACACAACGTACACACACACACACACACACACACACACACCAACACAACACATGCACACACATTGACTAGATTAGATGTCATAGGTTGAAAGGCAGCTGACGTTATTGTTGCTAATTGAGGTAATCTACGACACTGACATCAGGTATTTAAATAAAGTAACTTTGAAGGAAGAGAGTGATTGAGTGTTTGTGATATCTGGGGCGAGGGTGTTCCATAGTTGTGCACCAGAAAACGATAAACTACTTTTATATATGTCAATTCTTGGACGGATAATTTTGAATTGATTTTGTCTTGAGTTTGAGTATGATCGCACATGCTGATTAAACAAATTGAGAAGATATTGCGGAACACTCTTTTTTGATACTTTAAACATTGTGATACCTTTATTCAACATTAAATGTGACTATAGAGGGAGGATTCCTGATTGTTTAAGTTTTTCATCTGTTGTTAAAATGGGATCTGACATGATAAGTTTTGCTGCCCTCCTATGTAAGGTGTTCAATTTTTTTAGATGAGCTTCACATGAGTGATCCCACAATGTAGAGGCATAATCTATATGCGACTTAATATAGGTATTATAAAATAATTGGCGTGTGTTTGTATCTGTTAGATATCTTAATTTGGACAGAATAAATAAGTTCCTGGAGATAATCTTGCATAAATAATTTTGCCAGGTAAGATTATGATCAATGAGAATATCTAGTAGACGGTGTTCAGGTATTTGTGCAATAGAATTACCTCTCAAAGACAGATTGAGTGAGAGAGGGCAAAGCTGCCGTTTTCGGCGTGTGCATATAACCATACATTCAGTTTTCGTAGGGTTCAATGCCATTGCCTTTTTAGCACACCAATCAGAGATTTCATTTAGGCTCTTTTGTAAACGTGTGTTTACAGTCCCTATACTTGTGTCTTGTGTATGGATTGTTCCATCGTCAGCGAACATATCACAGTAAACTGTGGTATCAGATATATGAAGTGGTAAGTTATTTATGAATATAGAAAATAGAACGGGTCCTAAGATTGATCCTTGAGGAACGCCACATTTCACATGACCCTCGGATGAGTATGATCCATCAAGATGTACTTTTTGTTTGCGTTCATGAAAGTAGGAATTGAAAAATGAAACTGTTGAATCGTTGGCAAAGTACGTTTGTAATTTAGTAAGTAGGATATCATGATCAACGAGATCAAAAGCCTTTTTAAGGTCTAGAAATACTGCTCCAGTCAATTTGCAGTCATTCATGGCTGATAACCAGGTGTCAGCAAGCCGTGTTAGGGTTGTATGACAAGAGTGGTTTTGACGGAAATCAGACTGCAGTGGGTGAAGAAGATTTTTGGTTTCCAGGTAGTCTGAAAGGTGTTAATGGATATATTTTTCTAAAGGCTTTGACAGGACAGAGAGAAGAGAGAAATTGGCCTGTAATTAGTTATTTGTGAAAGATCTTTCGTTTTTGGTAAGGGTACAACTTTGGCCTGTTTTAGAGCTCTGGGGAATACGTTGTTTTCCAGTTTCATGGACTGCTATACTGGGAATATTAAATGAACTTGTATTATTTGTCCTCTCTTTGCAAAAGTTAAAAGATTTTCAGAAGGGACATTTCAGAGTGAGAGAGAAAAAAGAAAGTGAGAAAGACAGAGCGAGAGAAAGAGAGAGAGAGAGAGGAGAGAGAGAGAGAGAGAGAGAGAGAGAGAGAGAGGGACAGGGACAGAGAGAGAGAGAGAGAGAGAGAGAGAGAGAGGGAAAGACAGAGAGAACGAGAACGAGAGAGAAAAAGAGAGACAGACAGAGAGTGAGAGGCAGAGAATTACAGACGTTGATGGAAATAGAGAGAGAAAAAGAAAGAGATAGCAACTCAGACAGACAGACAGACAGACAGAGAGACGGAGATAGAAATGGAGAAAGAGAGAGAGACAGAGACAGAGAGACAGAGACAGAGAGAGATACAGAGACACACGGACTCTCGGACAGAGACAGAGAGACAGAGAGAGAGAGACAGAGACAGAGACAGAGACAGAGAGACACAGAGAGACACAGAGAGACACAGAGAGAGACAGAGAGAGAGAGAGAGAGAGAAAAGAGACAGGCAGACAGATAGACAGGCAGACAGACAGACAGACAGAAAGAAAGATAAAAAAGAGAGAAAGAGAAGGAGAGAGGGAAAGAAAGAGAGAGAGGGGAAAGAGAGAGAGTGAGAGAGAGAAAGAGTGACAGAGTGAGAGAAAAAATAAAGAGAGAAAGAAAATGCTAGAGACAGGGAGAAAGAGAGAGAGAGAGAGAGAGAGAGAGAGAGAGACAGAGACAGAGACAGAGACACAGAGACAGAGACAGAGACAGAGAGACAGAGAGAGTGAGAGAGTGAGAGAGAAAAAAGAAAGTGAGAAAGACAGAGCGAGAGAAAGAGAGAGAGAGAGAGAGAGAGAGAGAGAGAGAGAGAGAGAGAGAGAAAGATACACAGAGAGAAAGAATAATTATCACACACACACGCACATATATATATATATAAAGAATGAAATAAAAAAAAAGAAAGAAAAAAGAGATAGATAGATAGATAGAAACAGACAATCAGACAGACAAACACAGAGAGAGAAAGAAATAGAGAAACAGAGAGAGAAACAGAGACAGAGAGACAGAGAGAGAGACAGAGAGACAGAGACAGAGAGAGAGAGATTAGCACATGAGAAAATGTCACTTTCAGATCTCTCAAGGTGGCATCCTTGCATTCAGGAAGTTCCTTATACACAAACATTGCAAATCCCATGTGACAGAAACAAAATGGAAAAATAAAAAAAGTGGCATAAGACAGGAAGAAAAGTACGCAACGAGGGAGAGAGAGAGAGCAGTCATTAGCAGGACTAGAAAAGAAATATGTTGGAAAGAAAC
>CM060306.1:82760511-82773011 GCA_030674185.1 Monoplex corrugatus
ACATTCACACACTTACACACACACATACACACACACACACACACACAACATAATAATAATAATAATTACAATATTTATATAGCGCAAAATCTTGATAAAATCAAATCTAAGCGCTGAAGCAGACACACACGCACGCACGCACGCACGCACGCACGCACACACACGCACGCACACACACACACACACACACACACACACACACACACACACACACACACACGCATGGCTATAAATGGGGAGAAAGAATAAAAGCAATAAAAGCAAGAATAAAAGCAATGGAAAATTATAGAGAGCATAGCATATACAATTATATATTATAACCATGTGATTCCCCTCCGAGCGGAGACAGGCTGCAGAGGGGGGGGGGGGGGGGGGGGGGTTGAGTGAGGTTAGGATTTTATGCGGAGGAGAAAAGGTGAGTTTTGAGAGCGGACTTGAAGGAGACAAAAGTAGGTTGCTGACGGACTGAGAGAGGAAGTTTGTTCCAGGAGAGTGGACCAGAAACAGAGAAGGCTCGTGGACCATAGGTATTGAGCTTAGTGCGTGGAAAGCGAAAAGTCAGAGGATCGGAGGCAGAGCGGAGGGTACATGAGGGAACATAGATCTCAAGTAGGCTTGACAGGTAATCGGGGGCTGCGTTATTGAGGCTTTTGTAGCACATGGTGTCTAGTTTGTACTGTATGCGCTTTGATACAGGGAGCCAGTGAAGTTGTGCCAGGAGAGGAGATATGTGGTCAGCTTTTTTCTTTTTGAGTACAAGGCGTACAGCATTGTTTTGAATGCGCTGTAGGATGTGAATGGTGGAGGCAGGAAGACCAGACAGGAGTGAATTGCAATAGTCAATGCGAGACATTATGAAGGAGAGAACGAGTTTTGCAGTTGTTTCGACAGAGAGATACTTCCTGATCAGCCTTATACGATGGAAATGATAGTAGCAAGATCTGGCAGTTTGAGAAACAAAGTTGTTCATGGAGAGGGTAGAGTCAATGCAGACACCAAGGTATTTAGCTGAATCAGAAATTGGGACTGATGTGTTACATAATGGGAGAGAAAGAGGAGGCAGCTGAGAAAGTTTCTGACGGGTGCCAATGAGGATAGCTTCTGTCTTGTCGTCATTAAGCTGAAGTTTGTTGAACGTCATCCAGTTCTTAATGTCCGAGTAACACTCAGTGGTGCGAGTCAACAGGCGCTGTATATTATCAGGTGAGTCACTGTCTTGAAGTTGGGTGTCATCAGCATAGAAGTGGTGTTTTATAGAGTGGGAGTTGATGATGGTGGACAGGGGGGAGGTGTAAAGAGTGAAAAGAACAGGGCCAAGGACAGATCCTTGTGGAACACCACAGGTCAGGTATGCAGGTTGAGAGTAAGTGCCATTGATGAGAACAGTTTGTTTTCTGTTTGATAAATACGAAGTGAAAAAGGAGAGAGCAATGTCAGAGATGCCAAAAGTATGATGAAGTCTAGAAAGGAGAACACACACACACACTCAAACACCTATTTATTATGATAGGAAAACAATCAAGATAATAATAATGATAATAATAATAACAATATAATAATAATAATGATAATAATAATAATGATGATGATGATCAAAATAACAATAACAACAACACTAAGAATAATAATCATCATTATCACAAAAAAGAACAAGAACAAGAGCAAGAACAAGAACAAGAACAAGAGCAAGAGCAAGAACAAGAACAAGAACAAGAACAAGAACAGACAAGAGCAGACTGACAGATGACAAACATTTCCTACACACGTGGAGATGAAGAGTCTCCTTCACCACTAGTATGAAGACTGGAGCCGAAACATATGTACCACCAAGCGAACCAGCCTGGACTGAAAAAAGGACACTGATTAAGCGGTCGTAAAAGATCAGTAAGGTCATCAGAACCCCATACTGACCGGACCGAATAAAGTCCACATCGCTCTACTACGTTTTATCCCTGGCTCAGCTAGGCTTAGGCCTGCAAATCCGTGTTGTACTGGTCAATCAGGATGATCAACACTGTGAAAGTCACAGTCACACGATGCATAAGATTGTGTGTGTGTGTGTGTGTGTGTGTGTGTGGTGTGTGTATGTTGTGTGTGTGTGTGTGTGTGTGTGTGTGTGTGTGTGTGTGTGTGTTGTGTGTGTGTGTGTGTGTGTGTGTGTGTGTGTGTGTGTGGTGGTGTGTATGTAAGTCCCAGTCATCCCTGTTAAGTCTATACAGCAACAAACGTCAATCATTGATTCAGGTTACTTTTTCAGGCTTTTTGCCTGTAAGTGTTGTGGTTAATCTGCTGCTGGTGCTGTTACAGCTGCTGCTGCTGCTGTTACAGCTGCTACTGCTGCTACTACTGCTACTGCTGCTATTACTACGACTACTGCTACGACTACTACTACTATCCATAAACAACCTCCATGATATGATTTTGGTATCAGTCTACATTCACAGGTTTCTATGTCTCTACGAATATCATATGAAAGTAAAAAAACAAAAAAACAAAACAAAAATGATGTTAAACTTTGACCACGACACAAATGAACCAAGTTTTCTGCATGAAAGTGCAGAACTAATCGGCGCATTCATCAGCACATATCCTTGTGATTCATGCCAGTCAGAAAAAAATAACTCTTTCAGTTTTCTTTCCGTGAGACACAAATCGACAGAGACTTGAGTTATGTGGACTCATGCTTACAAAGTCATCGTCATGAGGACCACACCTACTAACTAAACATCTAAATTCATTTTCATCAGACTGCAGTATGATTTAGCTTTAACAGTGTAAACTTTCTGACCGGTAATCAGTTATTTCGGGTATTTTCGTGTTCAAAGTTTGCAGGTTTGCCCACACTGCGGAAGCGTTACGTTGCTGCACAGTCTTCATACTACATGTTTGGTGGACATAAATGCTGGTTGTCTACATGTTTCCATATGCCAGCCATTGACATGACTTACAGGATATTTCAGGTACATATTTGATATTCTGCATGCACATACACACGAAAGGGGTTTAGGCACCGGCAGAGCTGTATCAAATTACGCTGCCTGAGAGACAGCAAATGTCTCCACCCTCTAGCCCTTAAGCAGGCATCTTCTTCTTCTACTTTCTTTCGCCATGTAAATGGTCAGGCCATTTCTGGTGACAAATTGGTCCATCTCTTCCAGTTCCTGCCAGCCACTTTAGAGCTTGGTGATTCAGAGAGTAAGTGGTGTTTAAGTCTGTCTGTTGTCAGAAGCGACTACAGGGTATGTTATATTTAACCCTTCCTGTAACTGGCAGAGGTGTCCAGCAGATCGAATCCAGGGAATTCCAACTGACTACTAAGCACATCATTCAGGCATTTAAGACCAAGTGCTTGAGAAGACGCTTCGCATATCCTACTTGACAATCATTTCAGTTAATATGATAGGATAAGATCAACACATAGATGGGCAATGTGTCGCGTCATCTGCTATGGCATACTGTCCAAGAACATCTTCAGAGTGTGCTGGAAGGAGATAATCACCATGGTCAACAGAGGGAGAGGTAGGAGGCACATATCAAAGATTCAACCAGTCTTAACAGCCTGTACTGTTTGTTGCTGCACTGCAGAGACAGAAATAAGATCCTCTTCTCTGTTGTGCTCCATAACTACTCCAAACGATTGCACTGACTATATGATCAGATAAGTTGACCTTTTCTGCTGTTTGTGTTCTGGCCCAGAATATCTTTCTGAACTACTCCCAGTGTATACTCCATCCCGCCAACTGCGTTCCTCTTCTGACACTCGACTTCTCACGATACCATCTGCAAGAACTAAGACTTATGGTGAAAGGTCCTTCTCTTCCAAGGTCCCAAATATGGAACAAACTCCCTGCAGCCTCGTCACTCTGACTCCCTCGTCTCTTTCAAATCTGGTCTAAAGTCACATCTCTTCTCGAAGAGCTCGGATACGACTTAACAGAAGACATGTCTGTGAGTCACTATCACATGTGCATAAGCGAGTGTGTGCATGCATGTCAGTGTGTATGTGGGGGGAGGGGGGATAAATGTAGCTGTTGCACGTGCGTGTATATTGTGTGAGTGGAAAACTTGGACATTGCTTAGTCTGTTAGTGACCGTACTTAGAATGTGTGTAAGTAAGTGGGAATGTATTTATGTGCTTGTGTGTATAGGATGCTGAGTATGTGCGCATGTAAACACGTATTTGTATCGGTTTGCTACCCTCTGTTGTCTAATGACTAGAGTGTTTGTGTCGATTTTGTAATGCAATACTATTTGTATGTTATTGCTCATGTCATGTTCTTTTTGTCTACAATGCCATGTCTATGTCCACGTAATGTTTACAATTGTGTATAGATCTAGCATCGATTGTGAAGCACCTTGAGCAGTTGTCTGGATAGTGTGCTCAAAAAAGTACCCATTATTATTATTATTATTATTATTAAAAGTTGAGGAAATGTAAAAAGAAGAAGAAAGTCCATACGGATTGAGTAGAGTGGAATTTCATAGTTGAGTGGACTTTCATAGTCTCATATTCATATCTACCACTTAGCCGATTGTTGTGCTTTACAGTTTGACAGATGCAAACTAGTTTTATGTTCTTAAATAGTCATCAGCACCATCAGCGCCATCAAAATCAGAATCCGAAATGCCATGAACATTGGTATCAACTTTATCACCACCACCATCAACATCATCGTCGTCATCATTGCTAGCCTATCGTTTTTGTCGAATATTTGATTTGAGATAACTGACTGAGTTCACCACAATTTCCAGCTCATCAGAAAGTCCATTATCGCGCGACTTGTTATGATAAACATTGATACCGATAAGCACACAAGACTGCATGGCCTGGCAGTGACAAAACTGTTTCTGCATACAGATGTCATGTTCTCTGCCTGTGGTCAAACTTCAATCATAGCAGTAACTCGACCTCCAGGCAATTTGCCGTCCACTTTTAGTATCTATGATAACGCCAGCTAAATGGTCAGTCTGTCAGGAAATGAAAAAACTGGAACGTCTATATCTCCACAAATATTGATACATCTGAATGTGTTCTCTTGGGATATTAAGTGGGGATGCATGTGTATCAGATGTAAATTGATGCAATAAACACGATGTTAGACGTGATTGCTTTAGCTTCTGTCATTACCTTTTCTATTTGCTTATCTGTCTGTCTATTTCTTTCAAGCATTATGCAAAATTTGCTGAAACACAAAGCTGATGTGGATCGGTGCCCACACTTATATGCTTAAAGAAATGGCCTTCTCATCTTTTTCTGGGATGTCTGTCAGCACGTTGTTTTGTCTATGCCTTGCTGGCACTCTATTGACGTATAGCGTGCATAACATTTTATGTGGGCGTGGATACTGGATGTTTTCATGTTTTCATAAGCCATCAATGAGAAGAGGAGCATCATCAGGGCGCTTTCCATGCCGAGACGACACAGGGATGACTACCACCTGTTGTCTAGAGAGCAGTAAGTTGCCCTGGTGAGGTTGCGCACTGGTCACAATAGGCTGAACAGCCACATGTACCGCAAACTGAAGCTGGCGCCCTCCCCAACCTGTCCCTGCGGTCAAGAAGATCAAACCACGGAGCATATACTCCAAAGATGTCCTCTTCACCGGGTGGCAAGACAGGACTTGTGGCCGACAGACACTCCGCTGACAATCAAACTCCATGGCTGCAGACAGGAGCTGGAAAAGACGGCTGCATTCATCGCCCGGACTCAGATGATTGTGTAGCAGCGTACGCCAAGAAGAAGAAGAAGATTAACATCTGACACCGACACGACTAAAAAGGCATTTACGCACATACTTGAAGTTATGTATGCTTATACACACATAGGCGGTTTTGGGAAGTAACTGTTCTGCTCACATGTTGACCTAAGAGATCAGATATTGCTCCACTCTTATCCACCAGGCAGCAGGAGTAGATTGGTAGGATCAAACCTACACCTTTGCTTGGAAGTCTGATGCTTTGAATATTTGCCTATCACGTCTGTGGCTTAAACACCTCATCTTGATAAAACTGATACGTTTACTGAATACAAACAATACGAAGAAAAGACAAATAGAAATACAGTGAAGAAGAGAAAGAAAAAAGAAATAAGTTGAAGGAAAAGAGAAAGAGAAAAATAAAATAGAAGAAGAGGAAGACATAAGCAGACCTACATTCATCATGTTTACTAAAAACAAAAAAAAAAGCATAAAGCCAGTTTCATCCCAGGCAGGAAACATGAGAAAGATGTATGGGAATGGATTGCATGCGGCACGCAAGCTGCAGGATTGATGGTAACTATCGACCTGTTATTAGACATCTCTTGGCACGTCAATATTATTTGATTTCTTGCAAGAGAAATGGGATTCCGTAAGTTAAATGTTGAGTTATGCTTGTGTTTTTGTGTGTGTGTGTGTGTGTGTGTGTGTGTGTGTGTGTGGTGTGTGTGTGTGTGTGTGTGTGCGTGCTGTGTGGTGTGTGTGTGTGTCTGTGTGGCTGTGTGTGTCTGGTGTGGTTTTCTGTGTGTATGTGTGTTATAAAAGTCATACTCCAGGAACGATATATATATATAATAATATATTTATTATACTGTGTGTGTGTGTGTGTGTGTGTGTGTGTGTGTGTGTGTGTGTGTGTGTGTGTGTGTGTGTGTGTAAAGTTATACTCAAAGAACGATATATATATATATATATTACATATATATATATACATATAGAATATATATATATACATATATATATATATAGATAGATATATACATATATGTATATATATATATACCATATATATATAATGTATCTATATATATATATATATATATATATATATATATATTTTGTATAGTGTGTGTGTGTGTGTGTGTGTTGTGTGTGTGTGTACACAGACATACGTATAGATAGAAAGACATATAGATATGTAGATAGATAGAGAGGAGGAGGAGGAGTAGTGGTGGTGTAGTAGTAGTAATAGTAGTAGTAGTAGTATTAGTGGTTAGTAGTAGTAGTAGTAGCAGTAGTAGTAGTAGTAGTAGTAGTAGTAGTAGTAGCAGTAGTTGTTGTTGATGTCATTGTTGTTGTTATTGTTGTTGTTGTTGTTGTTGTTTGTTGTGCAATAGTAATAGTAGTAATACACACATTTTCAAACTGGACGGGCGTTGTAGTCAAGCGGATATATGTTGGAATTCCTGGATTTGATCAGCCTGACTACCTCCACCTGGCATATACAGTGTGTAGGTATTTTTCCCATCTCCCAAGCCAACATTCGTGCAGAGCTTTCAGTGTCAAATATGCACGCTAAAAAATTCCTGTAATTCATGTCAGTGCCTGGTGACTTATGGAAACATGGAAACACAGCATGCACGCTCACTGAAGATTCCGACTGTGCAACAACGAGTGTGGTATCACGCTTCCCCTTAAGTTGTCTGTTCTCTGCCAAAACGTCTAATTATGCCTGGTGTGCGGTGAGCTCACATGAGTTTAGATAAATGAGTTGTTCAAGAAAGATGTTTGGTAAACATGAGTGTCATGGTAATAGCTTCACTTGTATGGAAAGCAAGAAGTGAACTTTTCGGCAGTAATTAGCTCGTTCTGAACAATTTGGCAACATGCTTCCCTTAAATAATGTTGGAGGACCTCTTCATCTTGGAAGAGCAGTTTATTTATTCTTCTGGTTTGTTCTTTTAATCTTTTGTGTTTTCTTATTACTATCATTATGGAAGTGCCATTAAAATCAAGGTTTTTGCTCTTCTTTGGGAGAGCACATCGCTGAAATGTAGCGCCACTATTTTTTTTAATCTGTTTTCCCCATTTGCATCGTGAATGTCTTTTTATTTATGAAAGTGGATTCTGAGACAGACATTTACCAGGAACAACTCCTTTCTTGCTATGGGATCTCTAACCTGCGTTGGGTGAATGTGGTGCTACAAGAAATTTTGTGATTTCAGTCTGAAATGAAGGTATAGGTAAGCAAAGTCTTGATCCTGCGTTTGAGAGATAGCTTTGTGGCTTTAGAAAATGCAAACCAGAAACACACGAAAAGAAATACGAGCATGTGTTTATTTCACGGAATTGAAGTGGGCAAGACGAGAACAAAATGTAAATAATAGCATTGGACCTTTTTGTAAATCGCTGAAATCGACAAATAAGAGAAAGGGGAAGGGGGAGACAGAAAAGGTACCGGTATTTGCACGATATGAACAAGAGCTGGATAACTTTCATTGAGGATCCAGCACAGTTGGATAGCTTGATATTTTCATGTGATCCATCCATAATTGCCAACAGTCGTCTTTGAGTCTGCGAAGACTGTTATACTCTGGCAACTTTTTGGAAATGAGATGAGACCACAGGACTCAACACAAATAAGGTTAACATAACCGGTAAGCAAACATGCCAGACGTCATGTTGGAAGTTGGAACTGAACTCGAGATGGCAGATTCCAGAATTATCCCTCTTTGTTCTGGAACCATCAGCCTACAAGCTGGACATAATATGATCTACCTCGGCAGGGACTGTAAACATGTTCTCAAGGATAAAAATTATGGGCTATCATGATAATACGGCTTTTACATTGCCGAGGCTTGTGACTGTGTAATTACGTGGCGAACCGTGTTGTATTACGATAAATATCGGTCATGTTTGTGTCTGACCTGATTGACTACTTCATTCTCCGTGTGTCCCCGTAGGACAGAGTCTAAAGCAGGAAATCATCTGTATTTTCTCTGTTTATCTGTGTGTCTGTCTGTGTCTCCGTCTTTCGTCTCTGTCACTCTTACAAACTTATAAGCGAAACAGCATGATAGTAAAACACTGTTTTGTCATTTATTTGAATATTTCATGTTCTTTTTTCGGAATTGTATTTGTTTTTGAACACGTACACACAAACACACGCACGCACACATACATACACACACACATACACACACATACACATACACATACACACACATACACACACGTTCGTGTGTGTGTGTGTGTGTGTGTGTGTGTGTGTGTGTTGTGTGTGTGTTTGTATGTGTGTTTGTGTGTGTATGTGTTGTGTCTCTCTCTCTCTCTCTCTCTGTCTGTCTGTTTCTCACTCGCTCGCCCTCTCACTCTCTCTCTCTCTGTCTTTTCTCTGTTTCTCTCTCTTTCTCTCTCCCTCTGCCTCTCTCTATATACCTCTCTTTCTTTCTTTCTTTTTATCTATCTGCCTTTCTCTCTCTCTGCCTCTCTCTCTCTGTCTATCTCTGTCTCTGTCTCTCTGTCTGTCTGTGTTTCACTCTCTCTCGCTCGCTCGCTCACTCGCTGGCTCGCGCTCTCTCACTCTGTCTGTCTGTCTCTCTGTCTCTGCCTGTCTGTCTGTCTCGTCTGTCTTGTCTCCCTCTCTCTCGCGCGCAGCGCGCGCGTTCTCTCACTTTCTCTGTCTGTCTGTCTGTATGTCTGTCTGTATGTATGTATGTATGTATGTATATATATATGTACATGTATGTATGTATTTCTCGCTCGCTGTCTCTCTCTCTCTCTCTCTCTCTCTCTCTCTCTCTCTCTCTCTCTCTCTCTCTTCGCTAAGATCTTACCAGCACGTGGGGAATATGCATAGGCACATAGCTTATGCCATAATCATTTTGGATCTCATCCATCACATTGCATACGAGGGGTCAGTGCATACGGAATTTATTCCGAGCGCGGAGACGTCATCGTAAGAAACTGAAACTGAAACATAAACTGTTTCTCTCTATCTTGTTATTTTTCTTGTTTCTTATATGTTTGCATGATTTCTTACTTTTCCGCTTCTTTTGCATAGTTTTGATTGTTTTCTGGTTCATTTTCATTTCGTGTTACTTATTTATATGTATGCATGGAATATCGAGGAGTAGCGGTCAGGCAAATCCAATGGGATATGAGCAACTATCCTTGAATGGATAATGGTATCGGGGGCATCAGTTCGTATGGGATACATTCCGAACCCGAAAATAGTTTTGATGTATTAAAATGACAAGTAATAAACTGATTCGTGTCTCTTGTTTCGTTCTGAATAAATGCTGTTACTCTGATTTCGTCATGTATTATACGTCTCATATTATTGTGTTACTGGTGTGTTTGTTCAGCATTTACAGTTCTAGGCATATATGTAGATTAGGAACATTGGATTTGAAAAGCAGTCTGAGCCAATAAGTTATGTTGGATCATGAAGTACTATTGTCATTGTCGTTGTCTCTCTTTCTTCTCTGTTTCTCTTGGAGGATATATTTTCAGTTTCGTGAATAATGGCCAGTTTGGGTGGGAGGTTTTCTTGTATATATTCTATTCATATTCATTTTTCTTTTTCGTACTCACAGGCATACACACACACACACAACACAACACACACACACACACACACACACACACACACACACACACACACACACACACACACACACACACACACACTCACACACACACTAATATCACTTATAGTGAAAAGTCGTTAAATCAAAGAACGAACGAACACGCACACACACACACATACACACACACACACACACACACACACACACACACACACAACACACACACCACACACACGCACCACACACACAACACACACACACATACACACACACACATACACACACAACACACACACACACACACACACATACACACACACACACACAAACACATACACACACACAAACACACACTCTGTCTCTCTCTCTCACACACACACGCACGAACGCACGCAACCACGCATCCCCCCCTCCCCCCAGCCACACACTGTCAATTTAAATATGACCTGATGTGATTATCCTCTAACGATATATGTCAGTCTCTCTCTCCGCCTCTGTGTTTCTGTCTTTGTTTCTCTGTGCTTTTGTGTATCGTTTTCTCTATGTCTGTTGGTCTGGTAGTCTGGATGTCCATCCGTCCATCTATCTGTCTGTCTGTCTGTCTGTCAGTTTGTCTGTCTGTCAATCTCTCTGTCTGTCTGTCTGTCTCTGTCTCTTTCTTTGTCTGTCTGTCTCTCTCTCTCCCTCTCCCTCTCTCTCATCTCTCTTGGCCCGCTGTCTCAGCTCGCTGTCTCTTAGCCTGCTCTTATTTAAATATGAATGTGAATAATGGCCTCTTGTCATGGTGTGGTAAATAGTCTGATTGAGTGTTTGTTTTTTGACTAAAGTTGTGTCTCTGTCTGTTACGTCTGTTCTCACTCGCTCGCCTCTCACTCTTCTTGTGTCTTTCTGTTCTCTCTCTTTCTCTACCTCTGCTCTTATATCTCTATCAAGCTATACTTGCTTAATGTATTATCTTTTTTTTACTACCCCTACATTTATTATCTTTATTGAAGCTTTTTCAAGTGGACTTTGTCAATAGCAATGTCAATGTTCCCTGGTGTCATTGCCGTTACTATTGTAAAATGCAGATCAATCAATGAACCATTTAATCAATCAATCATTTAATCTCTCATCAATATAGTACGTCATTAAAACCTCTCTATCTCTCTCTCTTCTCTCTCTCTCTCTCTCTCTCTCTCTCACTCTCTCTCTCGTTTACTTACTCTTCTCCTTCCCTTTCAAATGATTGATTTACTGACATATCTATTCATATTTCTAGGCAGATGTGTACATTTTTCCCAAGTTTTTTATTTTATATTTCTAGGCAGATGTGTATATTTTCAAGGATTTTATATTTCTAGGCAGATGTGTTATTTTAATTAATTTTAGGCAGATGTGTATATTTTTAAGTCAAGTTTGAAATATGATTACAGCTAATGATTTCAAGCAGTGAAAAATAATAAGGTATAATTCTCGTTTTCATTCTCATTGTCTCACCTCCATGAACATATCTCGGCCGATGTTATCGGGGTGGGAGCGGAACAAACTGCTTGGAAGGGAGTAGTTGTGAGTCCACGTGCACCAATAACTGCGATCGCATTTTCGTGACGGAGTCAATAACGTGTCCAGGGCAATCGCTCGCTTGGGTACTGCTGCTTTGTTTTACAACCATTACAATTACTCTCCAGTGAACTGCTCGCGTGTCACTGGATTGTTTTGCGATCGCTGCATCTATTATCGATTGAGCTGACTGAACGTCCGTTCGCTTGATTCAGTTTGGTTACTGCTTTCGTTGGTTATTCAGTTTGTTTGGTTAGGGTCATACACTTGAAGTGATTCCTTACAACGCTGGGCTGGGGCCCTCGGTTTGATTTTGACCATTACTTCAAGGTTTTGGTGTCTTGAGTTCCATTCACAGATTCAAGGTTTTGGTGTCTTGAGTTCCATTCCAGCCAGTGACTTAAATAGAAAACTGGCTTGCAGAGCGTTTATTTTATTCCTTCAAGCGTCTCGATGGTGTCAGCTTTATGTGCTCTGTAGTTCTAGTTCATCTTTTCACACTTTTCCCCTTCCTTCCATATTTCAAGATCTTGCTAAGGCGTAAGGTTTTGTACAGGTTTGAAGAATCCATCACAATATTGACGAAAGACAGCACACAACAGAGAAAGAGACAGAGACAGACAAAAGACAAGAAGAGACATAGAACAGAGACAGAGACAGAGACAGAGAG
>CM060306.1:82778011-82783011 GCA_030674185.1 Monoplex corrugatus
TCTCTCTCTCTCTCTCTCTCTCTTTCCTTTCTCTCTTACTATTGACCGCTGATTTGCTGTTTCCAAATACTGACGCATTTTATTTAGAATGCAATGCACTGTTGGCTGTATACGCATTACCATCTTGATCTAAGATAATTAGCTCTCATCTTGATGATTCCTACTTCTCTCTCAAGTATGCACGGAATGGCAACTGTATAACAAAAACATGCAGACAAACAAACGAACAAAATCAAAACGAAATAAAACCACAATTCTCTCTTTGGCTTCAGCGTAACTATGTAGAATCTTTTTCATCTTTTATATTTGCTTTTCTCTGTTTTCAGTTCTAGAGAGATATATATATATATATAATCGTAATTTGATAAATACTACCAGTGATGAAACATGATATTTGATCTTTCTGATTCAGTAATGTATATATTAGTACTTGCTTGCAACAGAAGTGCTAGTGTGTGTGTTTGGGGTGGGGGTGGGGCGAAGAGTAGGAACTAGTATAACTGACCACTAGGCATAGGGCTGATTGGGAAATATGAATTAATTAATGTAAAGCGTAGTGAGTCTTATCTATGTGTAGGAGAATAGCGCTATATAAAAGTCATTTATTAATTTATTATTATTATTATTATTATTATTATTATTATTATTATTATTATTATTATTATTATTATATTATATTATTATTATTATTATTATTATTACTTTCATTATCATTATTATCATAAATGCAAAGTCCAGCCCACAATGCGATATTGACTTAAAATATTTAGATAATCGAACATGTGCTATCGAAATTCAAAAGAAAAAAAAAAGCCTCACGTTTGACGTATATTTCAAAGTTTACTTTTTGGAAAGATATAAAACCACGGTAGTACATTGGGCATGTCATTTACAATAAAACCACGGTAGTACTTTGGGCATGCCATTTACAATAAAACCACGGTAGTACTTTGGGCATGCCATTTACAATAAAACCACGGTAGTACTTTGGGCATGCCATTTACAATAAAACCACGGTAGTACTTTGGGCATGCCATTTACAATAAAACCACGGTAGTACATTGGGCATGCCATTTACAATAAAACCACGGTAGTACATTGGGCATGCCATTTACAATAAAACCACGGTAGTACTTTGGGCATGTCATTTACAATAAAACCACGGTAGTACATTGGGCATGCCATTTACAATAAAACCACGGTAGTACTTTGGGCATGTCATTTACAATAAAACCACGGTAGTACATTGGGCATGCCATTTACAATAAAACCACGGTAGTACTTTGGGCATGTCATTTACAATAAAACCACGGTAGTACATTGGGCATGCCATTTACAATAAAACCACGGTAGTACTTTGGGCATGGGCCATTTACAATAAAACCACGGTAGTACTTTGGCATGTCATTTACAATAAAACCACGGTAGTACATTGGCATTGCCATTTACAATAAAACCACGGTAGTACATTGGGCATGTCATTTACAATAAAACCACGTAGTACATTGGCATGCCATTTACAATAAAACCACGTAGTACTTGGGCATGTCATTTACAATAAAACCACGGTAGTACATTGGCATGCCATTTACAATAAAACCACGGTAGTACTTTGGGCATGCCATTTACAATAAAACCACGGTAGTACTTTGGGCATGCCATTTACAATAAAACCACGGTAGTACTTTGGGCATGTCATTTACAATAAAACCACGGTAGTACTTTGGGCATGCCATTTTACAATGAAATCACGGTAGTACTTTGGGCATGCCATTTACAATAAAACCACGGTAGTACTTTGGGCATGCCATTTTACAATGAAATCACGGTAGTACTTTGGGCATGCCATTTACAATAAAACCACGGTAGTACTTTGGGCATGCCATTTTACAATGAAATCACGGTAGTACTTTGGGCATGCCATTTACAATAAAACCACGGTAGTACTTTGGGCATGTCATTTACAATAAAACCACGGTAGTACTTGGCCATGCCATTTACAATAAAACCACGGTAGTACTTTGGCATGCCATTTACAATAAAACCACGGTAGTACTTTGGGCATGCCATTCACAATACAACACGTAGTACTTTGGCATGCAATTTACAGTCTCACAAACAGGGTGATCGGATGAATAGTGAAGTGTGCGGTGCAAAGAAAAGAGACACAGACGTTGGGGACAGACAGGGTACATGGAGAGATGGATGGAACAGGCACAGGATCATAGGGGTATGATAACTATAATATGACATAAAATATCATACTACAGAGTCAATGGTAACGATAGCAATGATGATAATAATCGATTATATCTTCTTAAACTTCTTCTTCTTGTTTTTTGTTTTTCCTTTGCAAAATGTCATTTATAATACAGAAATAATGCATTTCAATACAAAGGAAGAATAAGCATTTGCAAAACAAAAAGCAAAGAAATACAAAATAAAACAGACAGAAGGACAAAAGCTGGAGCTACCAGTCAGCTGCAACTTTTTTCAGAATCAACAACATAATAGGCCCATGCTGTCAGAATGAGGTATACAACACAAACAGAAACCCTACATCATCATTGCTACCAGCGAATTTTACATCACATGCAACGAAGAGTCATAATTGATCAATTTGCAATATAGGAATAAATAAAATTGAATAAAACAACTAATGTACTAGACATTTCAAATAGTTACCCTTGATTCTTGCTGTATAGTCTTTAATTTTGCATCTGTGTTTCAGCTTTTTTTTTATTTTGAAAGCAGAACTGTTTGCTAAACTAAACTCTAAGAGAAAGAAAAAGAGACATTTTTAGCAAGGAGTATTGTAGTTTCAAGAACTGCGTCTGTCTTGAATCCAATGTATCCTCCAAATAAAACAAGCAAACAAATTATTTACAGACGTTGACATCCCAGTCAACGTTTAGTTGCACCATTCGTTCAGTTGGTGTGGTCGATTTTGTTGACATCGCAAAGGGCCGGAGTTCAATCCTATAGCGATCCATAAGTAAATGGTTAGAGTACCAAGCTGACAGGGATTCCAGAACTCTGTTGTGCCACAATCTGTTTTTCTTTCTTTTCTTTTTTTTTCTTCTTTTTTTCTTCTTTTTTTCCTGCAACATATCCACTTATCATTCTGACCGTGTTGGCTTAGCGCGCCTTGAGACCACCTGATATCCACCTGCCTCTCTTCCTCCTCCCCATTTTGAGACCTTCCCAGCGTATATGGTTTTGTGCGGGCTTGAGGCGTCCACCAGACTATTGACTGTAGTCACATGTGCATGGAGTACATTTTTGAGGACTTCTCCGAGCGCCACGATTGCCTCTTGAACAAATTTCCAACTGTAAATTCACTTCTAATGCAAATGCCCCTAAACACTTGGGAAATCACACACCACACACACACACCGCGCGCGCGCGCGCACACACACACACACACAAACACACACACACACACGCACACACACACACACACGCACACACACACACAAACACACACACACACACACAACATACACAAATACTCGCACACTCACGCACACATACAACACACACACACACACATACATACAAACACAAACACACTCATACACACACGCGCACACACACACACACACACACACACACACACACACACACACACATAAGCACACGCATGCACATGTACACACACACACACACACAATCTCAATCACACACACACACACACACACACACACACACACACACACACACACACACACACACACACACACACACACACATACACACACACACACACACATTTCGCACCTTGAAGACAGTACAACAATATAGGCGAGATGCAACTCAAACTTCCTGTCTAGAAATGCATTAGCGAGAGAGAAACATACACCGGTTTCTTCCACGTGGTTCATTTCCGTTTCTAAATGGAAGAACAAGGGTAATAGATTGCGTGTTGTTTTCCGTTGATCTTGCTTTTTGTTCTGTCATATTTTGACGTTTACAAATGATCAGCAAAAGAACGCTCGATCATTTTTACCGGCACTTTAACGTCATCCCTATGAGATGAAAATTTCAGGCCTATTTATTTCCTTTGCTCTTCTTGCCATCCATCTGAACCATACGGCTTCATATGATTAGGGACAGGGAAGGGGAGAGGGAGGGACACTAATGAAACGACTTTGGGGTGGATGGCACGGGGGGGGGGGGGGGGGGGGCGGTAAGGGGAGGAGTACAGTGAGTGACATAAAATGAGGATAGAGGATGAAAAAGATGGATGCTGGAAGCAAGAGTGAAGAAACAAACGGGACGAAATTGTGTGTGTGTGCTGTGTATGTGTGTGTGTGTGTGTGTGTGTGTGTGTGTGTGTGTGTGTGTGTGTGTGTGTGTGTGTGTGTGTGTGTGTGCTGTGTGTGTGTATGTGGATTTTGTGTGTGTGTGCCTGTGTGTGTGTGTGTGTGTGGATTTGTGGTGTGTGTGTGTGGTTGGGGGGGGGGTTATGTGTTGGGGTGTCTGGAGAAAAGACTTGTGTTTGCTTGCCTAGAGAAAAGAGAGAGAGAAAGAGAAGGAGAGAGAGAGAGAGAAGGAGAGACAGACAGAGAGACAGAGAGAGACAGAGAGAAAGACAGAGACAGTGAGACAGAGTGACAGAGAGACAGTCAGAGACAGAGGCAGAGACAGAGACAGAGAGACACAGAGAGACAGAGAGACAGAGAGACAGACAGAGAACAGAGACAGACAGATAAACAGACAGAGACAGACAGGTGAGAGAATCAGAAAGAGACAGACAGACAGAGAGTGGAGGGAAGAGAGAGAGAGAGAGAGATGGGGATGGGTGGGAGGGGGCATAAAAACAGACAAATAACGACAGAGAATGATGTGGAGGATGGTGTGGAGGAGAGGGAGATGTTTTGAAAACGTGCCAAAATTGAGGCCAAAATTGGATGCAGAGGTCTGTGTTATGTTCAACTGAGGTTAAATCTAGGATCATTCATTCTTTGACATGGCAGAGAAAGGTTAGTGCCGGCCAC
>CM060306.1:82795511-82800511 GCA_030674185.1 Monoplex corrugatus
GTACGTGCGTGCCTGCGTGTGTGTGTATATGTGTGTGTGTGTGTGTGTGTGTGTGTGTGTGCGTGCGTGTGTGTGTGTGTGAGTGAGTGTTTGAGCGCTAGTGTGTATGAATGCACTTTTGTACGTTTAGAATGTGTGTGTATGTATTAATGCGTGTCTATGTGCATGTGCGTGCTGCGCGTGCGCGCGTGCATGTGTGTTTGCACGCGTATATGCGCACACGTTGTTTGAATATGCAGACCATCCTATCACTCTTTTATGTGTGATTGTATGTATATCTATGTATGTATGAATTATATGTATGTATGTATGTATGTATGTATGTTGTATGTATATAAGTATGTATGTATGTATGCCTGTATGTATGTATGTATGTATGTCTGTATGTATGTATGTATGTATCTGTCTATCTATCTATCTATCTAATCTATTTATCTATCTGTCTGTCTGGTTGTCTGTTATCTATCTATCTATCTATCTATCTAGCTATTTATCTATCTGTCTATCTATCTGTCTATCTATCTATCTATCTATCTGTCTATCTATCTTTCTATCTATCTTTTATTATCTATCTATCTATCTACATGTATATATCTATCTATATGTCCATCTATCTATCTATCTATTTAATATCTATCTATCTATCTATCTATCTATCTGTCTGTCTGTCTGTCTGCCTGTCTGCGTTCCCTCTCCTTTATCATCACTCCTACTTCAGGTTAGCTCCTTTTTGTTGTGCTTTTAGCCCAAATGATGGAATTTGTCACATGCTGAGCTATTGACACCACACTGTAAACTGAAATAGAATGAACACAATCATGAAATGGATTTTCAGGAACCTTTACCAAAAACGTTGCTTTTGTGCCTGTGTGATTCTAACAGTTGGTGAGATTATGGTTCACGCAGGGCTTCTATTTGTTGTCTCATCTCAAAGACTAAAAACCAGACATTCTTCCAAGGTCTTTGGAACAGTTATGAGAAGGGAGCGTAACAAAGGCAAAAAAAACCAACACGTTTCGAGTGTTGAATTGCATCCAAGACTTGATATCCTAACAGGCCGAGCTGACCAGAATACCATCTCTTCAGTTGAAAAAAACAAAAACAATTTTAACTCAGTACACAAACATGAAATCAATGGCAACATGATACCAGCTCTTCGGTTCTAAATCAACTTGCAAACATGAAATCAATAACAAGATGCTGACTAACTCATCTTGTGAAGTTCTGCACACAGCACCGAAGTACCAAACCCGAAATAAAAACCCATACACGAAAACAACAACAACAACGACAACAACAACACACAACAACAACAAACGACGACGATGACAACAACAAAATAAACAATAACAACAACAAGAACGACAACGACAACAACAACAACAACCCCACCAATAATTTGCGCAAATTTAATTTAGATTTTGTCAAGATATCGGAGTGTATCCTCATAAATTTTCTGGTTAAGAAGATATATATGACTACAAGACTGTACTTGAAGGACACTCGAAAACACTCCAAATTCTCCCATCCCAGTCGATAAAATATGTGTCCTTAGAGAACACACGAGTTCAACCGATGTTTGTAATGCTCTTATGTCATCTTCCTATAAATTGCCCCGATACATAGAGGCGTTAAGGGCTCTGCATTACCATCCACTTGTTTAGAGGGAGAGTGGCAGAGAGAGAGTGGTGCTCTCCACAACTCCTTGCACAAGATTACCCCGCTTGTTGTGCAGTGGAGGCTATGGGCCTGGGATGTTTGCTGTGTGTATACACGATTATCACAGGGGAGGTAACAGGAAAAAAGCAAATGAAAAGGAAAGGGAAAAAGGTCAGGAACACGCAGAAAACAGAAACATTAGAAGGAAAAGGAAAGAAAGAAAAAAGAAAGAGAACACATAACAAACAAACCAGCAAACAAACAAACAAACAAGAACGAAAAGCAAACAAACAAACAAACAAAGCTGCATGACAAGCCCATTTCTCAGGCATTTTTGTGGGTGATGGAAGCTCCGCAGATATTTCTGAAAAGCAGCTTTATCATCGTCTTTTTTCATCTTCTTCCCTCCTTCATTTTTTTTTCTTTCTTTCCTTTTTTTTTTTTATTATTCTTAATTTCAAAAACAACATCAAAATAGTGCGCCACATGCTGAGATAGTTGAAAACAAAACACTTAAGAAGAACAGTAACGTTAAAGGTGAAATAAAATCAAACAGTGCTTGCATTTCTCATACCGAGAACAATTGCTTTGATATGTACATTTGCAGACAACCTACCCAAATGCAAGCAAGCAAACAAGCAAGCAACTGACCAGAACGAAAACTATACACATTACACCCAGTCAGTTCCTCAACAGTATACTATTTACTTCAAAGTCGTTTTAACCTTTCTGGACAACTCTTGTAGCGTATGTAGTCATTAGACAACAGGACATCGATAAGAAACGTTGGCTAGAACTTGTTTGACATTTCAGGAACACAGCATGCTGATAAGACAAGGATCGTAGGCTCAGCCCTCAAGACGGCCACAGGTTTTGAAGTGGCCCAATAGCTCAGTTAGTTAGATGTTCGAACTGATAGCGCAGAGATTGTGGGTTCGACACAAAAATGGGACACAGGGTTTACCGGATGGCTAGTTCTGTTGATGGAGCCATAAACTCATGTCTAGAAATCAATCCCATCCTGTTGACCCTTTGACTGTGTGCAGGTTTTTTATTTCGATTTTGAGAGCTTGTTGGTATTTTGTTAGAGTCGTGGACTCAGGATCTATATAAAATATTGGCCTGTTTGCTGCCTGTCTTAATGTTTCCATCATTCTGGTGGTGTCAGCTTAATGTTTCAAAAGGTCTTACCCCCACCTTTCCCCCATAGTGTTCCTCAGTTCAAGACCTTGCAAGCGCATAACGTTTTGCGCAGGCTCGGGGAGTCTGCCGGATAACTGCTGGCAGATTTGGACGGAGCGAATAAGGAATTGTCCGTGTGCGATGAGTCCTCTTGAACAAACTCCAAACTCCAAACTGCAAACTTCAAACTCACTGTCCACGTGGATATTCCAATCATTCTAGTCGTGCCATTGGTTCACAAGTTCCGTTTCCCTCCTCATTTAAACAATTTGTTACCGCAAGCAGTTCGTGCAGGCTTAAATAGTCTATCTGATAACTGCTTACAGAATTAGGTGGGGCATGCATGGAATTGCCCAAGTGCCATGATTCCGTCATGAACAAACTCAAGATTCAAAAGCATATCTCCTTGTTTTGTTTTGTATTGATTTAGTTTTCCATCATCATTACTATAGAATTATCATCATCATCATCATCATCACCACCACCACCACTGCCACCATCACTACCATCACCACGATCGCCACCACCACCACCACTACCACTACCACTACCACCACCACCACCACCACCACCATCATCATCATCATCATCATCATCATCATCATCATTACCACTATCAGCAGCAACAGCAGCAGCAGCAACAGCAGCAACAACAACAGTAGTATCTTCTACTTTGTTTTCTTGTTCTTCCTCTTCTTCTTGTTCTTCTCGTTGTTGTCATTGTTGTTGTTGTTGTTCTTCTTCTTCTTCTTCTTTTTCTTCTTTTTCTTCTTCTTCTTCTTCAAGCTAGTGTGGTATCCAAACTCTACCCCAGAAAGCCAGTATATGATAGAGAAAAAATAGCAGCAACCAAACAAGGAGTTCACGGCACCAGCCCACGACATTAGCATGTTAGCTGTGTCACGCAAATACACGACTTGTCCATTGTCGGCCACATGTAATCAGTGTCGCTCTAGAGGGGAATGGTAACATGGATTCTGAAAGCTGCTGATTGCTGATTCCCGCTGATTTCACCTATCGTCCAGGGTCACTGTTAATGTGTTTGTACAGCCCTATCTATCAGTCGTCAGGCCAAGCAAATAGACATGTTGAAAACAAACGATCAGTTTATTTACACGTCCATGACAGCGAGCGAGCGACCCAGAGAGAGAGAGAGAGACAAAGAGAGAGAGAGAGAGAGAGAGAGAGAGAGAGAGAAGAGAGAGAGAGACAGAGAGAGAGAGAAAGACAGAGAAGAGAGAGAAGAGAGAGAGAGAAAGACAGACAGACAGACAGATAGATAGACAGACAGACAGACAGACAGAGAGACAGAATAGCAATGACAATGACAATGATACCTAATTTTCAAATGGTACAGGGTTTTTGTTCTTGCTTAATGCCAACCTGAAAGTAAGTTGTTGCTGTTGGGTTTTTTTTTCTCTCTAAAGCACTCGAACCCAGTGAATGTGTTTCTTGATGCAATGTTCCATGCTGTCTACCATAATGTGCACAAAGGACATTGGCATTTGTGACCTGTTCTCACGAATGGGGTCACAACTTAATTTTGGGGGGTATAGAGATATTTATATCACCGGAAAGCAGAAAAAATGCTCTTTCCAATGATGTATAATTCAACTGTCTAACTGGAAAATCGAGCGAGTTACAGTAATTTAAAGGGAGTGGGTGATGGGACGGCCATTTTGAGAAAAGCAGAGTTAAAGAAGGACAACAAAATTCTCTGCTTTTTCCTTAGCAACCAGTATTCTATCTTCATCAAACTTAGTGAAGTGATAGATAAAGTGGTTCTGCACTACATACTAGCTTTTTCGCGAGCTGATTCCAACGGTATGCGATATGCTGAGGCCCTGTACGGTTTCATGGCCTAAATTAAAGCTCAAACACACGCATTTTCACGGAAAAAATCTGCACATTCGCGATAGGTTATCACTTTAAAATGTTATTTTAACACTCTTTCACCCCAAATTTCACTTTAATCTTTGCCATAATTAATAGATTAATGGTCAGACAATGTGTAGGAACAAAAATCTCAAATCACCCAGATCGACCCTCACCACCTTTTCAGGCCCGTATCTCAGTTCACACGTTGCGACTTGTGACCCCCGTTCGCAAGAACCAGTCACATTTAGAGTTGAAGTTGTTGTTGTTGTTGTTTTTTGTTT
>CM060306.1:82805511-82813011 GCA_030674185.1 Monoplex corrugatus
ATCAACCTTTTGACTCCTGCATCCTATCCACTAGCAGCATAAACTTAACTCTTTGGCTCCCTTATCCTATCCATTAACTTTCTACAGGAGGCTGCTGAATAGGGTGAGGAAATCAAAGGGTAAAGTTTTTTACTTTGCTAGCATGGTTGGCAGTGCATGATGCTGGTGGATAGGGTGCGGGAGTCAAAGGGTTAGCGGAGCCAAGCTGGAATATCAGTGGGCTGAAAGTCACCAAATCGAAAACATCAATCGACACAGGCAGAAACTCGGTAAAATCATGATCCATGCCCAACCAAACGATTATTCTAAGCGACAAACAAACATGAAATTAGCGCCGCAGCAGCCAAGAACTGTTAACTAGTAACACTGGGCAACGGTTCACTCTAATGAGTGGACTGTTGTTAGTCTGTAATGCACTTATGCTTGATCCTTATCTATGACTTAACGAACAGTATTGCTATAGGTGTCCTGGTTTTAGTAGGTCTCTGTTAGGATGTTTATATTTGGGGTGATTGCATCAGTCTGCTGGGTCAGTAGGGCTAATCACAAGACGAAAGAATTATTTGAACGGTGTTTATAACGCCTTCATCTCTAAAAATCAATTCTTGGAGTAGACATTTTATAGGTACATTCATCTAAATCATGTCTTTTCTGCCACAATGTATTGTTCATCCTACGCCAAGCTGCTTTCCCTAGAGAAAGAGTGACGCCGCAGTACAGTGCCACCAATTACCCCCCCCCCACACCTCCGCCTCCTCGCTCTTGTGCACTTGTATGTCTTTCTTTTACCTGTGAAAGTGGATTTTCCGACAGAATGAGCTGTTTTTCTCGTCAAGTTTTGGACAGACTTGGTACATGCTGTGGGATATTTATTTTGCTTTGAAAACAAACATTGACATAATTATAGGTTTGAAAGGTTACGTAATTTAATTACATAGCTCTGGGCATATAGCTCTAATACCTGGTACTGTCCTTTCTTTATTTCTCTTATAAGAGCCCTGAAATAGTAACTTGGGCATCGACACAAATTGCCAGTCACCTTCTGGTCACACTTGTGAGGGAAAGTTAACCCAGCACAGTATTGATTCTGTTGACTGTTCCTTTTCTCCATCAGTCTCTCTCTTTTTTCTGTGTCCTGTCAGAGTTCCTCGAAAGATATTTTGGGACAGTCTTCCTGTGCACCTAATATCGCCACACCACTTCAATTTCCGTCTTTCAGACAATTTTAGAAGGTTCAACAATGTGTTGGCTATTTTATTTTCCTGTCTTGTCTGGTTCTATTAAACACGCGTCCTGATTCTTTTTGTTGTTGTTGTTGTTGTTGTTGTTGTATTTTTGTTCTGGTTCCTTTTTGCTTGAACGCGGGCAGTCACATTTGTTTGGGATTTTTTTCCTGCTGATTGTATCGACTGGTAATGGGATCTATTAATTTAACGAAGAGTCAAGGACATACGGTAACGTCACCGTTTCAGCTTGTGTATTCTGGCTAGATTTGTTTTTCCCCAGTTCAGTTTCCGTATGCATTAGAAACAATATCATATAAACAATGCTTACCTGCTGATGATGTTGTTCTTGTTGTTGCTGCTGCTATTGTTATTTTCCTTTCGTGGTACATCTTTCTTTTTTTCTGTTATCTTAGTTTTTCAATTCATCAGTTCATACAAATGCACACACACACATACACACACACACACACACACACACACACACACACACACAAACACACACACACACACACACACACACGCACGCACGCACGCACGCACGCACACACTTGCAGAAACACACACATTCTCTGTCTCTCTGTCTCTGTCTCTGTCTGTCTCTCTCTGTGTTTCTCTCTCTCTTTCTCTCTTTCTGTCTCTATCTTACACACACACACACATACACACACATACACACACACACACACACACACACACACACACACACACACACACACACACACACACACACACACACACACACACAACACACACAAGCGTTGATCAAACAACAAACGAATCATCGAAACAAAACAGCTTGCTATCCGAGACATATTATTATACAATTCTACACAACAGTTTAGTGGCCAAACGGGCAAGAGTTTTTATAGAACGTATTACGAAGTAAAAACTGCAAACTGGATGTCTACATTCCACAAAATCTGTCCACATCATTCTACGGCACATCTACATTTTACATATCTACAATGCGTAGCAGATATTCATATACGCAAGCTTAATTTTCACCTCAAAGTTTTGAGTGTCCAGAGCAGTAGTCTTGAGAACCACTCTGTACTGCTGAGACACCAGGAGTACCTACCGACAGCACATTCAACATCTGGAACAATTCCACCAAAGATGTCTGCGCAAGATTTGCAATACCACTTGGCAAAATTGAGTATCCAACCTTCAAAGTTCTGAAGAATTCTGAAATGCCAAGTATAGAGATTTTATTTTTTAAAAAATGAACTTCTCTGGAAATGACACGTTGTCCGTTTGAAAACAACCACATTCCAAAGATGCTTCTGTATGGAGAGCTGAAGCAAGAATGCATTGATCAAGTAAGAGCATTAAAATAATATATAGCGTTTGGGGGTTATTTCGAGAGGGATTCACCGCACTCAAACGATTCCATATGCGCTCCATCCAAACCCTCCATCAATTATCTGACAGATTTCTTGAGCTTGCAGAAAACCCTATGCGCTGGAAAGATCTTGAAGCGGGAAAAAGAGGAGAAAGGACCTATTAAGCAATAAGCTGACACCACCAGAATGATGGAAACGTTAAGATGGGCAGCAAACAGGCCAGTTTTCAAGATATCAGATCTTGAGTCCCTGGATCTACCAGCTAGCACGCTAAAATAATAGGATACTCTCAAGGCCCATTTTATCAGCTGTGCATCAACATTTTCAACGGGGAAGACACTGTCTGCAACAGAGCAGCAACTTGATGACTGCATTACCCCATCACATTGCAGAACCGTTATTATGCAAGACAGGAGGGATTGGTGGAAGCAGAACCCACGGGCGGAGGAGGACTTTCCGTGCAGCAGTTTTGCATTTAACATGAAGACCCATACAACCAATGAAGAATCATTATACCTACCATTGATTGAAGAAGGAGTTCATTAAACATGTTTGTAAATTTAGTTGTGTTTACGCATGCTTCTATGATGTGAGCGTATGTGGCTGTATGCGTTATCATTTGTTTGCAACATAATGTATGTGAGGGTGCATGTATACGTGCTTGCATGTGCGTGTGCATGCGTGCTTGTGTTTATGTATGCGTGTGCATGTGCAGGTCGTACGTGTTTGTGTGCGTGCATGCGTGCGGTGTGTGTGCACGTTTGTGCGGTTTCAACCACATTCGTTTACGTTTATTCTTATTTTTTTGTTTGTTTACATATTGTGTATCGTGAGAAAACTCTTTTAGGAGGATAACACCCCACTCCCCTTTATCTGTTTGTCTATTATTTGTCATGTTTAGTAGAGTAAATCCAGGTACCTTGTCGCAGCCCTAAGACTGGGAGAGTACGATGGTTAAAAACAAGCAAAAAGACAAAATCAAGCGAGCGAAACAGACTTTCTACTCAACAGAATAAAATGTTTGGTCTGAAACACACACACACACACACACACACACACACACACACACACACACACACACACACACACACACACACACACACACACACGCCCGCGCGAGCGCGCGCGCACGCGCACACACACGAACACGCACGCATGCAATATTCCCTCAGAGAGATGTTGAGGAAGAGAAAGCATTAATGAATGTTAGGGGAAACATGTTGGGGTTGGTAAGCAGTCTGGATGACCATCCAAGAACGCTCTGTCAAGTATCTGTGTCCTTCATAGACAATGTGCTTATGCTCCCTAGCAGTCATAAGCAGTCTTTTTTATTTTTTATTAATGTCACGCGTAGCTCGGGCCTCTGAGAAGCAAGTGCCCAAACCACAACATATAATCCTGCCCACCAGCCTGGCTTTCATTCGTGCAGGCCTAGAGAGTGATAGTCGGCTAGGAAATCATGGAGTATCTCGTTTGACGTTGCCCTTGGTCGATTTGAATCCGATCCAGGAAGATTACTGATTTAGAAGCTTCCGTGTCAGACACATCACGCAGACAGTGCTCTCATCTCGGATCGGTCAGCGGTCAGCGTCATTATGTCTGGAGAGAGAGAGACAGAGAGAGAGAGACACACACACACACAGACAGACAGACAGACAGACAGATAGGCAAAAAAACAACAACAAAAAGACAAAGAGACAAAAAGACAGAAACAGAGAGAGGGGAGGAGAGAGAGAGGGGGGATAACAGACACAGAGAGACAGAGAGAAGTAGTTGAAGAAGAAGAAAAAGACAGAGAGAGAGACACACACACACACAAGACAGACAGATAGACAGACAGACAGATAGGCAAAAAACAACAAAAAAAGACAAAGAAGACAAAGACAGAAACAGAGAGAGGGGAAGGAGAGAGAGAGGGGGATACAGACACAGAGAGACAGAGAGAAGTAGTTGAAGAAAAAGAAAAAGAAAAAAGCACAAGAAGATGTAGAAGAAGCACAAGAAGAAGAGTAAGAAGAAGAAGAGTAAGAAGAAGAAGAAGAGTAAGAAGAAGAAGAGTAAGAAGAAGAAGAAGAAGAAGAAGAGTAATAAGAAGAAGAATGCGAAGAAGAAGAATGCGAAGAAGAAGAAGAAGAAGAAGAAAGAAGAAGAAGAAGAAGAAGAAGAAGAAGAAGAAGAAGAAGAAGAAGAAGAAGAAGAAGAAGAAGAAGAGAAGAAGAAGAAGAAGAAGAAGAAGAAGAAGAAGAGAAGAAGAAGAAGAAGAAGAAGAAGAAGAAGAAGAAGAAGAAGATGAGGATGAGATGAGGATGAGGATGGTGATGATGGTGATGATGATGATTATGATGACCATGATGATCATGATGATCATGATGATGAGAGTAACCCTGCCCATACACATCCATGATATTGCCCAGAGAGTGAGAGGGTGAATCAGAGAGAGAGAGAGAGATGTGGGGGTGGGGGAGGGAGAAATAGAGAGAAAGAGAGACAGAAAGAAAGAAAAAAAGAGAGACAGAGAGAGAGAGAGTGAGTGTGTGTGTGTGTGCCTGTTGTGTGTGTGTGTGTGTGTATGTATGTGTGTGTGTGTGTGTGTGTGTGTGTGTGTGTGTGTGTGTGTGTGTGTGTGTGTGTGTGTGTGTGTTCTATTGATAATAGCCACTTCCTCTTTAATATTTATCGGTTTGTTAATAATGCACTGAATAATTGCTTTGGCTCCTGATACGTTACACTCATAATGTCCGCAACGGATTATTGTCAATAAAACCTCTCTCTCTCTCTCTCTCTCTCTCTCTCCTCTCTCTCTCTCTCTCTCTCTCTCTCTCCTCTCTCCTCTCTCTCTCTCTCTCTCTCCCTTCCCTACGTTTATTTATTCATTCATTATTGTGTGTGTGTATGTGTTACATGTGCATGTTGTTGTATTTATGTTGTTTTTAATGCAGAATATTTCATTCCTTCAGCGAGGTCGTAAATTCCTGAATTTTATTTTATTCTGAATCTGCGTTACAGATAAAACTGCGCATAGAATGCATCATTTTTGTGTAGGCCTATATGCGATAGAAAGGAAGGGGAGAAGTGAAAATCCTAGCTAGAATGTTTAGATCAAAACATCAGTGTTTTCTTTCGTATTTTACCTCATGGAAATTTAACTCGTTCATCTGGGCTCGAATCAGAGATTTACATATATGAGCTATCGGGTTTACAGACGAGCTCATCTCCTCCTCCGTTGTCGCCAAGAACGGTCACTCTCGATAAACAATCCTCATCGAGTCGTTCGTGTCTTGCTGTTTTTAAAGCTGGCTGGCTCAGTTTTTAGAGCTATCCATTTCAGATCTCAGTGCTTGTGTTCGGTTCCAGGGCCACTTTGCGGCCTGAAAACTGTTTTTGTTGTTTACTGCTCATCTTTTAGTCCATTCATCGGAGCGTTGTGTATTTCGTGTTTGATGTAATAAGTAAACTTAAAGTCTTGTACACAAAATGTCCCATCTCTACTCTTTCTTGTTAGTTTAACCCTTTGGTTCCCTCATCCTGCCTACCAGGTTCCAGTATAATTAGCCATGTACGAAGCTGGTTGATAGTGTAAAGGAATGAAAGAGTTATTTTTAACGCTACTGGCGGATTCGAGAAAATATTGGACAGACTTGCAGAGTGGCTGAAGACATAGGATGGAAGATGTACTTGCAGAGACAAGGGATAGATGCATATAGAGGGCCATGATCGCCAACACCATGCGGCAGGGCACATAGTAATGATGATGGTGGATACAACGAGAAAATGAAAGAGCTAAGTTTTTGAAACTGGTGAATAGACTGACGGAACGAAAAAGCTATCATATGCAGTTTATGAATAGAGTGAAGCAGTGAAAGGGTTAATTTTTTGGCTGATGGTGGATAAAGCGAGGCAGTGAAATGGTTAACACCTCTCTCTGTATTACCAGTTTCCGTGTATGCTAAGGGAAATCTGCAGCCCATCCACTCGTCATGTGCTGAGGTGATCATCTTAATGGAATCATTCGCTGTTAAGAAAACAAAACACCCATATCTGTATGCTGGAACAATAATGATCTTTATCCTGTTGCTGCTACAGTGATGCATTCATGGACTGCAATATCAGGCAAAAATCAAGAAACAACACATTCAACTTGTTTTAAGCAAAACAATATGGATATGTATATTTTGTTTGGCCCATTAAGACTCAAAATGAGAAGAGAAACAATAACGATATTTTCATTTTTATTTATTTTGTTTGTTGTTTGATGAATCGAGATTGAAAGAAAAAACGAGTTATGTGTTTTCGTATTTTCTTCCGTCGTTTCAAGAAACAAAAATGGCAATCTTTCCTTTCACCAGATAGAATCATGTGCTTTGGAATGAATGACGATTATTTCTTGAAATATTTGTCCGGCTCACAAAAATGCAAGTACCGTTTGTTGAACTTGCTCGATAACAACGAAATACATCTATCATTCTGGGTATCAGTTACAGGAAACATGGCACACCACAGACTTTACACAGTCATGGTTCCTTACGAAACTGCCGACATACGAAGTAGATCGGAAGTCTTCAGCATAGTTCTTCACATTTTAATATGCATAAACTCTCCATTTAGATGTTGTTGTTGTTGCTTTTTGTTATTATTATCATTATATTATTATTATTATTATTATTGGTATTATTATTATTATTATTATGATTATTATTATTATTATTGTTATTATCATTATTATTGTTGTTGTTTTCTTTCTCTTGATTTTATCATATTCACTATTCCAAAGAAAGGCAAGTCACATTTTATAGAACTCAAAATTAGGGGGAACCTTAGAGCAAAATCCAAAGGTGGATTAGTTTTAGATGAAAGTAAAGCTTTTGATATCCCAACACTTTCTTGAGGAGTTACACTTCTTTTCATCGAAATCTTAAACAAAACCTTCACGT
>CM060306.1:82818011-82838011 GCA_030674185.1 Monoplex corrugatus
ATGATCTTCAAGTGCGTCAGCCATGATACGTTTCAGGAATATGTTGAAATGCGTGGGGAACATAAGGCAGCCCTGCAGAACTGCAACCGAAATATGGAACCAATCTCCAATAGCACACGTGTAAATACCATACTAGTTGCTTCAAAGTATAGTTGCTGGATAAAGTTGATTACTTTCTGCTCGATGTTAAACTTTTCGTTGTGGCTCATATTGCACCTTGTACACTCTCTCAATCGCATTCTTGAAGTCTATGAAGACGGGCAGAACTCTAGTGTTGGGGACATTGTTTGCAAAGGGTGCGCAGATTAACAGATCTAACCGATAGTACTTCTACCCTGCAAACTCCAGTCATTTCTTCAGCATCAATAGTATCTGCTTGCCGCTGTCATCAATTCAAAATGAGTTTGAGCATTAAATTGCTAGCGTGACTGATCAAACTGTTAGTGCGGTAGTTCTTACAGTGTCGGAGATTTCCCTTGTTAGGAAGGATGACAATCAGTGATTGGGTCTACGGCGTGGGCCACTTGTTTCTGGACCATTGTTTGTTCCACTTGGAAGTTAGAATATCAGTTACTGCTCTCGCCATGTTTCAAGAGTATTACCAGGAAGTTGCCGTCAATGCCTGCAGGCGTGCAACATTTAAACGTTTAAACGATTTCGCTTCTGCCACAACTTCCTCGCGGAGTTTTGGGGAGTTATCTTCGTTTGATGACTTTTTTTTTTGCACTGTCAGTACACTTGGTTCTCCTTTGCATTGCTTGTTGTACGGCTCAGAGCAGTACTTAGTTCGTCTTTCAACGATATATCTTTTCTGTGTAAAACAATTCCCGTCTTTGTAATGAATGGTACTGACTTAACTTCAAGTTCAAGTCTTTTACACTATTAAAAGCTTTTTTGTGTGTCATTGAGGTCAAAGGTTTCCCAGTGTCTTCATGTTGTTGTTCGATTCAGGTTTCCTTTTGCGGTTTTTTTTCCAACCCTCTTGCTCAAAGCACTTTATTTGACTTTTCCCTTCTCCGTTTTCTTGAACTGTTTTCAGCTCCTTCTAGGGTCACACATCACCAAAATATTACATGTATTTATGATCCATGGCGTATGTATGTGTGTGTGTATGTGTGTGTGTGTGGGGGGGGGGGGGGGTATAGGCTTATAAATTCGTGTGGAAGACTGTTCTCGTATCATTGTTGTTACTGTTACTCTCTCATTATTTCATATGTATAGTATATAGTAGTATTAAGCAGTAGTAGTAAGTATTAGTAGTAGTGTGTAGAGTAGTGTATAGTAGTGGTAGTAGTAGTGGTGTGTAGCAGTAGTAGTACTAGTAGTAGTAGTAGTAGTGGTGTGTAGTAGTAAGCGTAGTAGTAGTAGTAGTAGTAGTGTTAAGTTAGTAGTAGAGCTATTTATTATATTAGTGTTATTATTATTATCTTAGTGTTATTTTATTGTTGTTATTGTTATTCATCATCATGATCATCATCATCATCATCATCATCATCATCATCATCATCACACAACGAACAATAAATTGAAGTCACATTTTGTCAAAGTTCGTTTGGTTTTCCGGGAATATTTGATACGTAGCTCATTTCAAACTGTCTCAAAAAAACGGAAGGCCGAGTCATGGTAATATGTAGACAAGCTTGAGGTTTTCCTTGTCGATCTCTCTTTGTGACTTGGATTTGTTTACCAAATAAAAAAATAAAAAGAACAAAAACAAAACAAAAAACATTATAAGCATGAAGTGCCTATTTTGTTTTATTTGCGCTTTAAACGACAGCCCTCACATCGGGTTTGTGGACGGCTGTGCCGTAAACAAGGTGAATGGATTGCTTTCTAAAACGTTTTTTTGTTTGTTTGTATGTTTGCTTATTTCTTTTTTTTTTTTTTCATTGCCTGTGTCTCTCAGTTTCTTTCTTTACATTTCAAACTCTCCGACTTGTTCTGTTGGCTTTGAATAGTCATCGTAAACAATGTTTTAAAGTTTATGTCAAATCAATGTCTTAAATTTAGTTCCAGTTTTCGGTCTCTAAAGATAGCGTCCCAACGTTCGGAAGAAAATGCCATGAGTATTAACTGCACAGATGCCATGTATTGGAGATGATTCGAAAATAATCGAAGCATAAGTCGTAAGCCTGTGCATAAGCCACATGCGCCGGCATTGTCTTGAAGACCTACCTAGCCAACGGATTTTATGCCTATCCTTGCATCAATCTGTCTTTCCGACATTCTAGGCTACATTGTAAAATGTTATCTGCATCGGTAGCAGATGAATATAACTGCACTTGAAAACGAACGAAAAACATACCCAGTCCTCCGACTGACCGGACCAAAACTCCTCACAACCACATTAAATAACTCCATATAGAAATGGCTGCCTGTGTCCAAACAAACAACAACAACAACATTATCATCAACAACAACAACAACAACAAAACAAAGCAGAAAGCAAGAGGAAAACATGTATAGAATCAGAACACATACTTATTATTACAAAACAAACGAGTGCAAATGTTCGACCAACTGGCCTTTGTCAAGCCTACACACACATAAGACAAATAATAAGAAATACACTAGACAGGAGAAAAAAGAAACAAACAAAAAGACTCCCCTGATGTTTCATCGCTAAAAAAAAAGTGAAAAAGTGAGCAAGTGAGCAAGACTTTCCTAATGTGCCGACGAAACATCAGACAAATTTTAGACCCCCCCCCCCCCTATTTTGTGTAGTTATTCTTTATTGTCTTTTGTTTATGTTGGACAAAACGCCATCTAGCCTAAACTTTGCGCCAGTGTTGTTTAGTTGTATTGAATATGGGATCTGGTTCTATTTGTTTGTTTCTTTGTGCTTTTCTGCTTTCACACCAAAGAACAATAAAGAAAGTCACCCCTGACACGACGCTCAGTTCCTATCTACACAATACTACAATATATTGTCACTATCATCTGAACCAGTCTAGTCTCCATCACGGACAACAACAGCAGCAACAACAACATTAAAAACACACCGTTAACATGACCACAACAAAAACAACACATTATATTTCTGCCAAGCGCTATATAGATGTTTCGCTCTGTGCCTTAGAATTTTCACAGATAGTACAAGACTTCGTATTAAAAATTCAGGTTAATTTAATGTAACTGTGTCTTAGAATTACACAGATCGTACAAGATTTCGCATTAAAAACTCAGGTAAATGCAACTGAAGAGTCATTTAATATAAAAAAAAATGTTCATCACACAGCAAGTTCCCTAATTGCTGACGTGTGAGAAAATGAAGCAAAACTATCGGTATACAAAGATACCAAACCACCTAAAACTACAACAGATGAAGAGCCAGTGGTGGAAGACGAAAGCTACAAACTCAGGCACAACTTCCAGCTCTCTGCTGACCGTGAAGTCTATTTCCCTGAATCACCAAAGATGTTACAAGCGAAAATGCATTTTAAATCTCATTTGTTTGTATTTCTTTAAACTTTTCTTTTACTTTGTTTTATCTTTGTTTTTCTTTCTTAACGTCCACTCTTTGATTGTGCTTAAATCTCGAAATATTTCGTCAAAAAGAATATTAGCGTAGCTTTTCTATTTTTGTATTTAAATCCACACTCTTGAATAAGGTCTTGAGAAAGAGTGTTATGTTTATTGTTGTTGTTGTTGTTTGTTGTTGTTGTTGTTGTTGTTGTTGTAGTTGATCTTCTTCTTCTTCTTCTTCTTCTTCTTCTTCTTCTTCTTCTTCTTCTTCTTCTTCTTCTTCTTCTTCTTCTTCTTCTTCTTCTTCTTCTCTTTCTTCTTCTTCTTCTTCTTCTTCTTCTTCCTTTCTTCTTCTTCTTCTTCTTTCTTCTTCTTCTTCTTCTTCTTCTTCTTCTTCTGTTCTTCTTCCTTCTTCTTCTTCTTCTTCTTCTTCTTCTTCTTCGCATTCTTTCTTCTTCCCCCCCCCCCCCCCCCCCCCCCCCCCCCCCCCCCTTTTTTTTTTTTTTTTTTTTTTTTTTTTTTTTTTTTTTTTTTTTTTTTTTTTTTTTTTTTCGCATTCTCGTCTTCTTCTTCTTCTTCTCTTCGCATTCTTTCTTCTTCCTTCTTCTTCTCTTCGCATTCTCTTCTTCGTTCTTTCTTCTTCTTCTTCTTCTTCTTCGTTCTTCTTTCTTCTTCTTCTTTTCTTCTTCTCATCTTTTCATTCTTCTTCTCTTCTTCTCTTCTTTCTCTTCTTGCATTCCTTCCTTCTTCTTCTCTCTCTTCTTCTTCTTCCTTCTTTCTCTTCTTCTTTCTTCTTTTCTTTTTCTTTCTTCTTCATTCTTCTTCTTCTTGTTCTCTTCTTCTTCTTTCTTCTTCTTTTCTTCTTCTTCTTCTTCTTCTTCTTCTTCTTCTTTCTTCTTCTTCTTCTCTTCTTCTTCTTCTTCGTTCTTCTTCTTCTTTCTTCTCATTCTTCTTCCTTCTTCTCTTCTTTTCTTTCTTTCTTCTTTCTTCTTCTTCTCTTCTTCTTCTTCTTCTTTTCTTCTTCTTCTTCTTCTTCTTCTTCTTTCTTCTTCTTTCTTCTTCTTCTTCTTCTTTCTTCTTCTATTCTTCCTTTTCTTCGCATTCTTCGTCTTCTTCTTCTTCGCATTCTTCTTCTTCTTCTCTTCTTTCTTCTTCTTCTTCCTTCTTCTTCTTCGCATTCTTCTTTCTTGCATCTCTTCTCTTCTCATTCTTCTTCTTCTTCTTCTTCTCATTCTTCTTCTTCTTCTTCTTTTCTTCTTCTTCTTCTTTCTTCTTCTTCCTTCTTCTCTTCTTCTTCTGCATTCTTCTTCTTGCATCTCTTCTTCGCATTCTTCTCATTCTTCTTTTCGCATTCTCTGCTTTCTTCTTCTTCGCATCTTCTTCTCTTTCTTCTATGCTTCTCTTCTTTCTTCTTCTTGCTTCTTCTTCTTCTTGCATTCTTCTTCTTCTTCTTTCTTCTTCTTCTTTCTTCTTCTTTCTTCTTCTTCTTTGCTTCTTCTTCTTCTTCTTCTTCTCTCTTCTCTTCTTCCTCTTCTTCTTCTCTTCTTCTTCTTCTTCTCTTCTTCTTCTTCTTCTTCTTCTTCTTCTTCTTCTCTTCTCTTCTTCTTCTTTTGCATTCTTCTTCTTCTATTCTTCTTCTTCTTCTTCTTCGATTCTTCTTCTTCTTCTCTTTTCTTCTCTTGCATTTCTTCTTCTTCTTCTTCTTCTCTTCTTCTTTCATTCTTCTCTTCTTCTTCTTCTTCTTCTTCTCTCTTCTTCTTCTTCTTCTTCTTCTTCTTTCTCTTTCTTCTTCTCATCTCTTCTTCTTCTCTTCTTCTTTCTTCTTCTTCTTTCTTCTTCTTCTTCTCTTCTTTCTTCTTCTTCTTTCTTCTTCTTTTCTTCTTCTTCTTCTTTCCTTCTTCATTCTTCTTCTTCTTCTTTTTGCATTCTTTCTTCTTCTTCTTCTTCTTCTTTCTTCTTCTTCTTTCTTCTCTCATTCTTCTTCTTCTGCATTCTTCTTCTTCTTGCATTCTTCTTCTTCTTGCATTCTTCTTCTTCTTGCTTCTTCCTTCTTTTCATCTCTTCTTCTTCTTCTTCCTTCTTCTTCTTCTTCCTTCTTTCCTTCTTCTTCTTCTTCTTCATTCTTCTTCTTCTTCTTCTTCTTCTTCTTCTTCTTCTTCTTCTTCTTCTTCTTCTTCTTCTTCTTCTCTTTCTTCTTCTTCTTCTTCTTCTTCTCTTGCATTCTTCTTTTCTTCTTTCTTCTTCTTCTTCTCTTTTCTTCTCTTCTCTCTTCTTCTTCTTTTCTTCTTCTTTCTTTCTTCTTCTTCTTCTTCTTCATTTCTTCTTCTTTCTCTTCTTTTTTCTTCTTCTTCTCTTCTTCTTCTCTTCTGCAATTTCTTTTCTTGCATTCTCTTCTCTCTTCTTCTTCTTCTTCTTCTCTTCTTCTTCTTCTTGCATTTTCTTCTTTCGCTTCTTTCTCTTCTTCTTCTTCTCTTCTTCTTCTCTTCTTTTCTTTTTCTTCTTTTTCTTCTTCTTCTTCTTCTTCTTCTCTTCTTCTTCTCTTCTTCTTCTGCATTTCTTCTTTCTTTTTCTTCTTCTTTTCTTCTTCTTCTTCTTCTTTTTTCTTTTCTTCTCTCTTTTCTTCTTCTTCTTCTTCTTCTTCTCTTTCTTCTTCTTCTTTTCTTTTCTTCTTCTTCTTCTTCTTCTTCTTTTCTCTTCTTCTTATTCTTCTTGCATTCTTTTCTTCTTCTTTTTTTTCATTTTTCTTCTTTTGCATTTTTTCTTCTTTTCTTTCTTCTTCTTTTCTCTTCTTCTTCTTTTCTTCTTTTCTCTTCATCTTCTTCTTCTTCTCTTCTTCTTCTTTCTTTCTTCTCTTCTTCTTGCATTCTTCTTCTTCTTCTTTCTCTTGTTCTTTTTTCTTGCTTCTTCTTCGCATTCTTTTCTTCTTCGCATTCTTCTCTTCTTCGCATTCTTCTTCGCATTCTTCTTCTTCTTGGCATTCTTCTTCTTCTTCTTCGATTCTCTTCTTCTTCTTCGCATTCTTCGCATTCTTCTTGCTTCTTCTTCTTCTTTGCATTCTCTTCTTCGCATTCTTCTTCTTCTTGCATTCTTCTTCTTCGCATTCTTCTTCGCATTCTTCTTCATTCTTCTTTCTTCGCTTCTTCTTTCTTCTCTTGCATTCTTCTTCTTCTTGGCATTCTTCTTCTTCTTGCATCTTCTTCTTCTTCTTCTTCTTCTTCTTCTTCTTCTTCTTCTTTCTCTTCTTCTTCTCTTCTTCTTCTTCTTCTTCTTCTTCTTCTTCTTCTTCTTCCTTCTTCTTCTTCTTCTTCTTCTTCTTCTCTTCTTCTCTTCTTCTTCTTCTTCGCTTCTTCTTCTGCATTCTTCTTCTTCTTCTTCTTCGCATTCTTCTTTCTTCGCATTCTTCTTCTTCTTCGCATTCTTCTTCTTCCTTCTTCTTCTGCATTCTTCTTGCATTCTTCTTCTTCTTGCTTCTTTCATTTCTTCTTCTTGCATTCTTCTTCATTCTTCTTCTTCTTCTTCTTGCATTCTTCTTCTTCTTCTTTCTTTCTTCTTTCTTTCTTCTTCTTCTTCTTCTTCTCATCTTCTTCTCTTGCTTCTTCTTCTTCTTGCATTCTTCTTCTTTTTCTTTCTTCTGCATTCTCTTCTCTTGCATTCTTCTTCTTCTTGCTTCTTCTTCTTCTTGGCATTCTTCTTCTTCTCATTCTTCTTCTTCTTCATTCTTCTTCTCTTCTTCTTTCTTCTTCTTCTTCTTTTTGCATTCTTCTTCTTCTTCATTCTTCTCTTCTTCTTCTTGCATCTTCTTCTTCTTGCATTCTTCTTCTTCTTGCATTCTTTCTTCTTCTTGCATTTTTCTTCTTCTGCATTCTTCTTCTTCTTTCTTCTTCATTCTTCTTTCTTCTTTCTTCTTCATTCTTCTTCTTCTTGGCATTCTCTTCTTCTTCTTCTTCTTCTTCTTGCATTCTTCTCTTCTTTCTTCATTCTTCTTCTTCTTGCATTCTTCTTCTTCTTGCATTCTTCTCTTCTTCATTCTTTCTTCTGCATTCTTCTTCTGCATTTCTTCTTCTTCTTCTTCTTCTTCTCATTCTTCTTCTTCTTCTTTCTTGGCATTCTTCTTCTTCTTGGCATTCTTCTTTTCTTCTTTCTTGCATCTTCTCTCTCTTCTTCTTCTTCTTCATTCTTCTTCTTCTTGCATTTTTCTTCTTGCATTCTTCTTCTTCTCTTTTTCTTTCTTCTTTGGACATTCTTCTTCTTCTTTCTTGGCATCTTCTTCTTCTTGGCATTCTTCTTCTTCGGCATTCTTCTTCTTCTTGGCATTCTTCTTCTTCTTCTTCTTCTGCTTTTTCTTCTTCTTGGCATTCTTCTTCTTCTTCGCTTCTTCTTCTTGCTTCTTCTTCTTCTTGGCATTCTTCTTCTTCTTGCATTCTTCTTCTTCTTGCATTCTTCTTCTTCTTGGCATTCTTCTTCTTCTTGGCATTCTTCCTTTCTTCTTGGCATTCTTCTTCTTCTTGGCATTCCTTCTTCTTCTTCTTCTTCTTGGCATTCTTCTTCTTCTTGGCATTTCTTCTTCTTCTTGCATCTGTCTTCTTGCATTTTTCTTCTTCTTGCATCCTTCTTCTTCTTCTTGGCATTCTTCTTCTTCTTGGCATTCTTCTTCTTCTTCTTCTGCATTCTTCTTCTTCTTGGCATTCTTCTTCTTCTTTGATTCTTCTTCTTGGCATTCTTCTTCTTCTTGACATTCTTCTTCTTCTTCTTCTTCTTCTTCTTCTTCTTCTTCTTCTTCTTCTTCTTCTTGGCATTCTTCTTCTTCTTGGCATTCTTCCTCTTCTTCGCTTCTTCTCATTCTTCTTCTTCTTCTTCTTCTTCTTCTTTCTTCTTCTTCTTCTTCTTCTTCTTCTTCGCATTCTTCTTCTTCGCTTCTTTTCTTCTTCTTCTTCTTTCTTCTTCTTCTCTTCTTCCTTCTTCGCATTCTTCTTCTTCTTCCTTCTTCGCATTCTTCTTCTTCTTCTTCTTTCTTCGCATTCTTCTTCGTCTTCTTCTTCTTCTTCTTCTTCTTCTTCCTTCTTCTTCTTCGCATTCTTCTTCTTCTTCTTCTTCTTCCTCTTCTTTTTCTTCGCATTCTTCTTCGCATTTCTTCTTTCTTCTTCTTCTTCTTCTTCTTCTTCTTCTTCTTCTTCTTCTTTCTTCTTCTTCTTCTTCTTTCTTCTTCTTCTCTTCTTCTTCTTCTTCTTCTTCTTCTTCTTCTTCTTCTTCTTCTTTCTTCTTCTTCTTCTTCTTCTTCTTCTCTTCTTCTTCTTCTCTTCTTCTTCTTCTTCTTCTTCTTCTTCTTCTTTCTTCTTCTTTCTTCTTCTTCTTCTTCTTCTTCTTCTTCATCTTCTTTCGCATTCTTCTTCATCTTCTTCGCATTCTTCTTCTTCTTCTTCGTATTCTTCTTCGCATTCTTCTTCATCTCCTCCTTCTTTCTCTCCTTCTCATTCTTCTTCTTCCTTATTTTTTAAGAGTTAAATATGTACATCTCAAGTAGACAGACATATGGATAAAAAGTATTTAGACACATTCGTCTCAACTCTTCTTTTCCTCCTCCTTTTTCTCTTCTTTTTTTCCTTCTATATTTTTAAAGAATTTATATATGCATTCGAAGTAGACAGACAGATGGATGAAAAGTATTTAGACACATTGGTCTCAACTCTTGATGTTGTTGTTGTTGTTGTTGTTCTTCTTCTTCTTCTTCTTCTTGTTCTTCTTCTTCCTCCGGCTCCACCTTCTCCTTTACCCATTCTTTTCCATCTCGTCATTGTTTTGCTTTGTTTTGCTTTGCTCTGCTGTGTGTGTGTGTGTTTGTGTGTGTGTGTGTGTGTGTGTGTGTGTGTGTGTGTGTGTGTGTGTGTGTGTGTGTGTGTGTGTGTGTGTGTGTGTGTGTTGTGTACGTGTGTGTGTGTGTTCTTTATTTGCTGTCTTTGTGTTTGTGGCTTGTTCGCGAATGGGGATTTGTTTTTATTTGATTTGACAATTTGTGGGAATATGTTATCACTGTCTGTTTGCTTCGTTGTTTTGTATTTCTTCCAGTGTCTGTCTCTTTGTTGTTGTTTTTTGTTTTTTTTGTTGTGTTTTTGTTTTTTCTTCATCCTGCACATGTTATGAGGTTTTGATTTCATTTTTGTTTATTTTGTTCGTCTGTTCGCTGTTTAAATGTCAGATTACCTCATCACGAAGGAATGCAAGGTTTTGGCGTCGGACCTCAGAAACAAAAAGTCGAGACAGACGGTTACACAAAAACATGTGAATGTTTTGAACATTTTTTAAAGTTTAATGGCATATTTTTCAACTCCAACCATGTTCTGTTTTTTGCTTGATTTTCTGTCTGGCTTGTTTTCTCACGCGTCTCATCTTCGAGTCTGGGTTGAGATATACGTGTATACATATACACGCATAGATACATATGTAGATAGATACACACACACACACACAATAAATATACATGTGAGTGTGTGTGTGTGTGTATGTGTGTGTGTGTGTGTGTGTGAGTGAGTGTGTGTGTGTGTCTGTGTGTGTCTGTGTCTCTGTGTGTATGTGTGTGTGTGTGTGTGTGTGTCTGTGTCTGTGTCTGTGTCTGTGCCTGTGTGTTTGGAGAGTAAACAGATCTAAGAGGGAGAGTGAAAGAAAAAGAGAGAAGGTCGGATATAGATAAACTGATGGATAGAAAAGTGAGAGTCACCCAAACACAAACACACACACACACACACACACACACACACACACACCACACACACACACACACACACACACACACATGCACCACGCACACACACACACACACACACACACAACACACACACACTACACACACGCACACATGGGAAAAAGAGGGAAAAGACGACAGACAGACGGAGGAGAGAGATTGAGAGACAGACACGAAAGAAAGAGAGAGAGAGAGAGAGAGAGAGAGAGAGAGAGAGAGAGAGCAGAGACAGAGGAAAGACAGAAGAGAAAAAGGAGAAAAAAGAGAGAGAGGAGGAGAGAGAGAGAGAGAGAGAGAGAGGAGAGAGAGAGAGAGAGAGAAAAGAGACAGACAGACAGACACAGAGACAGACAGACAGAGACAGAGACAGTGACAGAGAGAGAGACAGAAGAGAGGACAGAGAGAGAGAGAGAGAGAGGAGAAGAGAGAGAGAGAGAGGGAGAAGAGACAGAGAGAGAGAGAGAGAGAGAGAGAGAGAGAGAGAGAGAGAAGGCAGATAGACGTACGTTGAAAACGACGGTAAGCTGTAAGTGAAAATAAAATGTGAACAGAGACAGAAGTTCATTAAAAAAGGATATGTTCTGACTCTTTCTTTTTGGGAGGGTCTTTGCGACTTAGCTCGTTTAGCCATGATTTATAAGGTAATCCATTTGCAATTCTTGAACGATCCACACCTTCGATTTGAACTCGGTAAAAGTTCGCACAGATACAGTAGAGAAAATCCTATTAGCACATTTTCATAACAGGCAGAAAGGCAAAGGGACAGATAGATAGACAGACAGACAGACAGACAAACACAAGGACACACATACACACATGCACGCACGCGCGCACGCTCACACACACACACACACACACACACCACAAAGGCAGGCAGGCAGTCGGGCAGGCAGGCAGGAAGGCAGACAGACAGACAGACAGGCAGACAGACAGACAGACAGACAGACAGGCTTCCACAGTCCTTGGAGAAAAGAATTTACTGACTTTCCCATTAAATGCCACCTTCTAAGAGAGACAGGAAGAGAGGAGTTGGGCGCCGCCCACATAATGCTTTCCCCGAGAATATGGGATGTTCTCTCACTAACTCTCTGACAATCTGTGTATTGTAGACAATTTTTACATTTAATATGGACCCGGTCAAGGTATAAGCCTACACATTCTGCCCAGTTGCCAGGCATAAAGACCCACAAGGATTATTACACTCCGCGCAAGCAGAATAATATAGAAGAACGATGTGATCTCTCTCACAAAGTTTTAATTGCGTGCGCAGACTTATGATTCTAAACGTGAACGTCGACATTTATCAGGTATGCAGGATATACTAACGCTGAAGATGTTTCCATTCCAATTGCTGAACGAGTAATTCCAGAGGAAACACCGGTTTTTACGCCTGTGGTATAAAACTATGACCTGAGGTCTGTCTAGAATTATTGTGGCTGCTGGTAGGTGGACATTATTGCGGTTTAAGTTTAACGCAGAATCTTTTTTATGAGCTGGAGGCTCAACTGCTACGTTTTGTGACATAATGATGTCTTGTTGGCGTTGGTGAGATTCTTTTCGTCGCCTCCCTGTCTTTTGCCTTTATGTGTGTTTATATGTATATCTAGGGGTCGGTCTATCTGTCTCTCTGTCTGTTTGTGTCTTTCTTCATTCTGTTTCTTTCCCTTTTTCGGATGTTATGTTCATTCTTTTCTATTCGTTCCTTTCTCTATTTCTTTCTTTTTTTCTTTTTTTCTTTCTTTCTTTCTTTCTTTCTTTCTTACTTTCTTACGTCGCTGGGCTACATCATTCATTTTTCCTATACGTGTATAAATTGTCAGTTTTAATTTCATGGAAGTAGGTTCTTCAATAAAAAAAAAAAAAAGTTGACAACTCTTTTGTTTCATATAATATCTTTTACGCGCGTAGCCCACATACTGGAACAAGAGACCTCCGTTGATTGTCTCTTTTGGACAATGCACTACCACCTAAAACACCATCTTAGGTCTAGTAAGAGGCGTTATGGGGGTGGAGGTGACGGGTTCAAAATCTCTGTACGATCAGAAATAGAACCCCTAATTTCTATCATCCTCGATAGGTATTTTATTCCAAAGGTCAAACTTCTGCCTTTCCCTCACTGTATTATCCCCCGTCTTTATCCACCTCGCCCTACACTCTCTGTTCTTACAAACCGAACAGGTATTGGTCGCCCTATTTCGTCAAGCAAGAGGTGTTACATCGAGTATCACTTTGGTTTGCTTTGACCTTTACTTCTTTGCCTTTTCCCAGCCTTCTCTTACTGAGTAATTTCGTTTGGAGTCCAATCAGTCCTGAGCCACTCAATTTTCATTCCCAAGAAAAGGGCTTCAGGAAACATCATTTCCTTTTGAAGTCACCCCAAATTCTGCTGGCCTGCCCCTTTCCTCTCTTCTCTTTCTTTTGAGGCCGCTTCCATTACGTTGCTTTTAGTGAATACTGCAATTTAGTGTTACCCTATTTAATGCAAAAAGTTTGTTGTACTAACAGCTGTGCTATCTGTCCATTTCTTTCTATGAACATTGAACAAATAATGTAATTTGAAGTAAAAAAACAACAACAGTTTACTCAAGATCGCGTCAGTGTGTGCAGGAGATTCCATACTCGATAACAATTAAAGCCATGCTATCAAAGATCTAAAATGAACTATGGTATAGATTGTGCTGTGGGAAAGTAACTTCATACTTCGGTTGCAGTCTGTTAGGGCTGCCTTCTGTCCATGATTTTCAATTTATTCCTGGAACGCATCAAGACTGACGCACTTGAAGCTCACATCTGCACAGTTTGCAATGAAGAAAGAACCACGATGGGCCTTCGCTTTGCAGAGGGCATTGATGGCCAGGCAGACTGTAAGCAAGAACTCTCCAAGCCTTTTGAAATACTAGAGAAAGCATCGATGAGGTATGGAATGGATATCCACGACGAAAAAAACAAACAAAACAAAACAAGAAAACAAAAAGTAAACAAAAATCAAACAAAGAAACAAACACACAGACAAAGAAACAGACAAACAAACAAGCAAACTGAAGGACTGCCACAACACCACCATCACTACTGATATAACTACCAAAAGTTGAAGATGGGAACCGTTTAACAATTCACTTACCTAGGATCCATCAGTAGCAAAGAGGGATCCTAGCCGGAAATCCTCGCATGGGCAGCAAAGACAACATCAGCTTTATTCAGGCTGAAACCTGTATGGAAGGACAGGAGCACCTCCATGAAACAGAATATTAGGCTCTTATGTTCCTTGGTATATCCCATCGTCTTGTATGCCTGTGAGACATGGACCCTGACAATGGATTTTGAAAGACAAACCCAAGCCATAGAAATGAGATATTACCACAAGATACTGAACATCAGATACATTGATTATATTAAAAATGAACAAGTGTACCAGACTATCAGTCAGAAAACTGGACAATTCGAAAACCTGCTGACATCAGGAATTATTCACTGCCAAGGGGGAGTAAGCCGTATGCCGCTGGATCTCTTGTCAAGGAATATTTAATGAAAATAGGTATAACTTAAAGATTACTTTGTTCGTATGGCCATACAACAAATTCCAAGGCCCTTGCTAAATCAGGGAGGAAGGGAGATGACTGACAATATTGCGGGAAGGACATTGAAACCATTTGCAGAGACCCAGATTTTGGCACACAACCAACATAGCTTGAAGAATCTAGTAAAGAAAGTTCTTTAGTGCAGTGCCCCAATGACTCTGCACAGAGTTAAGAAGAAGATGTGTCATAAAACTGAGAATAAACACGACAACCTGATACAATCGTGAGCGTCTGCCTAGATTGTGGTGTATGTGCTACATAATACATAACTGTCTTGATGTGTCTCTGGATGCTGCTTTGTGGCGCCGTCTGTTGTTTCCCACGTTTGTGCACTTCCATGTACTTTATGGTTTGAGCGTGGGCTTTATGCCCAAGGTGTTAAACATCTACAGTGTTTATTAGTATATCCCCGCCATACGACTTTGTGGTGTCTCTTATGATAATGGTTTCAGACACGAGTTGTGCCACCTTTGTTGTGAGCACACTTCAGTCGACACACTGATTATGACTAACATGATTTAATATTTATGGCGATATGTCAACGAATCAACCAGTTACAATGCACCCTTCCCACCCACTCTCACATCATTTATTTTGGTAGATGATAAAAGCAGTGAAAGTAGCTGAGTAGTTAGCGACAGAGACTGCTGACTTGAAAGATGTGGGTTCGAACCCCCTTCATGTCAACAGCATCATCAACAATAACAACAGCAAAAACAACAAGTATTTTTCGATTTTCCTTTCAGACTGGCTTCTGTTGGTTTTTCCCCTTTTCTTTTTACCAATTTTATTCCCATGTGTGTTGGTCAACATATCATTTAATGTTTCCCTGATAGGACTGTTGATTCTCTCTATGCACTCTCATCCTTCTCACGCCCCCAACTATTCACCCATGTGTAGTTTAATGAATACCATCTTAAAGTTATCTTGATATAAGTCGATGGTACACCAGCTAGTGGTTTTTGTGCTTCTGAAATCTACTGTTTTTAACTGTCACAAAAATATACATAGTTATTGTCTTGTTACTTTCTGTTTAAGCTCAAGAAAAATGTCACAAGTGGTCTTAGCCGATTTATTTCTGTTGTAGTTGTATATTTGTTATCAACAGTATTTAGTGCTATTGTGTGTAGTTGTATGTCTGTATCAGTTGATAATTTGGTAATATGCTGTTGTCATATTAAGATTCATGTTTGAAATATTCTTGTCATCATATCCCCCCCCCCCCATTCTCTCTCTCTCTCTCTCTCTCTCTCTCTTTTCTCTCCTCTCTCTCTCCTCTCTCTCTTCTCTCTCTCTCTCTCTCTCTCTCTCTCTCTTCGCAAACTGTTGAGGATGAAAAACATGCTATTATTTCATTGCCCTAAATACAGTAATATACGACCAAATGTTTTCAAAAATGTCCCATTGCATTATGAAAATGAATATCTATTTAAAGTCATGTCATGCAAAGATGTTTGCTTAACCAGACAAGTAGCATGGTTTATTCATAAATGTTTCGAAATAAGAAAACAACCAGTATGATGTCCATTATGGATTAAATTGGTTATGACCTACATATTCGGCTCACTTAGTGACATCGGTCTTTGTGCCATAAGTCAATAAAATTCATGTTCGAGTTCGAGTTCGAGTTCGAGTTCGAGTTCGAGTTCGAGTTCGAGTTCGAGTTCGAGTTCGAGTTCGAGTTCAAGTTCTCTCTCTCCATGTCTGTCTGTCTAATCGTCTTTCTGAAGTAATGCATGCGCACGCGCGTGTGTGTGTGTGTATGTGTGCGTGTATGTGTGTGTGTATGTGTGTGCGTGTATGTGTGTGTGTATGTGTGTGCGTGTGTGTGTAGGTGTGTGTGTGTGTGAGTGCGTGTGTGTGCATGTGTGTATGCATGTGCGTGCGTGCGTGCGTGTGTGTGTGTATACATGTGCGTGCGTGCGTGCGTGCGTGTGTGTGTGTGTGTGTGTGTGTATGTGTGTGTGTGTGTGTGTGTGTGTGCATTTGCGTACATCAGTACAGCTCAAGTAGCTTCACCAAACACTGTCGGAAAACTGCATCTAAACTTTTGATCTATGTGATTTTTGAGCTAAGAAATACCTGATTTTCACTTGAAGACGCTTCAGCTATTATTCGTGAGACTCATGGTAACCCTGTAATCTTCAGAACGGAACCAAAGCCTCTGCCCAAACGGCCTCAAGATCTGCTCAAACGGCCTCAAGATCTGCCCAAATGGCCTCAAGATCTAAGATTCTGACCTCTCTGCCATCTCGACTTCAAGAGAAAGTGATTTGTCAGCATTTCAAAAGAAAGTAATTTGTCAACACTTAGTACACAAAAGGGGCTAGGAGTGCAGCAAGCTGGTTGTGGCTGGGCATATGTACACACGCAGCCTATGGTTCTTTCCTGTGAAGCTAACTGTAACTGTATGTGCAAGACTGTGTTTAGATGTTACAGGCCTCTGTATACACACGCACAATCACACACACACACACACACACACACACACACACACACACACACACACACACACACACACACACACACACACACACACACACACACACACACACACACACACACACACACACACACACACACACACGTTAATGACAGAAATGGACGACTACCACCTTCTGTCCTGAGAGCAGCAAGTGTCCTATTGAGGCTCCGGGCTGGCTACAAAGGGCTGAACAGGCCCCGACTTGTTGGTTCTTCACATAGGTCTGTGCACTCAGGATCTGCTCTAAACGTTATTGTTGTTCTGGTGGTGTCAGTATAGGATTAGATAAGTCCCCCTTCCTCCACTTCTCGGGGATGTTTATCCCCGTCAGCCATATCACCTGAGGTGGATATCGACGTAAAAACTGAACCAAATCAATCAGGATCTGCTAACTTGAGTTCAATCCTAGCCCGCAACATTAAACAGTGGCCTGCCTGTTTGATGCCCATCTTAAATGTTTCCATCATTCTGATGGTGTCAGCGTACTGTTTCAAAGGTCTTCCCCACCCCGCCACTTCATTTCTACTTCTCAATTCAAGACCTTGCCAGCACCTACGGTTTTGTACAGGCTTAGGGAATCTGCCAGGAGGTAATTGCTGACAGATTTGGGTCTAGTGCATATGGAATTGTCTGTGATGAATCCCTCTGGAACAAACTCCAAACGCCAAATCCATATGAATTGCATGCTCAATGTGGCGATATCACCATTATTTCTTCGAACACAAGGTCCAAACAGCTGGATGGATATTGCAGCTAAGTTGCATCTATCGAGTGGAGCGACACGATATATGACCCACTACAACCACTTTGAATAACAATCTCCCATGCAGCCGGCAGGAACTGAAAAATTATTCGCTACATGCGGCCTGATCATGTGAAGAGCGAATAAAACAAAGAGACAGTAGCTTGTTTTACTTGTTTCAGGTTCTTTTGTTCCTTCCTTCGTGTCTTTGGGCAGAGCAATCTACGTGCAATTTCAATAGGCAAGAGATCAGCGTTTTAGTTCCATCATGCAACAGAGTGTAGTGACTTCCTGTGATGTAAGAGTTATTTTCCCTTTGTTGTTTCTAGTAAAGTTCTATGAACTGAGAGTTATGTCTCGTTGGCGTGTTTTAGTTCACCATTGTGTTTGTGAAGATCGTTGTAAAGATGACAAGGCCTCAGACACTGCACTTCAGTCTGTGTCTTTCTTTGGATCTGTCTGCAATTCATTATTGCCAGTCCAAAAGAACAGTTTTTAAAGTGAATTTATAATGTAATTGGTGTAAAAGTAAGGTTAAAAATGGAGGAGATAAGATATGTTTGAATTAACTGACCATTTACTTGTCAGTGTGCGTAGTTAAACGCCATGTAAGTTTCGATTTCTCAAGGTGGTGTGTCCAGGCTCATAACCCACCATAAGCGCTACGATATACACTGTATACGTATATATATATATATATATATATATATATATATATATATATATATACATATATATATATATATTGTTATTCATTTGGAATGTGACATTAGTACAAAGGCAGGGGTTTAATTATCTCATGACAGTTAAACATATATGAGCGAAGGGCATCAGCTGTTTACTAGCATAACAGAAAAGGATACTGGTAACCTACTTGGAATAGCATCTGTTTGGCTTAAGGAGATCTGGAGACTAAGTAAAGTCTAACCCTTGTTTTTCTTCCTACTCCTGTTCTGCCAGCCCTGGAGACATTGGCTGGCACAGGGGGTTTGACTGTAAAAAGGTATCTGTGTAAACTAAACATCCTCAGGGCTCAAACAGTCTTGGCATTGAGGTCAGGGGGTAGGGGTGTGATACTGATACCAGTTATATGTAGCACACAATTCTCGCCCACTGATCTTCCAATCCCTGACATTCCTCACCATTTTGCATCAGCCTGCATTGTCAGCATTTTTTGTCCTTCTTTGCCCCAAAGTAATCCGACAGAATACATTCTCTATGTCTGTCTGTCCGTTTGTTGTTGTTGTTTATTTCTGTCTGTGGCTCTATCTGTGTGTCTCATTTCTTTGGCTGCATACTTGTAACTGTATAGCAGTTGTATGTTGAGACCAGTCTTTGCGCAATGATCTGTCATTCTCTCACATTCCTTATTATTCAGCGTTGGCTTAGATCGGTAGATTGATTGGATTATTCTGGTTTTTCTTCCTCCTCCTTCCTGATCGATAACTCTTTTATTTCATCCCTTGTCCAGCGGCGACTGCACATACGTACATACATGTACATGCACAACACACACAGAGACATACACGGATACATACACACAGACACACACACGCTCGAGCGCTGGCATGCGTGCACGCATGCGCGCGCGCACACTCACACACACACACACACACACACACCACACACACACACACACACACACACACACACACACACACACACATACACACACAAACAAACAAACAAACAAGTGGACAAATATTTCTTTCTTCAGTATTTATATGTTTGTTCTTTCTTTCCATGTCTTTGTCTCTTGTTCGCCCTTTGTCTCTGTGTCAGTCTGTCTATCTCTATATATATTCATCTCTATGTATGACTATTTTCGTCAGCATATTATATACCACTCTCTGATTTCGTCTGTCTTGTCTCATTGTTTTCCTCTGTCTCAGAAAGAGAGAGAGAGAGGAGAGAGAGAGAGAGAGAGAGAGAGAGAGACGAACAGACAGACAGACAGACAGACAAACAGAGATAGAGACACAGAGAGAAAGAGACGGGACAGACAGACAGACAGAGACAGAAGCAGAGAGAGAGAGAGAGATAGAAGAGAGAGAGAGAGAGAGAGAGAGAGAGAGAGACAGACAGACATACAGATACACGGAGAGAGACAGAGACTGACACAGAGACAGAGGCAGGGACAGGGACAGAGACGCAGAGTGTGTTTCATGTATCATGCTCATCTGTTTCTGGTTACTATCCGTGTTCTGTCACTCCACATTTTCCACCAGTTTCGTCCGTGCAACCACTAATGTCTGTGTAACTTCCGTAAGTTCTCTTTGTTTTTGCGTGCAGGGGTCTTAACCGAGTATTCTGGCAGACTGGGTCAACGAGGGCACAGACAATCTGTAAATCATGTCGCATGGCATCACGGCAGTGCATCGCCATCCATTTCCTTTCTGTTAATAAAATTAATACTTTTGTCTGTGTTTCCGTATGAAATGTTTTTTTTTCTATTGAATTTTGTAAGGACAGTTCCTATGTTGACAAGCAATTCTTTTAATGTGCACTAAGTGCCTTGGCTTATCATCCCATCCAAGCACTTAGATGACAGCATAAAATATTAGTCGAGAGGGGTGGGTGTGAAGAAAATCCCAAATCGTAATTTGCACTTAGGGTCTCTACCAGCCTCGGAAAAAAAGCTTTAACCATTAACGAACAGTAATCTTACTAAGCTACAGACATAATGGAGGAATGTAGGTAGGAGTGCTCTCCCGCCACGCTCTCCAGACACAGAGGTTGGGAAAACATTGGGTCGTCTTGGTTACTGATAAGCCAGCGTCTGTTACAGGGATTGTACAGATACGGCTGTTGTGACGATATGCGTTATCGCTCTGGCCATCTTTTGTAGTTTTAAAAGGGAAGAATGGCTCTAATCAAGTGTAGTGAAGACAGAGAGAGAGAGAGAGAGAGAGAGAGAGAGAGGAGAGAGAGAGAGAGAAAGAGACAGAGAGAGAAAGAGACAGAGACAGAGAGACAGAGAGGCAGAGAGACAAA
>CM060306.1:82850511-82868011 GCA_030674185.1 Monoplex corrugatus
TCTGCAAGTCCGTCCAGCATTTTCTCCCTGGGTCTAACCGGTGATCTCCTTCCCTCCAGCTTTCCCGTTGTGACCAGGTGCTCCAAATCCCCCTTCCTCATAAAATAGCCTATAAATGTTGCTTGTCTTTTCCTAATCTTCCTTATGAGTGATCTATTTGTGTCTGCCTCCATCAAGACTGTCTCGTTTGTTTTCTTTGCTGTCCATGGAACCCTCAACATTCTTCTTAGAAACCACATCTCAGCTGCCTCAATCTTGTTCTGGCTTTGTTTGTTGACTGTCCACGCCTCGCATCCGTACAACAGTATTGGTTCTATATAACATTCAAGAACTCTCTTCCTGATGTTAATTGATAGGCATTTGTTGGTAAGAATGCTTGTCATCTTCTTGAATGCTGTTCTGGCTTGGCCGATTCTGACGGCTATTTCTGATGTGCATCTGCCGTCTGATGAAATGATCGTTCCCAGGTATTTGAATTTATCAACCTGTGTCAAGGTTGTGCCATTTGCTGTTATTTTGCATGAGGGGATTTCATGTTTTTTACTGATCACCATGACTTCAGTCTTCCTGCTGTTTACTTCCAACCCCTTACCTTTGCTTTCTATTTCTAGTATATTCACAAGGTTTTGTAGGTCTCTTTCACTTTCTGCAATTAGCATGGTGTCATCTGCATATCGAATGTTGTTTTTCATTTTCCCTCCAACCTTTAATCCAGGGTCTTCTTCTAGGTTTCTCATGATGTTTTCGCTGTAAAGTGAAAACAGATCTGGTGACAAAACACAACCCTGTCTGACTCCTCTTTTGATATTTTGGAAAGAGCTTACATTGTTGTCTATTCTCATTGCAGCTGTTTGTTCCCAGTACATCTTTCTGATCATTCGTAGATCTTTTTCATCAACATTGAGTCTCTCCAGTTGGTTGAACAATTCATCATGTCTTACCCGATCGAAAGCCTTGGTGTAGTCAACAAAGCATAAATACAAATCTTTATTCATCTCATTTGACCTCTCTATTGTGTAGTTCTTAGGATGTATATGGCATTAATAGTTCTTTTCCCTTCCACAAATCCACACTGTTCTTCTGCTATTTCTCTTTTGATTCTATTCCTTGTCCTCATCATGATTATTCTTAACAGGATTTTTGTTACATGGCTCATCAAACTGATTGAGCGATGGAGTTCGCATTCTATAGCCCCTGTCTTCTTTGGAAGTGCAATGAAAATTGATTTTGACATATCTTTGGGGATTTTTCCAGTGTCGTAGACAGCGTTAACAGATTTGTCAGTCACATTTTTTGTCGCTTTCTTTTACTGCCAGAATGCTTTCCAGGTGATACATTGACTTGGCTCTTCACGGTTTGTTGCAATGTTTTTATTTTATTTTTTTAAGTCTTTCTTTCTTTAATGGGACATTGTTTCATATTGACCAATGCGTATTTGTGTTCGTTCGTTCGTTGCTTGATTTAACGTCTTTTCACTATAAGTGATATTAGATGGGTAATTGTGTATTTGTGTGTGTGTGTGTGTGTGTGTGTGTGTGTGTGTGTGTGTTTGTGTGTGTGTGTGTGTGTGTGTGCGTGCGTGCGTGTGTGTGTGTGTGTGTGTGTGTGTGTGAGAGAGAGAGAGAGAGAGTGTGTGTGTGTGTGTGATTCTGTGTGCGAGAGAGACAGACAGACAGACAGAAGCAGAGAGAGACATGGGGAAAGTGAGAGGACAGAGACAGAGAGAGAGAGAGAAAGAGAGAGGAGAGAGAGAGAAGAGAGAGAGAGAGCGAGAGAGAGAGAGAGAGAGAGGAGAGAGAGAGAGAGAGAGAGAGAGAGAGAGAGAGATGGAGAAAGACTTAGAAAGACACAAAAAAGATACAGTGAGAAATAGAGACAGAAAGAGACAGAGGAAAAAAGTGAAAAAGAAGGAAAGAAGGAAGGAAAATGAGAAAACAGATGAGAGAGAAAGAGAAGAAAGAAAGAGAGAGAAGAAGTGAGAGAGAGATAGAAAGAGAGGAGAGAGATAGGGAAAGACAGAGAGAGAGAGAGAGGCAGACAGACAGACAGACAGGCTAGTAGAGAATGAGAAGAATGAAAGGAAAGGGGAAGAAAGTCCCAGACACAAGAAGACCGACTTAAACACATGAAATACACAACGACTTCTAAACCTTGCAATTAAATTTCCAGATTTACAGGAAGACAAGTGAGCAGACAGGCAGCAGGCAGGCAGGCAGACAAACAGAAGCAAAGAAAGACATGAAGAAGAGAGGGATGTAGAGAGAGACAGAAAAGGACAGTGAAAAGGCACAGAGAGACAGAGATAAAGATAGAGACAGAAAGAAACAGAGAAGGGGGGAAAAATAAGAAAGAAGGAAAGAGAGAGGGAGAAGAGAAAAGGGATGTGAGAGAAAGAGAAAGAAGAGAAAGAAAAGAAAAAACAGAAAGGGAGAGAGAGGATGGAGGGAGAGGGAGGGAGGGAGCAAACAGACAAGTAAAGAATGAGAAGAATGAAAGGAAAGAAGAAGACAGTCCCAGACCGATTAAACACATTAAAACACAATAACTCTAAAACAAAACCTTGCAATGGACATTTCCAGGTTTACAGGTAGACAGTTGGGTGATTATGCAGTGTGATGTTTCCCTGGAAGAAGTAACGTCTAGGAGTTGGAGGGAATGGTGATTGAGTCCTGACAGCCAGACAGATTCCAAGCTTACATGTACATCGGTGTGAAAATCAGCCGCGACTTATCTTTCTTGACAGCGTTAACAGACTTGTCAGTCCCATTTTTGTCCATTTCTTTAACTGCCAGCAAGCTTTCCAGGTGATGCTTTGATTTGGCTCTTCTCTGTTGTTGCAACTTTTCTTTTTGTTTCAGCTTTCTTTCTTAATGGGGGCATTGTTTCATATCGACTAATGTGTATGTGTGTGTATGTGTGTGTGTCAGTGTGTGTGTTTGTGTGTGCTAGTGTGCGCGCATGCCACGCGCATGTGTGTTGTGTGTGTGTGCGTGTGCGTATGAGTGATGTGTGTATTGATGAGAGAGAGAGAGAGAGAGAGAGAGAGAAGAGAAAAGAGAGAGAGAAAGAAAAAGAAAGAGAAAGTGAAAGATAGAGAGATAAAGAGAAAGAGAGGGAAAGTGAGAGAAAGAGACAGAGAGAGAAGAGGCAGAAGACGAGGAAAGACACAAGGACACAGATCAGAGAAAGAGAGAAGAAGAACAGAGAAGAGGAAAAATGAAGACAGAGAAGACAGAGAAGAAGGAAAGAGAAAAAGAGAGAGATAGAGAAGAAAGAAAGAAAGGAGAGAAAGAGTAAGAAAGAAGAACAGAAGAGAGGGAGAGAAGAGAAACGATGGAAGAGAAGAGAGAGAGACAGACAGACAGACAGACAGCAGTGAAATGAAAGAATAGAAGGAAAGAGAAGAAAAGTCCCAGACACAAAAGACTGCTTAAAACTATTTAAACACATTAAATACTAATGACAACTAAACTTGCAAGGACATTTCCAGATTTACAGGTAGACAGTGGTGATGATGCAGTGATGATGTATCCCTGGAAGAAGAAACGTGTAGGAGTGAGAGAGGATCGGTGAGTCTACGTCCTGACAGCCAGACAGATTCAAGCTTAACATCGGTGTGAAAATCAGCCACGACTTATCTTTCTTAGACAGCGTAACAGACTTGTCAGTCCCATTTTTGTCCTTTCTTTTACTGCCAGCATGCTTTCGGGTGATACATTGACTTGGCTTCTCTGTTTGTTGCAACTTTCTTTTTTCGTTTCAGTCTTTCTTTCTATATGGGGCTATTGTTTCATATCGACCAATGTGTATGTGTGTGTGTGTGTGTTGTGTGTGTGTGGGTTTGTGTTGTGTGTGTGCAGTGTGGGTGTGAGATGTGTGTTGTGTGTGTGTGGTGTGGTGGTGTGTGTGTTTTGAGGAAGAGAGAGAGAAGCAGACGATGAGAAAGAGAGAGAGAGAGAGAGAAAAAGAGAGAGAAGAGAAAGTAAAGATAGAGAAAGAGAGAAAGAGAGGGAAAGTGAGAGAAAGAGACAGAGAGCAGAAAGAGCAGACAGAAGCAGACAGACAGGAACAGACAGTAAGGAAGAAGCAGAGAAGAGAAATGAAAGAAAGGGATAGGAGAGAAAGAGACAAGAGAGAAAAGAAAAGAAAGAGAAGATGAGAGAAAGAAACAAGAGAGGAAGAAAAGAGAATAAGAACAGAGAAAAATAGAGAGAGACAGACAGACAGACAGTACAGAATGAGAAGAATGAAGAAAGACGAAGAAAATCGAGACGCAAAAAGATCGACTTAAAACACATAAATACACAATGACTAACTAAAACATACAAGGACATTCCAGATTTACAGGTAGACAGGTGAGTACGTGGCGATGATGTATCCCTGGAAGAAGAAACAGTGTAGGAGTGAGAGAGGAACGGTGATCTACGTCCTGACAGCCAGACAGATTCCAAGCTTACATCGGTGTGAAAATCAGCCACGACTTATCTTTCTTAGACAGCGTTAACAGACTTGTCAGTCCCATTTTTGTCCTTTCTTTTACTGCCAGCATGCTTTCTGGGTGATACATTGACTTGGCTCTTCTCTGTTTGTTGCAACTTTTCTTTTTTCGTTTCAGTCTTTCTTTCTAATGGGTATTGTTTCATATCGACCAATGTGTATGTGTGTGTGTGTGTTGTGTGTGTGTGTGTGTGTGTGTGTGTGTGTGGTGTGTGTGTGGTAGTGGTGTGTGTGTGTGTGTGTTGTGTGTGTGTTTTGTAGAGAGAGAGAGAGAGGAGGGATAGGGAATGAGAGAGAGAAGATAAAAGATAAGAAGAAGAAGAAAAGGAGAAAGAGAGAGAGGAGAGAGAGACAAGAGAAAGAAAGACAGAAGAAAGAAGGAGAAGAAGACAGAAAAGAAGGAAAAAGAAGAAAGGAAGGAAGACAGAGACAGAAGAAACAGAAAGAGGAAAGAAAGAAAAAGGAAAGAGAAGAGAGAAGAAAAAGGAGAGAGAAAGAGAAAGAGGAAGAAAGAAAAAACAGAAAAAAAGAGAGAGAGAAGAAGAAGAGAGAGAAGAAAGAGAAAGAAAGAAAATGAGAAGAAAAGAGAAACATCAAGACCGACTTAAACAATAAAACACAGAAATTCAAACAAAACTGATGGACATTCCAGGTTTACAGGTAGACAGTGTGAGTTACAGTGACGATGATGTTATCCTGGAAAAGTAACGTTCAGGAGTTGGAGGACGGTGATTTAAGTCCTGACAGCCAGACAGATTCAAGCTTACATCATGGTGTGAAAATCAGCCACAGACTTATCTTTCTTAGACAGCGCTAACAGACTTGTCAGTCCCATTTTTGTCCATTTCTTTAACTGCCAGCATGCTTTCCTGTGATATTGATTGGCTCTTCTCTGTTTGTTGCAACTTTTCTTTTTTGGTTTCAGTCTTTCTTTCTCATATGGGATTGTTTCATATCGACTAGTGTGTATGTTGTGTGTGTGTGTGTGTTGTGTGTGTCAGTGTGTGTGTGTGTGTGTGTGTGTGTGCGGATGGTCGTTGTGTGTGTGTGGCGTGTGTGTATGAGTGTGTGTGTATTGTGAGAGAGAGGAGAGAGAGAGAGAGAGAGAGAGAAGGATGAGAAGAGAAGAGAAGAGAGAAAGAGAGAGAGAAGGAGAGAGAGAAGAGAAGGAAGAGAGAGAAAGAGAAGAGAGAGAGAGAAAGTAGAGAAAGAACACAGAGAGAGACAGAGGCAGAGACAGAGGCAGACACAGGCACACAGACAGATGAAGCAGAGAGAGAGACATAGAGAAAGAAAATGGGACAGGGAGAGACAGAGAAAGACAGAGAAAGACACAAAAAGAGACAGACATAGACAGAAAGAAACAGAGAAGGAAGAAATGAGTAAGAAAGAAGAACAGAGAGAGAGGGAAAAAGAGAAAACGAATGACAGAGAAAGAGAGAAAGACAGACAGACAGACAGACAGACAGACACGTGTACAATGAAAAGAATAGAAGGAAAGACGAAGAAAATCCGAGACACAAAAAGACTGACTTAAAGACTGAATTAAACACATTAAATACATAATGACAACTGAAACATACAAGGACATTTCCAGATTTACAGGTAGACAGGTGAGTATGTGGCGATGATGTATCCCTGGAAGAAGAAACATGTAGGAGTGAGAGAGGAGCGGTGAGTCTACGTCCTGACAGCCAGACAGATTCAAAGCTTACGTCGGTGTGAAAATCAGCCGCGACTTATCTTTCTTAGACAGCGTTAACAGACTTGTCAGTCCCATTTTTGTCCCTTTCTTTTACTGCCAGCAAGCTTTCCGGGTGATACACTGACTTGGCTCTTCTCTGTTTGTTGCAACTTTTCTTTTTTCGTTTCAGTCTTTCTTTCTATGATGGGATATTGTTTCATATCGACCAATGTGTATGTGTGTGTGTCAGTGTGTGTGTGTGTTGTGTGTGTGTGTGTGTGTGTGTGTGTGTGTGTGTGTGTGTGTGTGTGTGTGTGTGTGTGTGTGTGTGTGTGTGTGTGTGTTTACAAGAGAGAGAGAGAGACAGCAGACAGAAGGAGAAAGAGAGAGAGGGAGAGAGAGAGAGAGAGAGAGAGAGAGAGAGAAAGAGAAAGATAAAGATAGAGATAAGGAGAAAGAGGGAAAGTGAGAGAAAGAGACAGAGACAGAGGCAGGCAGAAAGAAGCAGACAGACAGACAGACAGACAGACAGACAGTGAAAGCAGAGAGAGACATATTGAAAGACAAGGGGATAGGGAGAGACATAGACCGAGAAAAACACAAAAAGAGACAGAGACAAAAAGAAACGAAGAAGGAAGAAAAGAGTAATCAATAACAGAGAAAAATAGAGAGTAGACAGACAGACAGACACGTACAGAATGAGAAGAACTGAAGAAAGACGAAGCAAAATCTGAGACGCAAAAAGACCGACTTAAAGATCGATTTAAACACATCAAATACACAATACTAACTAAAACATACAAGGACATTGCCAGATTTACAGGTAGACAGGTGAGTGAGTACACCGTGATGATGTATCCCTGGAAGAAGAAACGTGTAGGAGTGTGAGAAGAACAGTTATTCTACGTCCTGACAGCTAGACAGATTCCAAGCTTACATCGGTGTGAAAATCAGCCACGACTTATCTTTCTTAGACAGCGTTAACAGACTTGTCAGTCCCATTTTTGTCCATTTTTTTAACTGCCAGCAAGCTTTCCAGGTGATACTTTGACTTGGCTCTTCTCTGTTTGTTGCAACTATTCTTTTTTGGTTTCAATCTTTCTTTCTTATTTGGGCATTGTTTCATATCGACCAATGTGTATGTGTGTGTGTGTATGTGTGTGTCAGTGTGTGTGTTTGTGTGTGCTAGTGCGCGCGTATGCGCACGCGCATGTATCTGTGTGCGCGTGTGTGTATGAGTGTGTGTGTATTTGCGAGAGAGAGGAGAGAGAGAGGAGAGAGAGAGAGAGAGAGAGAGAGAGAGAGAGAGAGAGAGAGAGGAGAAAGAAGGAGAAAGAGAGAGAGAGAAAGAGAAAGAAAGAAAGAGAGAGAGATCGGAAGTGAGAAAGAGAAAGGAGAGAAAGAGACACACAGAGAGACAGAGGCAGACAGACAGAGCAGACACACAGACACACAGACAGATGAAAGCAGAGAGAGACACAGAGAAAGAAAGTGGGACAGGAGAGACAGAGAAAGACAGAGAAAGACACAAACGGAGACAGAGATAGAGACAGAATGAAACAGAGAAGGAAGAAAATAGTAAGAAAGAAGAACAGAGAGAGGGAAAAAGAGAAAACGAATGACAGAGAAAGAGAGAGAGGCAGACAGACACTGAGACAGACAGACACGTATAGAATGAGAAGAATAGAAGGAAAGACGAAGAAAATCCGAGACACAAAAAGACCGACTTAAAGACTGATTTAAACACATTAAATACATAATGACAACTGAAACACACAAGGACATTTCCAGATTTACAGGTAGACAGGTGAGTGAGTACGTGGTGATGATGTATCCCTGTAAGAAGAAACATGTAGGAGTGAGAGAGGAATGGTGATTCTACGTCCTGACATGTGAACAGATTCCAAGCTCACATCGGTGTGAAAATCAGCGACGACTTATCTTTCTGAGACACAGCTAACATATTTCTCAGTCCCATTTTTGTCCCTTTCTTTTACTGCCAGAATGCTTTCTGGGTGATACATTGGTTTGGCTCTTCTGTGTTTGTTGCAATGTTTTGTTTATTTCAGTCATCCTTTCTTTAATGGAACATTGTTTCATATTGACCGATGTGAGTGTGTATGTATGGTATGTGTGTGTGTGTGTGTGTGTGTGTGTGTGTGTGTGTGTGTGTGTGTGTGTGTGTGTGTGTGTGTGGAGTGAGAGAGAGAGAGAGAGTGGAGAAGGAGAAGTAGATAGATAGATATATAGATATATAGGTAGATAGATAGATAGATAGATAGATAGACAGATAGATGGATATATGGATATCCAGATAGATAGATAGATAGATAGATAGATATAGACAGAGAGAGATTGAGAGAGAGAGACAGAGAGAAGCGTGTGTGTATGTGTGTGAATGTACTTATGTGTGTTTGTGTTTGAGAGAGGAGGGGGGAGTGAGTAGGAGAGGGAGACAAGAGAGAGAGATTGTGTTTCAGTATGTGTTTCTCTCTGTGTGTGTGTGTGTGTGTGTGTGTGTGTGTGTGTGTGTGTGTGTGGTGTGTGTGTGTGTGTGTGTGAGTGTGTGTGTGTATGTATGTGTGTGTGTGTATGTGTGTGTGTGTGTGTGTGTGTGTGTGTGTGTGTGTGTGTTGTGTGTGTGTGTGTGAGTGTGTGTGCATGGATATGTGTTTCTGTCTATGATAAAAATGTGTCAGCAAAATATCTCTGCTATTTTTTTGTATAGATCGTAACGATATTTTGGTCAAAAATGAGGACATTGAGGAGTCTCAGCAACATAAGCTTTGGAATGCATGTAAGACAAAGTCACATAAACGAAAAAGAGTCCAAGTCAACACATTTCGAGGAACATGTGTGAACAAGAACTTTCTCAAGAATTTCGGACAATATTTTAAGTTCAGTTGTCACTCTTGTGGCAGCGTATCCATTTTCTTCGTTTCATGTCAAGTTTTGTTTCATATGGTTGATTTCCAGGGTCACGCTGGCCTTGTGAACGACACCAGTTTGGTTTTCTGGATGGCATCAAATCCTTCACAAGGAGAACTGGAAATCGTAAGAATGGTTTGGCCACCTCGTTTATATTTTGTCCTCATTCCACCTTCAGCTACATTTTTGAAATGTCCTTTGGTTTGCCAATAGCTTATTTGGCATGGAGATGGAGTTCCCGTCTCGTAATCCGACTGCCGGGGTTGGCACTGGCGTGAATCTCACTCCAAAAACAAACAAACAAACAAACGAACACACTAACAAACACACGAACGAACAAACGAAAAGAAAGCAACAAAAAGAAACAAGTAAGAAAGAAAGAAAGTAAGAAAGAAAGAATGAATGAATGAAAGAAAGAAAGAAAGAAAGAAGAGAGACAGAAAGAAAAAAGAAAGAAAGAAAGGAAGAAAGAAGAATGAAAGAAAGAAAGAAAAAGAGAGAGCAAGAAAGAAAGGAAGGAAGAAAGAAAGAATAAAGAGAGAAAGAAAGAGAGAAAGAAAGAGAGAAAGAAAGAGAGAAAGAAAGAGGAAAGAAAGAAAGAAAGAGACAAACATAAACAATGGGGGGGGGGGTGGGGTGGGGGGTATTGGTGATGAGGTGGAGAACAACATATGCAAAATGTTCTCATATCTGATCTCATTTGCCTAAGTGGAGGGGTGCACAAATGTCACAGAGCAGCATGAACTCGTGTTGGGACAAGTGCGTGTGCATGATTATGTAGTTTATACATCAGGGCGGACCAGCATTATATTAGAACATACATACATACTTGTGCATGCGTTTTGCATTTCTTTTCTCTGTCTGTCTCTCTGTCTCTGTATCTCTCTAAGTCTCTATGTCTCTCTCTCTCACTCTCTCTCTCTCTTTCTCTCTCTCTCTCACATAACACACACACACACACACACACACACACACACACACACACACACACACACACACACTCATGCACATACACACACACTCTTGATACTCACACACATCGTGCACACCCAATGCACACAGACATAGAAAAAGAACCAGAATCAGAATTAGAAATTTCATCGATAAGGCCAAAGCTCAGTTTGAAAGAGTGTGAACATACCAGAAACATTATGGAAACAGAAAATAAATCTTATTCATCAATATTTCATACTTCGAACCATTATGGAAACACAACAGTCATTCTTCAGTAATTTAATAAAGGCATACGAATAAATTGTGACAAAAACTGTCACAAATTTAGAGAAACGAAATTTTATAAAGTCACATCCTCTTGATGAAAAGAATTATAGACGCACGATACTAGATGTCAAATGTATGCTTAGTTATTTAGTTAGTGATTTAGTTATTAGTTATGTTAGTTAGGGTTTGTTGGTTGGTTAGTTGGTTGGTTGGTTAGTTGGTTGGTTGTTGGTTGGCTAATCGGTTGGTTAGTTGATTGGTTGGTTAATGGTTGATTAGTTATTTGGTTAGTTATTTGTTAGGTATTTGGTTGGTTAGTTGGTTGGTTAGTGGGTTGGTAAGTTGTTTGGCTGGCTAATTGGTTGGCTGGCTGGTTGGCTGGTTGGCTGGTTAGTGACTTAGCTAGTTAGTTAGTTAGTTGGTTAGTGAGTTGGTTAGTTAGTTGTTAGTTCGTTAGTTATTTAGTTAGATAGTCAGTTAGTTGATTGGTTGGTTGGTTGGTGTTGGTTGGTTGGTTGGTTGGTTGGTTGGTTGGTTGTTGGTGTTGGTTGGTTGGTTGGTGGCTGGTTGGCTGGTTGGTTGGTTGGTTGGTTTGTTGGTTGGTTGGTTGGTTGGCTGGTTGGCTGGTTGGTTGGTTGGTTGGTTGGTTTACAGACAGACAGACAGACAGACAGAGAAAGGGAGAGAGAGAGAAAGAAAGAGAGAAAAAAGAGAAAGAAAGAGAAAGGAAGAGAGAGGAGAGAAGAGAGAGAGAGAAGAGAGAGAGAGAGAGAGAAGAGAGAGAGAGAGAGAGAGAGAGAGAGAGAGAGAGAGAGAGAGAGAGAGGAGTGCGAGGCAAAAGCTCAATATCACCTGTAAAGAGATGCTTTCAACAGTTTTATCATCCATTCGTTAACAAGAAATGTTGATTTGATTTTTCTCACGTTCATTTCCTGAGTGTTCCCAAGCATTCTAGCAGCCATTGTTCCGGTGTCCTTCTCATTCTGGTTTGAAAATGTCTTCAGGCTGTTCTTTGCCTGCCTTGCGTGTCTGTTTGTATGTGCACCTGTGTTCTCTCTCTCTCTCTCTCCTCTCTCTCTCTCTCTCTCTCTCTCTCTCTCTCTCTCTCCCTCTATCTCACTCACACACACACATTAACATACACACACACACATACAAACACACACACACACAACACACACACACACACAAACAACACACACACACACACACACACACACACACACATATGATTCACACGTGATTCAAGATGGCGGAGACTCCTAACTCGTAAAACTTTCAGCAGTCAGAGATCATGTGAATTAGTCCACAATGACCAAGACAAGACGAGGCCGCCTTGCACAGCAGAAGCATGAAGCTGCACCAGAGGTAACTGCCGATCAGAAGAGCCCAACGACCACCGACGAGGCAGACGAGACAGGAAAGGCTGAGACTGTTTCTAGAAATGGTGCTTCGGCCGCGGTGCTCACTGGAACGCAGAGTGGGACAATCCAACACAACACCTATACCCAGCTCTGCGGATCTTGTAAGTACGATTGTTGAGCTTAAAAACACGTACTGGATCTGCGCAACCAAGTTAATTCTTTAGAACGGACTGTGTTTGCGCAGATCGAGGCCCGGTCGACAGCAACCGTCACCCATCAAGTTAACCAGCAACAAGCAAACACAGACAGAACTCAATGAAAGAAATCCCACGTACGCAGAGGTTCTAAAACAAAAACAAACACACAGACAGGACGACCAACAGGCACACAAATCAGACGTTTCCTAAAACTAGCCGCAATAACACAAAAGAAGTGAAAATAGTGACCGAAAAGAAAATCAAAGATGGGGAAGAACGACATCATGACATCAAAAAAGTTAAAGACGTCACTTCACAGCTCAAACATGCCGCGTCAAACTCTAAAAAGACATCAGAACAACGTAAGAGAACCACGACCTTCCTTATGTTGTGACTATACATGATTCGGTATTGAAAGGTGTCAACTCCAAGAGACTGGGACGATCTTATGGTTTTGAAGGAGACTCGTGTCCTGTGAATAACATTCATGATATCAAAAGTTCTTTAGACAAGACACTATCCAAACTTAACGACCCTGCAGACTGTATTGTTTTCCATTGTGGTGTCCACGACTTGAATAACAAAGATCTTGCAGCAACAACTCAACATCTCGCTTCCTGCATCACACATGTAACACAAACTTACCCAAACTCAAAGATAGTTATCAGCAAGGTCGCCCCTGTACGACATGCACGTATGGAGGTTCAGCGGAATTTGTTCAACGCCTTCTTATCTGCTGAGCTTGTTGACATAAAAAATGTATCTTTTGTCTCCCATGAAAACCTTCATACTAACCAGCAGTTTCTACACGACAGTATTCACCCCACTACCAGAGGAAGCAGCGTTATGGCGGGGAACCTCGGAAGACACATTCGAGATCTATTTTGGGAGACCCCTAGGAGGACAACAGGATCACGATCTTCACGGCTACATGCCTCTAGATTCCCCCGAGGACGGTTCATCCATTTTGACAACTGTGAACCGTGGTGGCTGCCATATGAAATGTTTTAATAGATCTACAGTTATCAACGTTTCGTGTCACAGACTTTTTCCCTGTCATCTCTGACAATTTTCTTGTTGAAAGTATATGCCTAAACGCTAGGATTTAGTCAGACTATTAGCACTCAGCTGGACTATATTCTCTGTTCATTTGAAGGCGTGTATACCATTGTTTTATTGTTTTATATATTTGTTATTTGTTTCTGTTCTGAATCTAACTCTTATCTCTATTAGAAGGATTTCTTCCCATAGATTTTTTTTTTTTTTTTCCCAATAGTAGTCTAAGTAATTAATGTTTTCTTTCTGGCCATTTTTCTCGTACACAGAAAACCAAAGTTTAATTTAAAATAAGAGATTAGCCATCGATGGAAATGCGCCAACAATCACAAATAAAATTTTTACAATGGAATTGTAGATCTATTTCCACCAATTCCGCATACCTCGAACATTTTCTCGCATCGAATCAGTGTGAAATATTGATTTTGCAGTCGCTTAATGTTATTCCAACCAAACTTCCCAATTTTCAAAATTTTTATTATCCACCAATATATGACTTTGGGAATTCCAGGAAGAAGGTAGCCACTGCGATATATATACTTAAAGAGTTGCAGTATCACATATTTACTTCCCCAGTATTAACATCAACTGAAGACTTACACGCTTGTGCCACCACAGTACAATTCAATAATTCATTAATCCTGAACGTTATGTCAGTCTACCTGCCAACAGGCCCAAATGACCACAACACAGAATGGCTGCGTACGATTCCGGATCTGCAGCACGGTAAATGGCTAATTGGTGGAGACTTTAATTCCCACTCCCCGTTCTGGGAAAAAGACTGTTGTACTGTTACAAGCAATCGGTTGGTAGAAAATATAGTAGACAGTGCGCTTTACCTTTTGAATGATGGAAGTGTCACTAGAATTCCTGATGTTTCTAAACACCGGGCAACAGCCATCGATCTGTCACTAATATCACCAGAATTAGTACCATGCTGTAACTGGGACACTCATATAGATACTTTGGGAAGTGATCACTTACCTATCATCATAACGATAACTAATTGAAACATATCAGGACAAAAGACAGCACTCCTGATATTATACCAAAATATAATTACACGCGCGCTGATTGGTCCTGGTTTCAGACTGCTCTTGCTAAACACGAATACAAACATTATGAAAGTGACAATATAGACGTTATGTTTACTAAATTCCAGGAGTCAGTTCTGGCTGCTGCAGACCTCTCAATCCCGAAACTCAAAACCTTTAAGTCCAATAACCGTTTGGGTAATGTTTGGTGGACAGAGGCATGTGAGAAAGCAGTTCAGTATAAAAAAGAGAAATACAAAATCTACATCAAAAGCAGAACACCCGAAGATCATATGGAGATGAAAAAAGCTAACACCCATGTAATAGAATTATCGCTGAATCAAAGAAAAATTATTGGGCGTCCTACTGCAAAAAAGAAATTTCAGATTTCGGGGATTTCCATAAAGTGCGGACAAAAATGAATCAAATGAAAAATGGAGTCGACTTACCTAGGTGTCCAATAATGATTGACACGTGTCACAAATTTCCTTCCGATATGGACAAAGCTGAAACTTTTGTGGAACTTTTTGCCGAAAATAGTAAAGTAGACGGTTTATCTCCTACCTGCAAACACTACAGAAAAATGGCAGCTAACAACCCTCCCTTCTCTGATCCCATACCTCAGAATGATCGCTGGTTTAATGCTCCAATCACTGTACAAGAGCTAAAAAACACTATCTTGTCTCTACACAACAAAAGAAGTTCAGTAGGTGTCGATGCAGTTTCAAATGAAATGATTAAATATCTTCCGGAAAACTGCATTATTTTCTTACACAAAATTTTTCAGAAATGCTGGGTTAATGGAACTGTACCACAGATATGGCAAAGATCTATTGTTATACTAATATTAAAAGCAGGTAAGCCTAAGAACAATAAAAACAGTTACAGATCTATTGCGCTGACGTGCCATACGAGCAAACTAATGGAAAGATTGGTCTTAAACAGACTTATACATTACTGTGATAAAAATAATGTTATTCCAGTAAATCAAGCAGGTTTTAGAAAAGGGAGATCCACAGTTGAGCACCTCGTTAAACTTACAACTCAGATAAAGCAACAGTTTGCCCGCAGAAAAAGTGTTTTAACTACTTTTTTTTATGTGAAAAAAGCTTACGATCAAGTTTGGCATACGCGTTTATTGTACAAGCTGAAATCTATTGGTTTATCGGGCAATATGTATGATTACATTAAGTCTTTTTTAGCCAATAGAACAATTCAGGCACGAGTGGGAACTAGTTATTCTACTTCACGAAATCTTGACATGGGAATTCCACAAGGTTCAGTGATAGCACCTCTTTTATTTAATATCCTTATACAGGATCTTCCTAAAACACTCTCAAATCATGTTGTTTTGGTACAGTACGCTGATGATATATACTCCTAATCATAATTTAAGGGCCACTTCTTCCTTCCTCTCTAATTTTAAGTTGAAATAATTGACAATGTTTAGAATTGATTCTATGTTTTATTTCATCATTTCCACACCTGTTTTGGAAAAAGAAATTAGCACAATGACCCATTAGTGAACAGCACATGCATTTAAAGGAACATCCCCCCCTTTTCAAAAAACAGAAAGTGTCAGATTTGGCCAATCTGTTTTCAATATCGCGTGTGTCCGCCCCGAGCCTGGATGCATGCTTCACAGCGCCGATGCATCGACCCCACAAGGGTACGGAGTGTGTCCTGAGGGATGGCCGCCCACTCGATCTGCAGGATGTCGACCAGCCTGGCCAGGGTGCCCGGTGGGGGGTGGTTGTCCCTGATGCGCCTCCCGAGCACATCCCAGAGGTGTTCAATTGGGTTCAGGTCAGGTGAGCACGCTGGCCAGGCCATACGGAGGACTTCATGCTGCTCCAGGAAGTCGGTCACAAGGCGTGCTCGATGCGCAGGTGCATTGTCGTCCTGGAAGATGGCGCCTTGACCAAGGTCCACAAGCGCAGGCAGTGCCACGGCCGCCAGAACCTCGTCCCGGTACCGGACCCCGTTCAGGATGCCGTCAATGGGGAGCAGGGGGGTCCGGGTACCACGGCTCATGCCACCCCACACCATCACCGACCCGCCGCCGTACCGGTTATGCTCTTGGACAGTGGCGTCAGCGAACCTCTCCCCTTGACGTCGCCACACCCGAGCCCGGCCATCGTTAAAGGTCAGGGTGAACCTGGACTCATCCGAAAACAAGACCCGGGCCCACTGTTGCCTTGTCCAGGTCACGTGCTCCCTGGCCCAGGTCATGCGGCGCACTCTGTTGACTGGTGACAGCACGGGTCGGACGGCCGGTCTCCGTGACCTCAAGTTTGCCTCATGTAGCCGTCTTCTCACCGTGCTGCAGCTGATGTTAGCACCTGTTGCGTCCCTCAGCTGACCCCTCAAGGTCACCGCAGTGGATGCCCTTTCCCTCAGGACGGAGAGGGCAAGGTAGCGGTCTTGCTGTCTTGTCGTTACTCTGGGTCGACCCGTGTGACGCCTTTCCTGGACTGCTCCAGTCTCATTGAAGCACTCCAGCAGTCTCTGGATTGTGGAATGCGACACTTCAAGTCGTCTAGCAACTTCCCGCTGCGCTAGGCCTTCATCAAGCAGAGCGAGGGCTCTCCCCCGCTGCTCATCCGTCATCCGTCGTCTTGCAAGCATGGTTAAAACGAACCAAGAACGGGTCCTTTTTATCCTCGTCTGCGGGCAACTTTGGCTGGAGTAGTGTTCAAAAAGGGCTTGCCTTGCACGTGCAAAGCGAATTTTGTCGCTACCTTGCCTGCGTCGTCAGAGAGACCCTGCTGAAGATTCGACAATTTCGTGTGGAAATTGTCTTCCTTGGGCCGCCCATTGCAAATCGGCAAATCCCCAAACACGTGCCAAAAGGAAACTGCAATGTTGTCTGAGCTCTTATCCATTCAGTTACGGCAACGAATTGGAGAAAAGAGTAAGAGAAAATAGGTTATTTCTCCTTTCAAAAATTGACTCAAAAACGTTCCTGGCCCTTCAATAATGACGTGTAGTATATATGTATTTGGATGAATATTACTTTAAAAAAGACAACTCCACAGAGAGCACAGAATTACATTAGGAAGTTGTATCAATCTGATCTTGATAATCTTGGAAACTATATGTTAGAAAATGGTCTGTCGTTGTCAGCGGAAAAAAACTAACATGATGCTATTTAATCCTGGTGGTACTTTAAGTAACTTGCCTACTTTCAGATTGCTTGGTGAAGTGTTACATTACAAACAGGTTGTAAAATTCCTGGGAGTCTTTATAACATCGAAATTAAACTGGACTGTCCATTTTGATTATATTTCAACAAAAGCAAGAAAAGCCTTAAATTTTCTTAAGATAATAAGCAGATTACCTTGGGGAATGGATACAAACATACTGATTCATCTATCAACAGCACTTGTACGATCTAAATTATTCTATGCACAAGAAGTGTTCTTCAGTGCACCAAAATATTTATTAAAGAAGATACAAAGCTTAGACTGCAAAAGTATTAAAATTGCTCTAGGTGTCCCTGCTCACGCTTCTAATCTG
>CM060306.1:82875511-82878011 GCA_030674185.1 Monoplex corrugatus
TGCCACTCTGTCACTCTGTCACTCTGTCTCTGTCTCTGTCCCTGTCTGTCTCTGTCACTGACTCTGTCTCTGTCTCTGCCTCTCTGTTTCTCTGTCTGTCTGTCTGTCTGTGTGCCTTTGTGTCTCCGTCTCTCTCTCATTCTCTCTCTTTCTCTTTCCATCTGTCTGTCTGTTTCTCGCTCTCTCTTTCTCTCTCTCTCTCTCTCTCTCTCTCTCTCTCTCTCTCTCTCTTACACACACACACACACACACTCTCTCTCTCTCTCTCTCTCTCTCTCTTTCCTTTCGTTCTTTTTCTCTGTCTCATTTGTCTGTCTCTGTGTGCTCCCTTTCGTGGTGCCCCTATCGGTTTGTCTCCCTCTCTGTGTCTTTGTCTCGTCTGTCTGTATTCCTGTCTCTCGCTCCCCCCCCCTCTCCCTCTTTCTCTCTCTTTCTCTCTCTCTCCCTCTTTCTGTCTCTGTCTCTATTTCTGTCTCTCTCTTTCTCTCTCTAATGTTGATTACGATTATAAACAAACGTGTATCATTGTGAGTTTATATTACTATAAGTACATTTGTATCTTATACTTAATCTCATCAATGCAGAGTTACTTTTCAGGCAGTATCATCCTAGACTTATGACGCGTTCCCTATCCCCGACTGTCATCAACAACCAAGAGAGCAAGAAAACACAAATTCTACTCCCTGAGCGATTCGTGAATCGACAATAATTCTCTTGATGTTCAGGTGGTACCATGCATCTCTGAGGCTAGCTCTGTTTTTGCCAGGGTTGATCAAGATGTTGTGCAAAAACCTTGGTATCAGGTTAGCCACGAAGACTGCTGTGTACAGAGCATGTAGTCTTGAGCGCCATTCTGTACGGCTGAGAGACCGGGACTACCTACCGGCGGCACATTTAACTGTTGGAACGGTTCCTCTAAAATCGTCTGCGCAAAATTTGCTTCATTTCGCAGTATGATCAAGTGTCTAATCTTCATGTTTTGATGAAGCGTGGCTTTAATACAACAAGACAAGACAGGCGCAAATTTTCGGCCAACTGGCTTTTATCAAGCGTTAGATTACAAACAAACGAACACCAGATACAAAAATTTGAATTTCTTCTTCCTCCGCTCTTTTCTCTTGTTGTGTCTTTTTCTCATAATTTTTGTATCTGGTAATTTTACGCTTGACAAAGGCCAACGCCGAAAATTTGCGCCTGTCTTGTCTTGTTGTATTAAATACGCGTTCGTATTCTTCTTTCGTGTTTTTTCTGGTTCCTGTTTGCTTGAACGCGGGCAGTTACACTTGTTTTTGAAGCGTGGCTTGCTAGGTACAGAGTTTCTACTCATCAAATTCCAGTTTCGTTGATCAGGACAAGTCGTCCTTTTGAAAGACAACCGCGTCTCAAAGATGCTTCTCTGTAAAGCTGAAACAGGGATGCCTTTCAGCTGGAAAAGACACTGAAGTGACACAAAGATAATCTGAAGACGAACTTCTTCAGCTGTAACATCAATTCCACCAAATGAGAATAAACTGCTCACAAAAGAATAACGTGACAACAGCAGTGCCATTGGAAGAGCAAAGGCTCCAGAAATTAGTTTTCTGTCTGACATGAAGATCTATACCAGGCGATATAGGGTTAATGTGCCTACTCATCTTTCAGATCGATGATAGGGTCAACGTATAACTGTGTGATTTATGTTCGTTTCACTAGCTCATGAGGGTCCATGGCCTACATTAAAAACATCACCCTGAATCTCTCTCTCTTCTCTCTCTCTCTCTCTCTCTCTCTCTCTCTCTCTCTCTCTCTCTCTCTCTCTCTCTCTCTCTCTCTCTCTCTCTCTCTCTCTCTCTCTCTCTCTTCGTCTCTCTCTCTCTCTCTCTTCTCTCTCCTCTTTCTTTCTCTCTCTCTCTCTCTCTCTCTCTCTCTCTCTCTCTCTCTCTCTCTCTCTCTCTCTTTGTACGCCACCAGACAGTGACATGACTTACAGGATATTTCATGAGCATATTTGATGTTCTGCGTAAGCATACATTACAAGGGGATTTAGGCATTAACAGGTCAGCACCATCAATATGCATTGCGTGTAATGTTCGGGATGTGAGAACGAAGAAACATACTTTGAATACTGACATACGTTTGGGAGAAAGTACTGTCCACACCCCTTCTTCAAACATGTAGTGATTTTAGGTGATTTTGTGAATCTATGTCATCTTGACCTGGCAGCTTTACCTTCCCAAACCCGGTAACTTTATTGCTTCATGAAAATACCCAGCAGGCATGCCCATATTTCAGAGATAGAGAGACAGACAGACATACAGACAGACAAAGACAGACAGAGGGACCAGAACAGACAGACAGACAGAGAGACAGAGAGAAGAGACAGACAGACAGAGAGAGGGAGAGAGAAGTGTGTGTGTGGTGTGGTGTGTGTGTGTGTGTGGTGTGTGTGTGTGTGTGTGTGTGTGTGTGTGTGTGTGTGTGTGTGTGTGTGTGTGTGTGTGTAGTCTGTGCTGTTGCCAGG
>CM060306.1:82883011-82888011 GCA_030674185.1 Monoplex corrugatus
ACACACAAGCACACACACACACACACACACACACACACACACACACACACACACACACACACACATACACATGATTCACACGTGATTCAAGATGGCGGAGACTCCTAACTCGTAAAACTTTCAGCAGTCAGAGATCATGTGAATTAGTCCACAATGACCAAGACAAGACGAGGCCGCCTTGCACAGCAGAAGCATGAAGCTGCACCAGAGGTAATTGCCGATCAGAAGAGCCCAACGACCACCGACGAGGCAGACGAGACAGGAAAGGCTGAGACTGTTTCTAGAAATGGTGCTTCGGCCGCGGTGCTCACTGGAACGCAGAGTGGGACAACCAACACAACACCTATACCCAGCTCTGCGGATCTTGTAAGTACGATTGTTGAGCTTAAAAACGTACTGGATCTGCGCAACCAAGTTAATTCTTTAGAACGGACTGTGTTTGCGCAGATCGAGGCCCGGTCGACAGCAACCGCCACCATCAAGTTAACCAGCAACAAGCAAACACAGACAGAACTCAATGAAAGAAATCCCACGTACGCAGAGGTTCTAAAACAAAAACAAACACACAGGCAGGACGACCAACAGGCACACAAATCAGACGCTCCTAAAACTAGCCGCAATAACACAAAAGAAGTGAAAATAGTGACCGAAAAGAAAATCAAAGATGGGGAAGAACGACATCATGACATCAAAAAAGTTAAAGACGTCACTTCACAGCTCAAACATGCCGCGTCAAACTCTAAAAAGACATCAGAACAACGTAAGAGGAACCACGACCTTCCTTATGTTGTGACTATACATGATTCGGTATTGAAAGGTGTCAACTCCAAGAGACTGGGACGATCTTATGGTTTTGAAGGAGACTCGTGTCCTGTGAATAACATTCATGATATCAAAAGTTCTTTAGACAAGACACTATCCAAACTTAACGACCCTGCAGACTGTATTGTTTTCCATTGTGGTGTCCACGACTTGAATAACAAAGATCTTGCAGCAACAACTCAACATCTCGCTTCCTGCATCACACATGTAACACAAACTTACCCAAACTCAAAGATAGTTATCAGCAAGGTCGCCCCTGTACGACATGCCCGTATGGAGGTTCAGCGGAATTTGTTCAACGCCTTCTTATCTGCTGAGCTTGTTGACATAAAAAATGTATCTTTTGTCTCCCATGAAAACCTTCATACTAACCAGCAGTTTCTACACGACAGTATTCACCCCACTACCAGAGGAAGCAGCGTTATGGCGGGGAACCTCGGAAGACACATTCGAGATCTATTTTGGGAGACCCCTAGGAGGACAACAGGATCACGATCTTCACGGCTACATGCCTCTAGATTCCCCCGAGGACGGTTCATCCATTTTGACAACTGTGAACCGTGGTGGCTGCCATATGAAATGTTTTAATAGATCTACAGTTATCAACGTTTCGTGTCACAGGACTTTTTCCCTGTCATCTCTGACAATTTTCTTGTTGAAAGTATATAGCCTAAACGCTAGGATTTAGTCAGACTATTAGCACTCAGCTGGACTATATTCTCTGTTCATTTGAAGGCGTGTATACCATTGTTTTATTGTTTTATATATTTGTTATTTGTTTCTGTTCTGAATCTAACTCTTATCTCTATTAGAAGGATTTCTTCCCATAGATTTTTTTTTTTTTTTTTTCCCAATAGTAGTCTAAGTAATTAATGTTTTCTTTCTGGCCATTTTTCTCGTACACAGAAAACCAAAGTTTAATTTAAAATAAGAGATTAGCCATCGATGGAAATGCGCCAACAATCACAAATAAAATTTTTACAGTGGAATTGTAGATCTATTTCCACCAATTCCGCATACCTCGAACATTTTCTCGCATCGAATCAGTGTGAAATATTGATTTTGCAGTCGCTTAATGTTATTCCAACCAAACTTCCCAATTTTCAAAATTTTTATTATCCACCAATATATGACTTTGGGAATTCCAGGAAGAAGGTAGCCACTGCGATATATATACTTAAAGAGTTGCAGTATCACATATTTACTTCCCCAGTATTAACATCAACTGAAGACTTACACGCTTGTGCCACCACAGTACAATTCAATAATTCATTAATCCTGAACGTTATGTCAGTCTACCTGCCAACAGGCCCAAATGACCACAACACAGAATGGCTGCGTACGATTCCGGATCTGCAGCACGGTAAATGGCTAATTGGTGGAGACTTTAATTCCCACTCCCCGTTCTGGGAAAAAGACTGTTGTACTGTTACAAGCAATCGGTTGGTAGAAAATATAGTAGACAGTGCGCTTTACCTTTTGAATGATGGAAGTGTCACTAGAATTCCTGATGTTTCTAAACACCGGGCAACAGCCATCGATCTGTCACTAATATCACCAGAATTAGTACCATGCTGTAACTGGGACACTCATATAGATACTTTGGGAAGTGATCACTTACCTATCATCATAACGATAACTATTGAACATATCAGGACAAAAGACAGCACTCCTGATATTATACCAAAATATAATTACACGCGCGCTGATTGGTCCTGGTTTCAGACTGCTCTTGCTAAACACGAATACAAACATTATGAAAGTGACAATATAGACGTTATGTTTACTAAATTCCAGGAGTCAGTTCTGGCTGCTGCAGACCTCTCAATCCCGAAACTCAAAACCTTTAAGTCCAATAACCGTTTGGGTAATGTTTGGTGGACAGAGGCATGTGAGAAAGCAGTTCAGTATAAAAAAGAGAAATACAAAATCTACATCAAAAGCAGAACACCCGAAGATCATATGGAGATGAAAAAAGCTAACACCCAATGTAATAGAATTATCGCTGAATCAAAGAAAAATTATTGGGCGTCCTACTGCAAAAAAGAAATTTCAGATTTCGGGGATTTCCATAAAGTCTGGACAAAAATGAATCAAATGAAAAATGGAGTCGACTTACCTAGGTGTCCAATAATGATTGACACGTGTCACAAATTTCCTTCCGATATGGACAAAGCTGAAACTTTTGTGGAACTTTTTGCCGAAAATAGTAAAGTAGACGGTTTATCTCCTACCTGCAAACACTACAGAAAAATGGCAGCTAACAACCCTCCCTTCTCTGATCCCATACCTCAGAATGATCGCTGGTTTAATGCTCCAATCACTGTACAAGAGCTAAAAAACACTATCTTGTCTCTACACAACAAAAGAAGTTCAGTAGGTGTCGATGCAGTTTCAAATGAAATGATTAAATATCTTCCGGAAAACTGCATTATTTTCTTACACAAAATTTTTCAGAAATGCTGGGTTAATGGAACTGTACCACAGATATGGCAAAGATCTATTGTTATACTAATATTAAAAGCAGGTAAGCCTAAGAACAATAAAAACAGTTACAGATCTATTGCGCTGACGTGCCATACGAGCAAACTAATGGAAAGATTGGTCTTAAACAGACTTATACATTACTGTGATAAAAATAATGTTATTCCAGTAAATCAAGCAGGTTTTAGAAAAGGGAGATCCACAGTTGAGCACCTCGTTAAACTTACAACTCAGATAAAGCAACAGTTTGCCCGCAGAAAAAGTGTTTTAACTACTTTTTTTATGTGAAAAAAGCTTACGATCAAGTTTGGCATACGCGTTTATTGTACAAGCTGAAATCTATTGGTTTATCGGGCAATATGTATGATTACATTAAGTCTTTTTTAGCCAATAGAACAATTCAGGCACGAGTGGGAACTAGTTATTCTACTTCACGAAATCTTGACATGGGAATTCCACAAGGTTCAGTGATAGCACCTCTTTTATTTAATATCCTTATACAGGATCTTCCTAAAACACTCTCAAATCATGTTGTTTTGGTACAGTACGCTGATGATATATACTCCTAATCATAATTTAAGGGCCACTTCTTCCTTCCTCTCTAATTTTAAGTTGAAATAATTGACAATGTTTAGAATTGATTCTATGTTTTATTTCATCATTTCCACACCTGTTTTGGAAAAAGAAATTAGCACAATGACCCATTAGTGAACAGCACATGCATTTAAAGGAACATCCCCCCCTTTTCAAAAAACAGAAAGTGTCAGATTTGGCCAATCTGTTTTCAATATCGCGTGTGTCCGCCCCGAGCCTGGATGCATGCTTCACAGCGCCGATGCATCGACCCCACAAGGGTACGGAGTGTGTCCTGAGGGATGGCCGCCCACTCGATCTGCAGGATGTCGACCAGCCTGGCCAGGGTGCCCGGTGGGGGGTGGTTGTCCCTGATGCGCCTCCCGAGCACATCCCAGAGGTGTTCAATTGGGTTCAGGTCAGGTGAGCACGCTGGCCAGCCATACGGAGGACTTCATGCTGCTCCAGGAAGTCGGTCACAAGGCGTGCTCGATGCGCAGGTGCATTGTCGTCCTGGAAGATGGCGCCTTGACCAAGGTCCACAAGCGCAGGCAGTGCCACGGCCGCCAGAACCTCGTCCCGGTACCGGACCCCGTTCAGGATGCCGTCAATGGGGAGCAGGGGGGTCCGGGTACCACGGCTCATGCCACCCCACACCATCACCGACCCGCCGCCGTACCGGTTATGCTCTTGGACAGTGGCGTCAGCGAACCTCTCCCCTTGACGTCGCCACACCCGAGCCCGGCCATCGTTAAAGGTCAGGGTGAACCTGGACTCATCCGAAAACAAGACCCGGGCCCACTGTTGCCTTGTCCAGGTCACGTGCTCCCTGGCCCAGGTCATGCGGCGCACTCTGTTGACTGGTGACAGCACGGGTCGGACGGCCGGTCTCCGTGACCTCAAGTTTGCCTCATGTAGCCGTCTTCTCACCGTGCTGCAGCTGATGTTAGCACCTGTTGCGTCCCTCAGCTGACCCCTCAAGGTCACCGCAGTGGATGCCCTTTCCCTCAGGACGGAGAGGGCAAGGTAGCGGTCTTGCTGTCTTGTCGTTACTCTGGGTCGACCCGTGTGACGCCTTTCCTGGACTGCTCCAGTCTCATTGAAGCACTCCAGCAGTCTCT
>CM060306.1:82895511-82898011 GCA_030674185.1 Monoplex corrugatus
GAAAAAATCCATCATGGCAGGAAGTTGGAGCGAAAATCAAAAGAAACACAGATGAAACTAAGTGAAATGAGAGGAGGTTCACTGTCACCTCGGCTATTTTCCCCTCTGCGGCTTTCAGCAAAATAGCTTGCACATCCGTGCCTTCTAGAGAAATTGTCTTCCTCCCTCTCTGTCGGTCTGTCTGCCTGTCTGTCTGGCTGTCTCTGTCACTCTGTCACTCTGCCACTCTGTCACTCTGTCACTCTGTCTCTGTCTCTGCCCTGTCTGTCTCTGTCACTGACTCTTCTCTGTCTCTGCCTCTCTGTTTCTCTGTCTGTCTGTCTGTCTGTGTGCCTTTGTGTCTCCGTCTCTCTCTCATTCTCTCTCTTTCTCTTTCCATCTGTCTGTCTGTTTCTCGCTCTCTCTTTCTCTCTCTTCTCTCTCTCTCTCTCTCTCTCTCTCTCTCTCTCTTACACACACACACACACACACTCTCTCTCTCTCTCTCTCTCTCTCTCTTTCCTTTCGTTCTTTTTCTCTGTCTCATTTGTCTGTCTCTGTGTGCTCCCTTTCGTGGTGCCCCTATCGGTTTGTCTCCCTCTCTGTGTCTTTGTCTCGTCTGTCTGTATTCCTGTCTCTCGCTCCCCCCCCCCCTCTCCCTCTTTCTCTCTCTTTTCTCTCTCTCTCCCTCTTTCTCTGTCTCTGTCTCTATTTCTGTCTCTCTCTTTCTCTCTCTAATGTTGATTACGATTATAAACAAACGTGTATCATTGTGAGTTTATATTACTATAAGTACATTTGTATCTTATACTTATCTCATCAATGCAGAGTTACTTTTCAGGCAGTATCATCCTAGACTTATGACGCGTTCCCTATCCCCGACTGTCATCAACAACCAAGAGAGCAAGAAAACACAAATTCTACTCCCTGAGCGATTCGTGAATCGACAATAATTCTCTTGATGTTCAGGTGGTACCATGCATCTCTGAGGCTAGCTCTGTTTTTGCCAGGTTGATCAAGATGTTGTGCAAAAACCTTGGTATCAGGTTAGCCACGAAGACTGCTGTGTACAGAGCATGTAGTCTTGAGCGCCATTCTGTACGGCTGAGAGACCGGACTACCTACCGGCGGCACATTTAACTGTTGGAACGGTTCCTCTAAAATCGTCTGCGCAAAATTTGCTTCATTTCGCAGTATGATCAAGTGTCTAATCTTCATGTTTTGATGAAGCGTGGCTTTAATACAACAAGACAAGACAGGCGCAAATTTTCGGCCAACTGGCTTTTATCAAGCGTTAGATTACAAACAAACGAACACCAGATACAAAAATTTGAATTTCTTCTTCCTCCGCTCTTTTCTCTTGTTGTGTCTTTTTCTCATAATTTTTGTATCTGGTAATTTACGCTTGACAAAGGCCAACGCCGAAAATTTGCGCCTGTCTTGTCTTGTTGTATTAAATACGCGTTCGTATTCTTCTTTCGTGTTTTTTCTGGTTCCTGTTTGCTTGAACGCGGGCAGTTACACTTGTTTTTGAAGCGTGGCTTGCTAGGTACAGAGTTTCTACTCATCAAATTCCAGTTTCGTTGATCAGGACAAGTCGTCCTTTTGAAAGACAACCGCGTCTCAAAGATGCTTCTCTGTAAAGCTGAAACAGGGATGCCTTTCAGCTGGAAAAGACACTGAAGTGACACAAAGATAATCTGAAGACGAACTTCTTCAGCTGTAACATCAATTCCACCAAATGAGAATAAACTGCTCACAAAAGAATAACGTGACAACAGCAGTGCCATTGGAAGAGCAAAGGCTCCAGAAATTAGTTTTCTGTCTGACATGAAGATCTATACCAGGCGATATAGGGTTAATGTGCCTACTCATCTTTCAGATCGATGATAGGGTCAACGTATAACTGTGTGATTTATGTTCGTTTCACTAGCTCATGAGGGTCCATGGCCTACATTAAAAAATCATCTGAATCTCTCTCTCTCTCTCTCTCTCTCTCTCTCTCTCTCTCTCTCTCCTCTCTCTCCTCTCTCTCTCTCTCTCTCTCTCTCTCTCTCTCTTCTCTCTCTCTCTCTCTCTCTCTTCTCGTTCTCTCTCTCTTTCGTTCTCTCTCTCTTTCGTTCTCTCTCTTTCTCTCTCTCTCTCTCTCTCTCTTCTCTCTTCTCTCTCTCTCTCTCTCTCTCTCTCTCTTTGTACGCCACCAGACAGTGACATGACTTACAGGATATTTCATGAGCATATTTGATGTTCTGCGTAAGCATACATTACAAGGGGATTTAGGCATTAACAGGTCAGCACCATCAATATGCATTGCGTGTAATGTTTGGGATGTGAGAACGAAGAAACATACTTTGAATACTGACATACGTTTGGGAGAAAGTACTGTCCACACCCCTTCTTCAAACATGTAGTGATTTTAGGTGATTTTGTGAATCTATGTCATCTTGACCTGGCAGCTTTACCTTCCCAAACCCGGTAACTTTATTGCTTCATGAAAATACCCAGCAGGCATGCCCATATT
>CM060306.1:82903011-82905511 GCA_030674185.1 Monoplex corrugatus
ACGAAGGGAATGTAGGTGCCACCTGTCCACCTTGTTATTAACTCATTACAAAAGCAATGACACCATAACAATACACAACGTGTAGACACGCACCATGCATGCCAATTGTCAAATGGAGTGTGTGGCTTTGTAATTATAGCGTCTGCGTAGGACGCAAAAAAATTCCAGTTCAATTTACAAATCAGATAGTGGTTTTTCTCCAACACCCTCCACTCCTCCACCAGATCTTAAGTAGTAGTCTTGTTGCTAGTCTTTCGTATGGCACGATAAATCGAGGCACTATTTGCAGCATGCACACAGAGCGTGATGAAGACAATCTGGCCGTCTAAAAGGGAACTGTCCTTGGAAAAAAAAAATCTGCACAAAAATCCATATTCATAAGATGAATTGAGGTATATACATAATAAAGGAAAATCGAAAGAAAAATTAATATAATACTGCACTTTGGCAACATATTCTCCTCAGGAAGGGCAGATCAATTTTCACACGGAAAATGTATTGTGGACAAAAATAATAAAACAAACATGAATACAATGTGTTCAATTTATCGACGATTCATGGGTTACTTGGACTGTTTTCCAAGATGGATTTTCCCTCACAATTTTCAGGCCAGTGAGAACTCAAGTGTTTTCTGTACAGAAATTATATTCAATTATGCGGCATGCAGAATATTTACTAAACTATTTACTCGACTATTTACTTCGCAATCTGCAGGTTCTTATCTCACATATTATTGGATATCAAAGATATACATCTCTCATGACCCAGTTTCTCTGATGAGATGATATAACGAGAACCCGTATTGTAGCCTGACTCAGCTTACGTTAAAGAGCCCATTGCAACAAATAGAGTGGTCCGCAAACAAAAATCTGTAAAAAAAAAAAAAAGTCTTTATTAGGTTACAGTAATACGTTATACACACACAACAACCAAACCAAACAAAACGAAAGACAACAAAACTGAACAAGACTGAACAGAAGCAGCATAGCAGTGTATGGCGGCAAAGCGTTCTCCCTAGAGAAAGCGTTTTGAATTTCACATGGTAAATTCATTCTGATAAGCAAAAAAATACAAACGCTATTACAAATGCAGATAACCTTCCTCTCCAATCGCAACCCGAAGACTGCTTTATACAGCAGACCTCCCAATTCAATTTTTAGTCAATCAAAAACTCATTTTTTGTATTCTTAGATTTAGTCAAAATACAGAGCAACACATTGTTTAAAAAGTTACTTACTTGGCTCTTTGTAAGCTTTTATCTGACTTTTTACTGCCTTTTGCCGACAGAGAATTTTAAGATGTAAGTCCATAATTCTCCACCTAACAATCTGTGGTCAGAGCATGTGTGTGTATGACTGCGTGTGTGTGTGTGTGTGTGTGTGTGTGTGTGTGTGTGTGTGTGTGGTGTGTGTGTGTGTGTGCATGCGTCAGTTTGTACGTGTGTACGTACGTGTGTATCTGTGTTTGTGTGTGTCTAAGTATATCGATTCGTGTGTACATGTGTGTGGACGTTTGTGTTTGTGTATGCATATGCTACTGTGTGTGTGCTTGTTTGTGTGTAAGTGGTGTGTGTGTGTGGTGTGTGTGTGTGTGTGTGTGTGTGTGTGTGTGTGTGTGTGTGCGTGTGTATGTGTATGTGTGTGAAGTATATATGGGTGTATATAAATAAATGTATGTGTGTGTGTGTGTGTCCACACGAGCACGCACTCATATGTGTGTGTGTGTGTGTGTGTGTGTGTGTGTGTGTGTGTGTGTGTGTGTGTGTGTGTGTGTGTGTGTGTGTGTGAGTATGCATGTGCGCGCACATGCGCTCATGTGTGTGTATCTACGAGTGTGTTGAGTATGTGTGTGCGCACGCATGATTGTATGATCTACTGAATCAAGATAAACTGACAATAAAGAATTTATGAGAATGATGAGTTGTGATACAGATCTGTTCCCAGACTTAATTAACCCTCTAGAGCCTGAAAGTACTTCTAGACTAGGGAAAATTATTTTTTATGAAAAAACAACATTAGACAGAACAAAGAAACACATTTTCGGTGTTATTTTTAATTAAAATGAAAAAAATGACGAAGTTAGAAAAATTATCATATATGATAAGAGCGGCTTTTGCGGTACCAAGACCAATCTTATCATATATGATAAATTGTCTCTGGAACAGCAGTTCATTATAGGTTTATTCAGCTAACTGTTTTCAAATTTCTAATCAATGCAGTTCATTTCTGTTCAAGTGTTTTTTGTGCTAGATTTCATAGTTATTTGAGCAGATGGAACTCCGCAAAGCAGTTTCTGTCCTTGTTGAAGCAAAGCTTCACTTTGCACGTTGGGCAGAAGATGTAGGTCAGGCTTTGGCAGTTCCTGTTTTTGCACGATGTCCTGGCGCTGTTCCATTGGGGCAGGTGGGCAACACCATTCGGACATCAGGGGTGGGAACAGACTGTCTGGCAATCTTGGCTGGAGGTGGTGACGTCACACAGCCGCTCGGCCGACCAACTGC
>CM060306.1:82960511-82973011 GCA_030674185.1 Monoplex corrugatus
ATAGGAACGTGGGCATTTTTAACAGATCAAGATTTTTATAACATTGATTAAGTTTTGTTTGTTTGTTCGTTTGTTTGTTTGTTTGTGTGTGTGTGTTGTGTTTGTGTGTGTTTGTGTGTTTGTTTGTTTGTTGTTGTTATTGTTATTGTTTTAGCGCCTATTTCGACCTTTGAGTTTTGAGCAGCGTAGAAACAACATACAGACACGATTTAAAGACTGGACAACACATGGAATTCATTAAGCTTTGCTCACAGCCATTGAGAAAGAATGGGAATGGTGGGAGGGAGATAACTATCATTGTTGAACATATATTTTCTGAAACAGTATTGCTGTTTAATTGTTGTCATGTTTCGTTAAACTCGGCTGGCTCTGCACTTCTTAACTGTTCTATACATCCATGACCGTCTCTGTCATTGTTCAGTCAATACACAGCATCGTGTGACGCTATCAGCTATGTTTACTGAAACTAATGTAAACTTATCAGGCAGAGTGTTTATTGATTACCATTCCGGAAACAGCGTGGTCTTACTCCAAGCAGGCTTCAGCCACATTATGTTTGAACATTCCAGTTTAATTAACAAATTGCAACTTTATGACCCGTAGGCTTCCAGGACCTTTTTGTCAAAAACAAACAAACAAACAAACAAACAAACATACAAAAATAAATAAAAACCTCTACATGATGTGTACCGTACTGCCATATGGTTCTTTTGATTTAGCACAATCCGCCCCCTCCCCCCCCCCCCCCTGTTCAATTTAGTGTTTCCTAAGAGGGTTTTGCATCACGCAGATTAAGTCTATAATCTTTTAATCACACAATTAGACCGCACATTGGTGATACAAAACAATCGCGACATACGAGACGAGAAGATGGTTAACCTGGCGGGTATAGTTATGAATATGTTGGTCCAAACTATGTATCATTACCCTAATCAAAACAAATTAATAACACATTCATGATGAGATATTCCATAAATCGTTTGCTTATTTGAGTATTTGTTCTTTTTTCGTGCCAGCGATGACATATCTTTCATAAAGTATGTGTTTGTTTAGTTATGTTTATTCTTGTGGCTGCCAATGAATGTAGATTTGTCCACTAAGTGTCTGTGTGTGTGATGTTTGTCTTAAGTGTCTGTGTGTGTGATGTTTGTCTTTTCCTTTTGCTCCCCCTCCCCCCCCCCCTTTTTTTTTCTTTCTTGTACCGCTACTGTGTCACTACCCTGACACTTCCGGTTTGAGCTCTCCAACTCATCACCAAGCGCAAACCCTCCCAAAACGTAGGTTTTCTTGAGAACAGGGAATAAAGGGCCATGATCGGTGACACTTTTTAATATGCTATGATGACGAGAATGAAAAAAAATAATCATAATGCTATGGGATTCTATTTCTGATTGAGACTGCGTGGTAGAGATGTATTCTTCGCTTACTTTCATAACATACCCTGGCGTCAACCAGGCCCAAGAGACCGACACGGTGTTATATAGGAAATTTGGGTGAACCCTCAATAACGCATCCTTAAAGAGAGTGAGACTTAACTCTTTGACGACGGGCTACTTCGATTGAAGTAACAGCTGAGCTCTCACTGAAGACGGGCTACTTCGATCATAGTAACAGACGGTCTAGGGTATATAACTCCCTGTACTTTTGTTTTGTACTTGTGATTTAGTAGTTGGCAGTTGCTTCCCTCGTGGAGGGAACTTCCGTTGAACGCTTCAGCTACGTTTTGCCGGTTTCTTTGTCTAAAATCGATGGATAAGTTCACTTGCACCCAGTTCTCAGTGATTTCACTGTGGCAGCCCTAGGCCAGCAGGAGAGCTCAGCTGTGGCAAGTGCAGTCACAAAAGAGTTAACTGTGTGGACCCCATCTTACAACAAACTCCTACCACGCACAGTTCTGGGTAGTAGCCAGCCGGGGCCAAAAACTTCCCCCGTCTTTTTTAATGGATCATCGCACTTGAGAATATTTTGTTCGTGCTCACCTTTTTTTCTTTATTTCCTCTTTCTATATGCCACCTTAATTCATGGCCACGGAAGCCGGCACAGTTCTTACAATGCGATGATGACGATGGCGATGAATACATGTATGATAATCATGATGCTACAGAGTTTCATCTAGGATTGAGACTGCGTGACAATACTGTACCCTACGCTTACTATCATCATATATCCTGACAGCAACCAGGCCTGAGAGATACGTACATCTACGGCGTTGGTCAGAAGATTTGAGCAACGCCCTCAATGAAGCATCCTTAAACTGGATGAAATTGGACTGTGTGGCTCCAGTTTTTCCAATGAGCCCATAGTATGCTCAACTCTTGATAGGAGCCTTTTGAGGCTCAAAAAATGCCATCATGACTTTTGAAGTTACTGATGGGGATTCGAAACCACAACCTTCCAGTCGGTAGTCCGTTGCACTAACCACTACACCACGGCGACTGGTCTCTTCTCCCTCCCCCAATCATTTTTTTCTGCACTGATGGAGGTTAAACCCGTGACCCCCAGGCAGCAGTAGTCTGTTTCACTGATCACTTCTCCACACTGACTGGTTCTATCATGTTTTTCATAAAAAATACTGGTTTTCTTGGTTGACAAAGCTACGCATCTACTAACGTGATAGATAAGATACCAGACGCACACGTGCTACTTCATTGATCGCGCTTAGGGATGATGAGTCGTTTGTACACAAATCCAGAAACTGACCACTCTACAGAGTTAGTTCCCTTCCCTCATTTCAGTTTCTACTGTTCACTCTACCCCAGCAGAAACACTAATCTGTTTTGTTTGCTTGTTTGTTTGTTTGTTTGTTTCGTTCGTTTGTTCGTTCGTTTGTGTGCGTGTTTGTATGTTTGTCTGTTTGTGTGCATGTTTGTTTGTATTGTTTGCTTGTTTGTTTGTATGTTTGTGTGCGTGTTTGTTTATGAGCGTGTTTGTTTGTTTGCTTGTTTGTGTACGTGTTTGTTTGTTTGCTTGTTTGTTTGTTTGTTTGTTTGTTTGTGTGCGTTTGTTTGTTTAGTTTGTTTGTTTGTTTGTTTGTGTGCGGGTTTGTTTGTTTGTTTGTGTGTGTGTTTGTTTGTAGTTTTTGTTTGATTGTTGGTTTGGTTTGTGTGCATGTTTGTTATATGCATGTTTGTTATTTGTTTGTTTGTTTTGTTTTATTTGGTGCTGGTTGGCTGGTTCTGATAATAGAACCATGGACGCAAGACTGAATTTCATAAAGTTCAATTTATCCTATTTTGTAATATGTAATTGTCCCGTTCCCTACCAGTCTTGTGGCACCAGTTATTCTTTTGGTGCCAGTTAAGTGTTCCATGCTCTTGTTCTCCCCATTCTTCTCACACCTCTCTGTCCCCATTGCAAGATATCGCCAGCATAATGTTTACCGAAGGCTCAAGAATTTTGTCAGATAATTATTTGCAGTATGATGAATCCGTCTTGAACAATCTCTAAATCCAGATTTCCGTCTCTGTCATTCATTCATCTACGCAATACAACAGCAGCATGGACAATAACAGCTGAAACAAGAACACTAATTCTATGAAATGGAATCTGCTGGTGATTAAAGAAACTATCTTTTTCCGCATGTTCTCTCTCTTTCTCTCTCTCTCTCTCTCCTCTCTCTCTCCTCTCTCTCTCTCTCTCTCTCTCTCTATTCTCTGTGTCACTACCTCTGAATGAAAACACACACACACACACACACACACACACACACACACACACACACACACACACACAACAACACACATAAACACACACACCACACAATACACACCACACACACTCTCTCTCTCACACACCCCACACACACCACATCACACACCCCCCACACACACAAACAAACACACACACACACACAGACATGGAAACACACACCACACACATAAACACACACACCTCTCTCTCTCTCTCTCTCTACCCACACACACACACACACACACACACACACACACACACACACACACACACACACACACACGACCCTCCACACACACACACACAGAGTAACGTACAGCCACGCACAAAACTGAAGCGCTGCACTATTGCACTACATCTGTAGAATCATCATATAATGAGTGAGCCCTTCGGGACTAAGCTGATGCCTCGAGTCCTTTGAAGCGGGTTCCTGGGGAATACTAAACTGCATTTTTCAAACAGGCTCTCATCAAGCTTTGCTGTCAAACTATGTTTTGATCATTCAGGCGATAAATTAGCTTTCAGAATAACCAGGGAATGAAAGAACAACTAAATAAGCCACACGAGCAATATAGGTCATTATATATGATTTATCAGCTGATGATATTATCTTTTAACAAACGCAAACGAAAAAAAAAAAGAGAACAAACAAACATGACACAAAGAACCAAACAAACACACTTATCACATCCAATAACAATCGAACAAACAAATAAAAAAAATGACTCAATCAAACAAATACACAGTAAAACTAGGCTACAGCTGAAATGATTGAAATGGATGCCATACAACCAAGGTTGTTTACAATAATCTCTCTTGTGTACCTCAGACAATCCAGATCTAAAAATTACCACACACATACAGAGAGAGAGAGAGAGAGAGAGAGAGAGACAGAGACAGACAGACAGACAGACAGAGAGATAGAGAGAGAGAGAGCAAGCTCACGTACACACACACACACACACCACAACACACACCGACACACACACACACACACACACACACACACACACACACACACACAACACACACACACACACACACACACACACATTCATACACATCAAATGAAGACGAAATACCATTAAATCTAGAACAGATATTTCTGACAAAGGTACTAGGTACATTTTGTGGTGTATTCTGAGAGTAAGTAGACAGCATGGTCTACCTTCGAATCAGACACTTTATTACTGAAGGATAATGATAGCACATAGGTCATAATCAACCCGTCTTACGGACAGCCTTTGTTATTTTACAGAAAAATAACATAAACACAAAACTGAGAAATCGGAAATCCACGAAGATCGCGTACTTATAGAGAAAGCAGACAGGAGTGGCGCAAAATGTCGGCCAACTGCCCTTTGTCAAGCGTAAACGGAAGATAGCAAGCGAACAAACAGCAAATACAAAAACTAGAAGAAAAAAGGCTAAAACTGTCTTTACTGTTGTTTGTTCGTTTGTGATCTTACGTTTACGCTTGACAAAAGGCCAGTTGGCCGAAAATATGCACCTGTCTTGTTAATTGTATTAACTACGCGTTTTGATAATATTTTCGTGTTTTTTAAAAAAAAAAAAAAAATGGTTCCCGTTTGCTTGAACCACGGGCAGTCGCATTTGTTTTGGGTAAAATCCAGAGAAAAATAAAACTAAACAAATGAAAGTAATTCATAGAAGAAAGAAAATAAATAAAATGCACGTACATTACAAGCATAACAACAGAGAAAACCAAGAAAATGAAATAATCATTGAAAAGAAATGAAAGAGGGAAGGGAGTAGATGAGGGTGGCGAGACGTACGTACTGTATTACCACGATGAAAAAAAGATGTACTACATCATACAAAAGATGCGTATCACACGATCAAACCGTCTGACAAAAGAATGAGCAGCAAATGTAGACACACATAAATGCATGTCAGTCCCTGAAAAGAATAACAACAACAACAACAAAACAATAACAAGACCTTTAACACAAGTAGTTTGTAGTAGTAGCAGTAGTAGTAGTAGTAGTTAGTAGTAACAGCAGTAGTAGTACTTTTCAGTAGTAGTGATAATAGTAGTAGTAGTAGTGGTGGTAAAAGTAGTAATAATAGTATTAGTGGTGGTGGTGGTAATGGTGGTAGTGAATCGAAAAACAAACTAAGAAACGAACAAACACGTAAACTACAAACAGAAAAAAAAGAAAGTAAACAAAGCATTAAGAATAAACAAAGGAAGGAGGATGTGTCAATTCTAATGCTGAGATGAAAATAGAGTAATTGTAGCACATACAATGTTACGGTTGTTATGACATGAATTATAAAAACAATCATTTCCATATGTCAACCAGTCAAGAGCTTTAGAAATTCATGAGAGACTAAGGCAGACATACATAAATTAAATACATGTGAACCCATACAACAGCAGTCGAAGCAATAGCAGCAGCAGCTGCTGCAGCAGCAGTAGTAGTAATAACAGTAGTAGTAGTAGCAGTAGAGGTTACAGAAGTACTAGTATAGCACTAGTAACATGCGTAGTAGTAACAAAAGCAACAATTATATAAAAAAAATCATAACAATAATGATAATGAAAAGAGAAATATCATGAATTATTGGCATCGTTGTAAAGTACACCTGAGCAAATCCATGGGTTGGTCAGTTCAACTAATTTAAACAATAATGTATGAATACGGAAGAATTGCACTAAAACTAACATGAACAAGGATCAAAGCAACAATGAACAACAAAGACACAAACACAGAAACACCGCATCCACATTTTTTTTTAATTAGAATCGTCAAGTCAGATTTCCCCCCCAACCAATTATACGGAAAAGAGGGTGGGGGTGGGGGGGTGTCTTTGAAATCTCTTCTGCGGTTATTCTGCCACAGAGCTATCATACTGCGTCATTGAATTGACGTTTTTCGGCCAAATCTCTAAGGCTTGCCCATGGTATTTCATTTAAAGCTAGCTATTGTTGGGAGACTATTGTCACGATCACATCACTGACGACACAGTACGACAAGGCACACAATGATAGATACAAACGACGCATTAAGAGAGGTTAACACATTTTGTGTTGCCTTATTACTAAGCGATAGCGTTTTATTGCAGTCTATTGTGATATTGCGCCTTAATGATCGGCACATGGTAAAGATCACATGGCAGTTTAAAATAGCGAATAGCAGGTTTGCGCCCAGTTGTCCAGTATAAAATATCGGAGAGATAGGACAGCAGCCAAAGTCTCACATGGTCAATCCACTGTAACAAAAAAAAGTTAATATGAATGTGAATATATGAATATATGAATATGAAAATAAAAAATAATGTCTACAAAATCAACATTACTTGGAAGTAGTGCCTTACACTCCATTATTCTTCTTCCATCAGCTGCCATAAGTTTGCATATGGTACACGTGTGACCTCAATTTATTTAAGATTTAGAGATTTTCATAAAGCTAGTGTATTGATTTGTGTCAATGAAAAAACATTTTAAAAAACCTCATCAATCAGCTTTTGGACAGTAGGGTTCCTTATCTGTCAGAATGCTTACATTTCCCCAACTAAGTCAGTTACTCATTCCTGGTTTGTGAACTAGTGGTGTGTGTGTGTGTGTGGTGTGTGTGTGTGTGTGTGTGTGTGTGTGTGTGTGTGTGTGTGTGTGTGTGTTGTGTGTGTGTGTTGTGTGTGTGTGTGTGTGTGTGTGTGTGTGTGGTGTGTGTGTGTGTGTGTGTGTGTTGTGTTGTGTGTGTGTGTGTGTGTGTGTGTGTGTGTGTGTGTGTGTGTGTGTGTGTGTGACAGAGGAAGGATGATGGCTTGGATCATGAGTTACACACGTCACTTGCCTCCTGTCTTCCCCCCCCCCCCCTCCTTCAGTTTTCGTGTACTTTGTGCCCTGGAAGCGTCATCGTTGTTGGCAATTCTTTCATAAATGATGAGAGTACACACCATGATCTGATTCTTGAATCGAGATTTAACACATTACGAGTATCATTATTAGTATTTGTATTTGAAGATGTATTAGTATTAGTATTTGTCTTAGTATTAGTAATTCGTGTGCTTGACATTCTCTTCTAAATAACCTCACGTGAAGCTTATTTAGCCTAATCGTATCTTCCACCTCAATGCAAAAAAAAAAAAAATCACTTCAAGACAATGTGTGATATTGTGTTCTTTGCACTGAAAACCCTTCTCATTTCAATATAAAAAAAATAATATACTGTCTCCACAATTTTAACAACCCTCTTCTCTTCCCATTTACAACTCTCCTCCTCACTCATCAATATGCAACTGAATCCAGCGTTGTTCCTCACAATGTCATGTTCTCAGTGACATGCTAAAAGAAAGACCTGGTAGCACGTGCTTTTATAACAAGAGCGGTCTGTGAAGTCACAATGACCTTTGATTGCCTCCTGTTGGCCCGTGGGCTTGTGGATAATATCTGTAAAGTTGGAATCATGGTATTGCGTGTTGGGGACGTTCTGTCCCTGAGGGGAAAGCAGTTTTGTTGTGATGGTTTGTGTTTATTGATGTTCCTTTACCTTTCCTTTGGAGAATATGAAAGGGTCAGATCACATACATTGATTACCAGTTAATCAATGTGCGCGTGTGTGTGAGTGTATATGTGCGTGTATGTTTGTGTGTGTGTGTGTGTGTGTGTGTGTGTGTGTGTTGTGTTGTTGTGTGTGTGTGTGTGTGTGTGTGTGTGTGTGTGTGTGTGTGTGTGTGTGTGTGTGTACTCATGTGTGTGTGTGCATGTGTGTGTGAGTGAAAGAAAGACAAACAGACAGACAGAGACAGACAGACAGACAGAGACAGACAGACAGAGAGACAGACAGACAAAGACAGACTCAGAGAGAGAGAGAGAGAGAGAGAGAGAGAGAGAGAGAGAGAGAGAGGGGGGGTAATGGCTTGGATTATGGGTCACACATCTAACTCACCTCGTGTCTCCCCCCCCCCCTCCCGTTCAGTTTACGTGTACGTGTGTTTCGTGTCCTGGTTGCTTCACCATTGTTGCTGATAGCTTTTACAAATGATTAAGATGTGCGCCTTGATTTGATTCTTGAATCAATACTTGGCACCTTATAATTTTATCATCATCATCATCATCATCATCATCATCATCATCATCATCATCATCATTATCAATATCAATATCATCACCATTATATTATTATTATTATTATTATACTAGTATTATTATTACTATTATCATCATTATTATTATCATCATTATAGCTATAATTGTTATGATCATTATCATTATCATTATTAGTGTTATCTCGTATGCTTGACATTCTCCTCAAAACAAACTGACTGGAAGTTTATTTGGCCCAATCAGATCTTCCAATTCAATGAAAAAGAAAACACTTAAAGACAACGTGTGATATTGTGTTCTTTGCACCAAAACCTATGTTAATTTCAATATGAAAAGTATAAAACAGTCTTCACAATTTTAACAACCCTCTTCCCTTCCCATTTACAACTCTCCTCCTCACTAATCACAGTGCAACTGAATCCAGCATTGTTCCTCACAATATCATGTTCTCAGTGATACTCTTTAAAAAGATCTGGTAGCACGTGCTTTTATAACAAGAGCGGTCTGTGAAGTCACAATGACCTTTGATTGTCTCTTGTTGGCCCGTGGGCTTGTGGATAATATCTGTAAAGTTGGAATCATGGTATTCCGTGTTGAGGACGTTCTGTCCCTGAGGGGAAAGCAGTTTTGTTGTGATGGTTTGTGTTTATTGATGTTCCTTTACTTTTCCTTTGGAGAATATGAAAGGGTCAGATCACATACATTGATTACCAGTTAATCAATGTGCGTGTGTGTGAGTGTATATGTGCAGTGTATGTTTGTGTGTGTGTGTGTGTGTGTGTTGTGTGTTGTGTGTGTGTGTGTGTGTGTGTGTGTGTGTGTGTGTGTGTGTGTGGTGTGTGTACTCATGTGTGTGTGTGCATGTGTGTGTGATTGAAAGAAAGACAAACAGACAGACAGAGCAGACAGACAGACAGAGACAGACAGACAGACAGAGACAGACAGACAGAGAGACAGACAGACAGACAGAGACAGACTGAGAGAGAGAGAGAGAGAGAGAGAGAGAGAGAGAGAGAGAGAGAGGGGGGTAATGGCTTGGATTATGGGTCACACATCTAACTCACCTCGTGTCTCCCCCCCCCCCCCCTCCCGTTCAGTTTACGTGTACGTGTGTTTCGTGTCCTGGTTGCTTCACCATTGTTGCTGATAGCTTTTACAAATGATTAAGATGTGCGCCTTGATTTGATTCTTGAATCAATACTTGGCACCTTATAATTTTATCATCATCATCATCATCATCATCATTATCAATATCATCACCATTATTATTATTATTATTATTATTATTATTATTATTATTACTAGTATTATTATTAATATTATCATCATTATTATCATCATCATTATAGCTATAATTGTTATAATCATTATCATTATCATTATTAGTGTTATCTCGTATGCTTGACATTCTCCTCAAAACAAACTGACTGGAAGTTTATTTGGCCCAATCAGATCTTCCAATTCAATGAAAAAGAAAACACTTAAAGACAATGTGTGATATTGTGTTCTTTTCACCAAAACCTATGTTAATTTCAATATGAAAAGTATAAAACAGTCTCCACAATTTTAACAACCCTCTTCCCTTCCCATTTACAACTCTCCTCCTTTGGAAAATATGAAAGGGTTAAATGTTTCAAATTGATTACCAGTTAGTAAATGTGTGTGTGTGTGTGTGGTGTGTGTGTGTGTGTGTGTGTGTGTGTGTGTGTGTGTGTGTGTGTGTGTGTGTGTGTGTGTGTGTGTGTGTGTGTGTGTGTTAGTGTGTGTTTGTGTAGTTCTGTATGTGTAAGAACAATTATAATTTGCTACTTTACAAGCCCTCTCTTTTATATAGTGTGTGTGTGTGTGTGTGTGTGTGTGTGTGTGTGTGTGTGTGTGTGTGTGTGTGTGTGGATGGGTGTGCGTGTGTGTATGTGTGTGTGCGTGTGTGTAGAGTGTGTCTGTGTGTACGTTGTGCGTGCATGTGTGTGTGTGTGTGTGTGTGTGTGTGTGTGTGTGTGTGTGTGTGTGTGTGCGTGTGTGTATGTGTGTGTGTCTTTGTTTATAATATCTGACTTAATGTTATATATTAGCATGGCTTGACCATTTATTTGTTTTCGCTGCAGCTGAATAGTATCTGTGATCCCAAAGACATGCAATAAGCCTTACTCATAAAAGTTCCATGCTCCCACAAGAGGCTCTGCAGATCACAATTGGAAATGGAACCCTTAATGCGAAGTTTCAAATTACAGTAACTGTCAGTATGAGCGGACCATGAGTGTGTTCATGTCTTTACGTCCAGTTGTACATTCATGATCAACTATCGGAATGGGCGAGACATCATTAAACAGGCTTGCTTTTTCTTCTGTTTTCTTGTATTTCTTTTTTTCCCACCATGCCACCCTCTTAATACATTGAACACATCTCTGTATTGTATCAACCAAAAGCAAGGTCATCGTAAGAACAGGACGTAAAGCTCAAATAATCTTCATTATCTTCATATTCATTGATTTTGTTATGGTGGATTCACCAGGTGAAACTCATGCTGCTCTCCCCTCCAAATGTTTCAACTGCCGTGCATCTTTAGAGTGTGTAGGCCTGAAAGATCTTTTCTGCACATTTCTTCAATGTTTTGCATATTTAAAAAAAAAATCTTGACGAAAGTTTCTACCTGTTCTTCTTCTTCTTGTTCTTGTTTTTTTTTTTCTTGTTCTTGTTTTTTTTTTTACTTGTTCTTGTTTTTCTCCTTTTTGTTGTTCTTTTCATTCTTCTTGATCTTGTTCTTGGTCTTCATCTTCTCACTCTTCTTGTTGTTTTTGTGCTTGTCCTAGTTCTTGTTCTTGTTCTTGTTATTATTATCATTATTGTTACTATTGTTATTTAGTATTATTTGTTATTGTTGTTATTATCATTATTTTTTGTTATTGTTATTGCTATTATTATTTTATTATTATTATCAGTATTATCATTTTATTATCAGTATTACTATTATAATCAGAATGTATCATCATCATCATCTTCGTCATCATCATCATCATCATCATCATCATCATCATCATCATCACCATAACTCTCATTATTTATGCTTCTGGGAAAATGGAATTTGAAGTTGAACACAACTCTGGCCGTACTCTGCGACACACTAAACTGCTTGAAGGTCTTCAGCTCGTGCGTGTATGACAGGAAAACCTGTGAAGTGACTCACGACCTTTGAGTGCCTCTTGTTTGCCTCTGGGCTTCTGGATAATATCTACACAGATAGACCAATGGTATTGCCTGATGGAAACGTTTTGGTCCTAAAGGGCAGGCGTTTTCGTTATTATGACTTCTGTATTTTCGTTCCTTAGTAAGTAAAGGGCTGAAAAGTGAATGGTGATTTAGATGGATCAGATTGAAAGATTTGTGGATGCGTGTCTGTGGAGAGAGAGAGAGAGAGAGAGAGAGAGAGAGAGAGAGAGAGACAGACAGACAGACAGAGAACAGACAGACAGACAGACAGAGCAGACAGAGATAGAGAGAGTGTGTGTGTATTTATGTTTTGTTTGTTTGTTTGTTTGTGTGTATGTGTGTGTGTGTGTGTGTGTGTGTGTGTGTGTGTGTGTGTGTGTGTGTGTGTGTGTGTGTGTGTTGTTGTGTGTGGTGTGTGTGTGGTGTGTGTGTGTATGTGTGTGTGTGTGTGAGCATTTTTTTTTCAGCATGCACCCGTTGATATATGATATATGCGAATAAACATTTACAGTATGTTTTTGATAAGTAA
>CM060306.1:82978011-83013011 GCA_030674185.1 Monoplex corrugatus
GTTTATTACGCACCTGTTTTCTCATAGTGATCCTTAACTTTTTGTGCGTAGCTTATAATAAGTGTCCTGTTAGATTAGTTGCATAGATCGCTATACCAATAAAGCAGGGTTCATACATTCCCTTCTCTGGAGGGCCACGGTGTTTCTGTTTTTTGTGGGTTTTTTGTTTGTCTGTTTTGTTTTTTGTTTGATTGTTGTTGTTGTTTGTATGGTTTTGGTTTTTTTTTTACAATTAGTCACATTAGTTCAGTTAAAGTGTTGCTCTGATAACGTGGTGTAACGACATCGATGGGTGCAATACTCAAGTGGACAAGACGTCAGTCTTCCATTTGGATAATATGGGAACGATCCTGCCTAAGGTGCCTACCGTCGGGAGGTTTAAAGGTGGGAACTGTTCTGATATGTGATGTTGACATATTCATATTCGTATTCATATTCATATTCGTATTAATACTCATATTCATATTCATATTCATATTCATATTCACATTCACATTCACATTCACATTCACATTCACATTCACATTCACATTCATATTCATATTCACATTCATATTCATATTCATATTCATATTCACATTCATATTCATATTCATATTTCTCATCTATTTCTTATGTCACAGTGGATTAACTATGTGAATCTCAGGCTGCTCTTCCCGTTGAGAGCGCGTCGCCGCAAAGCAGCGCCACTCAATTGTTTTACCAAGACTTAAGAAAGGCAAGAAGGCTAACTGGTCTTCAAGAAGAGAGACAAGAGAAATCAACCTATCGCTCCAATGTTTTATACTATGTCAGCACAGCCAAAGCCCTATTCTTCACGATTTTCTACCACCATGGGATCTTTAGTGTGAACAAGCCAAAAGGCACAAGAGTCCGACTCTTTTTTCGTCCATTTCCGAAGGACTGGACGTTCAGTTCGATTTTCCGGTCAATCTGAGGAGAAAAGTGGATGCTTCAACAGGAAAGGAACCCTGGAACCTCGAGTTTAGTTACCTGCAGGCGAATGATTTCCTGTATGCAGACCTGCTACCCTCAAAATACCCCCGTATATGTACGCATGCAAAGTATGAAATAAGCACGTTAAAGATCACGTAAGTCCAGTCATTGTCTGGTGGTCTACGGAAACACGTAAACACCCAGCAAGTACGCCCATAGAGGACGGAATATGCAGACTGTGCCGCATTACATACCCCCTGCTCCGTGTTGGAAAAAAAAGAAAGATAAAGAAAAACAAACAAACAAACAAGCAAATAAACGTGAATACAAAAAACAAACAAACATAAAAAACCGAGGAACGCAGGGACACTGGACAAACCAAACCAAACAGAGACAGGCAGACAGATGGACACACACACATGTCTATCTATCTATCTATCTATCTATCTATCTATCTATCTATCTATCTATCTATCTATCTATCTATCTATCTATCTATTTATCTCTCAGCCTGTCTGTTTGTCTGTCTATGTATAAATGCATTCTCTCTCTCTTTCTCACTTTATCTATCTATCTATCTATCTATCTATCTATCTATCTATATATATATATATATATATATATATATGTGTGTGTGTGTGTGTGTGTGTGTGTGTATACAGAGAGAGAGAGAGAATGAGAGAAAGATAGAGAAAGAGAGAAAGAGAGAGAGAGAGAGAGAGAGAGAGAGAGAGAGAGAGAGAGAGAGAGAAAGAGATGGATATAAACTCAGAAGCATACTATGTATACAAAAGTATATTTAACTACCAAAACATGCCAGGGCATTTCCAAAATACGCAGGTGAAAAGACAGGTGAGCGCGTACATTGTGATGCTATTTCATCAGGTGAAGAAAGGGTAAGGAGTGGAGGATGGTAGGTCTGACAGCTAAATGGATTCGAGTTTGTATCAGTGTGAAAATCACGCATGGCTTATCTCTCTTAAACATCATTAACAGACTTCTCGGTTCCATTTCTGTCTGTCTCTCAATCCAAGACGGTGTTGTTTTATGGTGAAATACTACCTCGCTCCTTCCCGTTTAGTCTGTTTCCCTTTAGAGGGTTTTTGTTGTTGTTGTTTGTTGTGTTGTTGTTGTTGTTTTGTTGTTTTTTCAGGATTTTGCTCTCATTTCATTTTTGCCTACTTTCGCTGGATACCTTTTTGTTTGCCTTGCCATTCTTTCCTAAGGTGACCTACTTTCATAAATGTGGGCCTTTTATATCTGGCCGTGTCACTATTTTAGGCTGTTGCTTTTCAATGGCCTGTTTGATCTCATTTTAAAGGCTGCAATTATTTTTGATATATGAAATTGTTCTGAGGTTTGATCCCGGTTTCTCATTTTCATTGATTTTTTTAATATTTCATCTTGTGTTTTAATCCCCTGATACATTTTTCCACGAGATAATCTTGGTTGGGTTCTCTCAGCAGTAGTTTTCAACACACTATTATATTATATAGCTGCCAGACCTAGACCATCTACGGACGGCCGATTAACAACTGGAACGGTTCTATCAAAGATGTTTGAGCAATGTCAGTATGGAAGACAACCGCATCTTAAAGAGGTTCCTGTGTACAGGAGAGCTGAAGCAAGGATATCTTGATCATGGAAGACGAGCAGAGTGATACCGCATACTCCGAAGACCGTCCTTACGAGCTGTGCCATCAACTTCACCCGTGGGGAAGACATTGCCCACAACAGGGTAAAGGCAACAGCGATGCACGTGAAGCACAATCACATGTGAACGGCCTAGAACAACCGTTATTTAACAGGAGAGGGTCCGTCAGAAGCAGAACTTCTGGCTGTAGAACTTCTTCACATGTGAATCCTGTAAAAGAATATGTGTATCTGGCATTGGTCTTGTGCCTTATATGAAGACCAGTACAAGGTGGTAAGGGACCAGTATGCATTACTCATCTGTCGGATCGACAGCAGAGAGTCCATCGCCACCATCACCACCACTACCACCACCATCATCAGCTTCTTCTTCTTTTCTTCTTCTACTCTTCTTCTCTTCTCTCTCTCCTTCCTTCTTCTTCCCCTTCTTATTTGTACTTCCGTATTGTTTGCTAAATGTGTGTGGTCTTTAGTTTAATGTCTACTGCCTATTTCGTATGTTTGTTCTTAAATTGAATGTGATGACTATACACATTTTCTAATATGAACATCTATATGTGATATATGAAAAATACAACAGAATTCGTGTTTTTCTTTGTGTGCGTGTGTGTGTGTGTGTGTGTGTGTGTGTGTGTGTGTGTGTGTGTGTTGTGTGTATCGTGTGTGTGTGTGTGTGTGTGTGTGTTGTGTGTGTGTGTGTGTGTGTGTGTGGTGTGTGTGGTTGTGTCTGTGTGTCTGTGTGTCTGTTGTCTGTGTGTCTGTGTGTGTCTGTGTCTGTGTGGATTGTCATCCAGCATAGATGTTTTAATGGAAATACCAGCACGGTAGAAAAGCAATCGAAAACACACAAAATGCATTTGTATCAACACAGTCTCCAAATCGACTGAAGCTTCATTAGTCTTTAACTTGAGATATTTTAATTGTCGTGACGTTTTTAATTCTGCCCTGAAACTAAGTTAACTAGAAATGGTGACATCAATAAATAAAATGTAGACTAATTCTTTGCCCATCAGTAGCTGAGCCTGCTTTTTTTCAAAGTGAGAAAAGTAAAAGAACAGTAACCAGAAAAAAATCAACAAAAAAAAAAAAAAAAAAGAACAGAACGCGTGTTTATAATAACCAGACAAGGCAGGTGAAAATTGTCGGCCAATTGGCCTTTGTCAAGCGTAAGATCACAAACAGACAAACACCAAATACAAAAATTAGGAGAAAGAACATTCTCAACTAACCAGAGAGCACAAAGTAAATAACACAATGACAACCGAGCATATGTTATGCAATCATCTTAAGCGGTATACTGACTTGCGTATATCATAATATATCTTCATCATGGTGCAGTATCGCTACATACACTACATACCCAGTACATATGTAGCAATACAGCATAAAGCCACTACAAGTTCAGTACATATGTACGATATAATTATGTCCCTCTTATTGCAAAACAGCAAAAACTAGAATATAATTTTCACAAGACAAACACTGATTGGTAAAAAAAAGCATTCGTCCTCTCATATTTAATTTCGAACTGTTTTTGAGAGTCTGTTTTAATCAAAAGTGTTGTTTTATCCAAACTGCACAATGTCCTTAAATTCACTACGATCTTGATTCCTGAAGAGACACTCATGGATTTTGACTTCCTTTCACAACATTGTTCTTCTGTTAATGCTGTTTCCTAGAGAGACCCTCTTTAATTTTGAATTAATTTCAGATGTGTCTTTTTTCTGCTGTGTTGTCCCCTACAGGACTGTCTTTCGTGACGACATGCATACACCACATTACTGACGCATTATCAATGCTCTCATCATCACTACTACCGCCCTAAAGGGTTGCAGTTTTATTTTGACTAATTTCGATTAATTGATATAGCGTGACAGAACGAGGAACACCACACTGTGGTTGTAGAAGGAAGGATTATTTCCTGTTTCAAAGCAATCATTGACGAGAAACAAAAACGAGGCGTGATTTGAAGGAAGGACGAACAAAAAATGGCGTCAGCTAAGAAGATTAATTCAAAGAAAATTTACAATGTGTACTACCTTGATTAATCTGAAAGGTATAACTATGAATGTGTGTGTGTGTGTGTGTGTGTGTGTGTGTGTGTGTGTGTGTGTGTGTGTGTGTGTGTGTGTGTGTGTGTGTGTGCGTGTGTGTGTGTGCTGTGTGTGTGTGTGTGTGTGTGTGTGTGTGTGTGTGTGTGTTCTGTGTGTGTGTGTGCGTGCGTATAGAGGGGGGGGGGGCGTGTGTGTGTTTCGTATGTGTGCTTGTGTACCAAAAAAACAAAAACAAAAAAAACCCAGTAATTCTCTTGAAGAGATGCTTATAGGAGTTCTATTATTCAAGCATTTTATATAAGAAAATTTAACGTAATTTCTTTCTCTTTCATTTCCTGAGCAATTTCAACAATTCTAGAAGCCATTGTTGTGGTGTCATTCTCTCTTCTGCTATCCCAGAGAACTATTTCACTGTTTGTTTGCTTAACTCTCTGTATGCCTCTCTCTCTCTCCTCTCTCTCTTCCTCTCTCTCTCTCTCTCTCTCTCTCCTCTTTGTTGTTGTTGTTGTTGCTCTGTGTTTGTTTTCTGTGTTTTCTGTTTCTCTCTGTCTGTATGTCTTTTCTCTCATCTCTCTCTCTTTCTTGTCTTTGATCTGTTGTTGTCTCTACATGTAGTGTATCTGTCTGTCTGTCTGCTGTCTGTCTGTCTGCCTGTCTGTCGTCTGCCTGTCTCTCTCTCTCTCTCTCATCCTCTCTTCTCTCTCTTCTCTGCCCTCTTTCAGTCATGAATGAATAAACTGAAGTGAAATAAACAGCACGGAATATGTACAGTCTTTGCATACATCTGGACTGGTTGATGTTTAGAAAACTGATATCCTGTGGCACTCAGTGTCTGATTCGTTCACACATTTTTGGTCATAGCAATCATTTACGTCTCCATATGTCATAACATCTCTTGTTATTATGACCTGCCATTTGGGGGCTGGAAAGGAGAAGAAAATTCAATTTCGGGATCACAATTTCCACCATCTTATACATTTCAATCGCTGTGCCTTTCGTGTGTACTGTGGAATTGTGTGTCTCTCTCTTTTAGGGGATTTATTTTACTCGGTCTGTTTATCTTTGCTCGAAAAAGAGAGCCCCGATTCGGTTTTTTGTTTGTTTGTTTGTTTGTTTTGTTTTTGTTTTTGTTTTGTTTTTTTCGCGTTCAGATAAGTGATTTTTAGACAATGAATGAGAAATGCCTTTTAATCAGAACTCCTTTCTTTCTTTTTCGAAATTGGTAGAGATAAAGAGATACGTTCTTTCTTTGTGCATCTGTGTAGTTTTGATTTCCTTCTTCCAATTTAGTATTCTTCTCACTTAACAGAGTACGCAATACTCAATATGAATCATGATATAATATTACTTTACACTCCTAGACAGTGAGAAAAGCGTAGACTTTTTAAGGTTGAAATTTCAAGCGATAAGAAAGAAAAAGAAAAAACGCTCACAATTATGAATATATTGATAGCGGTTATTTTGATGGCCTTTAATATTGAATTTAAATTAATGCTTTGATATTTAGACCTAACCTATGCTTCTGCCAACAGCTGAGCGTATCATAGGCGTGTTCAGAAGGCTGAGACCACAGTTAAGTCTCACCCACTTTAATGTCTTTGTATCAATGAGAGTGATGTTCAGTTTTCGTGATCAACATTGCATGCATCTGTGTCTCTCAGGCCTGGTTGATGACAGAATATGTTACGAATTTAAGCGAAGAATACACCCCTTTCACGCAGTCGCAGTTTCAGAACTGGACTCCCTAGCATCGTGATCAACATCCCCATCATTATGAAATCAAAAAGGAAACACAGCACTGTGAAGTTTATTATACTTTACTATGACCTAACAGTAATATCTCTGATTCCTTTGACTGCTGCCAAACCTAAATGAATTCAAGTTGGGGTCCTTAGCATCAAAGTTCACGCGGGTTGATTTTGGTCCTCTCCCCCACCAAGATCCCTCCCTTTGGTTCCCTGCACCAATTTCCTACCTCTTGGTTCTAACCACACCACCCCCATTACCTCCCATTGATTCTTCCCCTTCTCCCCCCTCTAGTAAACTCCCATTGGTTCTCCCGCCCCAAGTTCCCTTCCATTAGTTCTCCCTCTCAAGTACCCTCCCTTTGGTTTCCCACCAAGTTCCCTCCCATTGGCTCCCCCGCCCCAAGGTTCCTCCCCTTGGTTCTACCCCCCCCCCCCCAAGCGTTCTTCTTCCATGAGTTCCCTCCAATTGTTTCCCTCACCAAGTACCTAGCGTTTGGTTCTCCCCCCCCCCCCCAATTCTCTCCCATTGGCTCTCCCTTCCCAAGTTCCTGCCCTTGGTTCTCCCACCCCCAAGTTCCCTCCTCTTGGTTTCCCCCACCCACCCACCCTCAATTACCCACCCAATGGTTCTCCTACCGCAAGTATCCTCCCCTTGGTTCTCCCCCAAGTTTTTCCCCTTTGGTTCTAAACCCCTCATTTACCTTCCGTTGGTTCTCTCTCCCCATGTAAACCTATTGATTCTCCCGCAATCCCCCTCCCCCACACAAGTGCCTTCCCATTAGTACTCTCTTCCCAAGTTTCCTCCCATTCGCTTCCTCCCGAAGGACCCTCGCTTTGGTTCTCCCCCTCCCCCCAAGTTCCCCCAAATGGTTCTCCCTCTCCAAGTTCCCTCCCATTCTTCGTCTCCCCCCCCCCCTAATGCCCTTCCATTGGTTTTCCCACCCAACTTCACATCCCTTGGTTTTTCCCTACCCAAGTTCTCTTCCATTGGTTCTCCCCTTGGGTTTCCCCACCAAGTTCCCTCCCCTCGGTTCTGCCCCCCCCCCCCAAATTACCCTCCCATAAGTCCCAAGTACACTCCCTCTTTTTGGTCTTCCCTTCCCAAGTTTCCTCCCTTTGGTTCTCCCGCCCCCAAGTTCCCTCCCATTGGATCTTACGTCCCCAAATACCCCCTTGGTTCCTCCACCAAGTTCCCTCCCCTTGTTACTCCTGCCCCCATGTTCCCTCCCCTTGGCTCTAACCCCCCATTATCCTCCCATTAGTACTCAGCCCCCATTACCCTTCATTGGAATTTGGCCCCTCCCCCCAAGTAAACTCCCATTGGTTCTCCCACCCCAAGTTCCCTCCCATCTTTTGGTTCTCCCCTCCCCCAAGTTCCATCCCCTTAGATTCCCCCTCCCCAAATGCCACTCCCATTGGATTTCCACCCCCGAGTTTCCTCCCCTTGGTTCCCCCACCAAGTTCCCTCCCCATGGTTCTCCCCCTAAGGCCCTCCCATTGTTTCTTCCCCTAAGTTCCCTCCCATTGGTTTTCCATCCCCACCCCCCAAATACCCTTCTATTGGTTCTCCCTCTCCATGTTCCCTCCCATTGTTTCCCTCACCAAGTGCCTTCCCTTTGGTTCTCGCCCTCAAGTTCCCTCCCCTTGGTTCCTCCCCAAGTCCCTCTTGTTCTCCTCCTCTTAGATCTCTCCCCTTAGATCCTTGCCCCAAATTCCTTCAATCGTTCTCCCCATCCTTTAATTATCCTCCCATTGATTTTCCCTCCCGAAGTACCCTCCCTTTGGTTCTCCACCCAGATTCCCTCCCTTTGGTTACCCCCCCCCCCCATTTATCATGTCATTGGTTCTCTCTCCCCATGTACCCTATTGATTCTGCCCCCCCCCCCCCCGAAATTCCCTTCCATTAGTTCTCCCTCCCCGCGTTCCCTCCCATTCTTTCTCCCCCTCACCCCTGAATACCTTCCCCTGGTTCTCCATACCCAAGTTCCCTCCCCTTGTTCTCCCGCCCCCAAATTTCCTCCCCTTGTTCTCCCGCCCCCAAGTTTCCTCCCTTTGGTTCCCCTCCAAGTTCCGTGCCCTTTGTTCCCCCCCCCCCCCATTTACCCTCCATTGGTTCTCCAACCGACCCCCAAGTTCCCTCCCATTAGTACTCTCTACCCAAGTTCCCTCCCTTTGGATTCCTCTCCAAATACCCTCCCTTAGGTTTTCTATACCCCAAGTTCCCTGCCTTTGGTTCCTCCCCACCCCCCACCAAGTTTCCTATCACTGGCTTTCCCTATACACGTTCTCTCCCCTTCTTACTCCCGCCCCCAAGTACTCTCCCCTTGGTTCCCCTCACCAAGTTCCCCTTTCCTTGGTTCTCCCTACCCATGTACCCCGTTGGTCCTCCATCCACCAAGTTCCATCCCCTTAGTACCCCTCCCCCATTACCATCCCACTGGTTCTCCCCACCCCATTACCCTCCCTGTGGTTCTCTTCCCCCCAAGAATCCTCTCATTGGCTCTCCCCCAAAATACCTTCCCATTGTTTCCCCCCGCCCCAAGCACTCTCCCATCCCCCCAAATTACCCTCCCTTTGGTTAAACCTTTACGAATTCCCTCCCATTGGTTCCCTCCCATTGGTTCCCTCCCATTGGCCCTCCCTCTCCAAGTTCCCTCCCATTGGTTCTGCCTCCCCAAGTTCCCTCATTGGTTCCCTGCCCAAGTTTCCTCCCTTTGGATCTTCTGCCCCAAATTACCCTACCATTGGTTCTCCCTACCCAAGTTTCCTCCCATTGGTTCCCTCCCCCTGGTTCTGCAGTCACCAAGTACCCTTCCATTGATTCTCCCTACCCAAATTCCCTCCCTTGGTTCTCACCCCCCCCCCCAAGTAACCTCCCATTGGTTGTTCCCCCGAAGTACTCTCTCATTGGTTCTCCCACCCACCTCAAGTATCCTCCAATTGATTCTCCCCCACTCCAAGTACCCTATTATTGGTTGCCCCCCCCCCCCCAGTACCCTCCCATTGTTTCCCTCACCAAGTACCCTCCCTTTGATTCTTCTTCTCTGAAGCTCCCTCCCAATGGCTCTCCCCCAGGTTCCCTCCCTTTGTTTATCCCCTTTTACCCTCCCATTTGTTCTCCCTCCCTGTGTACCCCTATTGATTCTCCTACCCCAATTTTCCTCCCACCCTCAAGTACTCCCCCCTTAGTTCTCCCGCCACCAAGTTCCCTCCCCTTGATACTCCCCCCCCCTCTCTCATTGGTTCTCGCACCCCATGTACCCTCCTCCCTTTGGTTCTCGCTTTGATCCAACCTCCATTTATCCCCTCGTTGGTTCTCCTTCCCCATGTACCCCTATTGATTCACCAACCCCCCCCCCCCCAGTTCCTTCCCAGTATTATTCCCTCCCCAAGTACCCTCCCTTTTGTTCTCCCCCACAAATTCATCCCCTTTGGTTCTCCCAACCCTGCGTTTTTCCGCCCCCAAGTACTCTCCCCTTGGTTCCCCAACCAAGTTCCCTCCCCTTGGTTTCCCATCCCCCAAAGTACAATCCCATTGTTTCTCCCTCCCCATTTACCCCATTGGTTCTCCTTTAAGTTCCCTCCCACTGGTTCCCTCCCCAAGTACCCTCCCTTTGGTTCTCCCTCCACTTAAGTACCCTTCCTTTGTTTCCCTTCCCAAGTAACCTCCTATTGGATCTCCAGCCCCCCCCCCCCCATGCCCCCAAGTTCCCTCCCATGGGTTCTCTCTGCCAAAGTACCCTCCCACTGTTTCCCTCCCAAAGTACCCTCCCTTTGTTTCTTCCCCTCACCTAAGTTCCCTCCCACAGATTCCCCCCCACACAAGTTCTCTCCCATTTGTTCTCCCCCTCCCCAATACCCTTCCACTGGTTCTCCCTGCCCAAATTCCGTCCCCTTGGTTCTCCCTACCCCAGACATCTCCCATTGGTTCTCCAGCCCTCTGAAGTTCCCTCCCTTTGGTTCCTTCCCCAAGTACCTCCCTTTGGTGCTCCACCCCCCTCCCCCCCACAAGTTCACTCCCTTTGGTTTTTCCCCCATCAATTTCTCTCCCACTGCCTCTCCCTACACAAGTTACCTTCCCTTCGTTCTCCCACCCCAAAGTTTCCTCCCATGGTTTTCCCGCCCACAGTTACACTCCCATTGGTTCTCTCCCCCCAAGTACTCTCCCTTTGGCTCTCCTTCCCCAAATTGCCTCCCATCTCCCACTCCCAAGTACTCTCACCTCGGTCCTCCCGCCCTCAAATACATCCCTTTGGGTCTCCTATCCCTAAATACCCCCCTTCCTTGATTCCTCCACAATTTACCTCGGTGAAGTTTCCTCCCCTTGGTTCTCCCCCATTATCCTCCCACTGGTTGTCCCCCATTACTTTCCCATTGGTTCTCCCCCCCCCCCTTCCAGTTACCCTCCCATTGATTCTCCCGCTCCAAGTTCCCTCCCATTGGTTCTCATCCGAAATTCCCTTCCTTTGGTTCTTCCACCAAGTTCCCTCCCTTTGGTTCCCCCCAAGTTACCTCCCATTGGCTCGCCCACCCCCAAGTTTCCTTCCCTTCATTTCCACTACCAGGTTCCCTCCCCTTGGTTCTCCCCCCCCCAAGTACCCTCCCATTGGTTCTCTCCCCCCCCCCCATACCCTTCCATTGGCTCTCTCCCTCTTATATTCCCTCCTATTGTTTCTCTCACCAAGTTCCCTCTCACTGGCTCTCCCGCTCCCCTTGGTCCCACCCATCAAGTACCGTCCCGTTGCCCCCCAAAGTACCGTTCCATTGATTCTCCCCTCCCCCATGTACCCCCATTGCCCCCCCCCCCATCCAAGTTCCCTCCCATTGGCTTCCCCACCCCCACGTTTCCTTCCGTTGCCCCCCCCCCCCAACCAAATTTCCTCCCCTCGGTTCTCCCCCCTCCCAAGTAAACTCGCATTGGTTCTCCGGCCTTATGTTCACTCCCTTTGTTCTCCCCCCAAGTCCCCTCCCCCCTTTGGTTCTTCCCCCTCCCCAATTTCCATTGGTTCTCCCTCCCAAAGTTCCTTCCCACTGTTTCACTCACCTCCACTCCACCCCCAAGTTTCCTCCCATTGGCTCCCCCTCCCCAAGTTCATTTCTCTTTGTCCCCCCCCCCCCCTCAATAACCTTGCTTTGGTTCTCCCTCAAGTTTGCTGCCTTTGGTTCTACCCCTCCCCCCCCTCATTTACACTCCCTCCGTTGGTTTTCCCTTCCCATGTTCGCTCCCTTTGGTTCTCCCACCAAGTTCCCTCCCTTTGATTCTCCCCCTAAGTTCCCTCCAATTGTTTCCCTCATCAGGTTACCCTCCTTTTGGTTCTAACCCCAAAATTCCCACCCACACCAAGTTCCCTCCCACCCTCAAGCACGCTCCCCTTAGTTCTTCTGCCCCCCAAGTTCCCTCCCCTTGGTTTTCTTCCCCCTTAATTACCCTCCTTTTGGTTCTCCCAAGTTGTCTCCCTTTAATCCCCCCCCCCCACCATTTACCCTCCAGTTGGTTCTCCCTCCCCATGTACCCCTATTGATTTTCCCACCCACTCCAGTTCCCTCCCATTATTAATCCCTCCCCAAGTACCCTCCCTTTGGTTTCCCCCCAAGTTCCGTCCCATTCGTTCTCCCCCTCCCCAATACCCATTGGTTCTCCCTACCCCAGTTACCTCCCCTTGGTTCTCCCGCTCCTATGTCTATCATCTGTCCCTTTTTCATCTCCTAAAGTTTGCTCATCTCAGACCCTCCCCAGTTTACTCAATTTTTTCCCCATCAGTCCCTTCTGAATTCCAAGTTCTTTCCGTCATTCACCTAAGTTTCCTCCCCTCCGAGTCTTCCCAAAAAGGTCTGTACTGTCGTTCTGTTTCCCAAAGTTGCCTCCCTCTCTCCTATGTTCCACCCCGTTCCTTCCCCTTGGTATCCTTACTTCAAAGTTCTCTCCCATCTCTGTCCCTTCCTAATCCCTGGAACACCTCTTAGTACAGTCCTTACCTTTACATTCCACAAAGTTGCAGCCTTTCTCCCGAAATTTATTCACCTGGTTTGGCCATGTTCGCCGCATGCAGGATACTCATATCCCTGAAGATTTGTACGGACAGCTCACTGCAGGATCCTGGCACACAGGGCGTTCACTGCTGTCACATAAAGAATCTTGCAAATGAGACCAGAGATCAGGTGATATCAGTGTGTCCACCTGCAAAGAGACAGCTACAAATCGCTGTGCCTAATGAAGGCCGTACGTGCAGGCATGGTCACTGCAGAGGAGAAATGATCTCCACTGTTGTTGGAGAATTGAAAATGAAAGCTTCACCAACGATCATCTTTCAACCTTCATGTACGTCAACTGTGCCGAGGACTGCCACTCAAAAGGTTATCGTGTTCAACCACACCTGATGCTGTTCACCATCCGACTCCTCAACCGAGTACATCCATTGTCTAATCAGATAGATCCATCAATTCAAACATTATTCTTTTGTTATTGTTCATGATGGTCCTAGATTTGCTGACCATTATAGAGGCAGGGATTCGAATCCAGATGGATGACCAATTTCTATTATAAAAAACAAACTTTGATCACAACAGAATAGCATCCAACAGTCAGGACCCATATGCTGTCTAGTCGCCTTAGACTTTAAGTTCGGGGCCAAAACATTTGCTTGACGAGGGTTTCTCCTCTGAGGACCTTCTGCTGCCCAGCTCTCCCCACAGTTTCTTGATACTGACACGTGAGTAGACCACTGACTTTCAGGAAAAGTTCAGCAGATGTCCACAAAAGACAAGATGACACAGGAGAAGACTAGATTTATGAACCATGTTGGCTGACTCCCCACCTTGCCTTCCTTCAGTTGCCTCTTCTTCCAAAAATGAATGATGTTCCCAGGATTCACAGAAAGGGTAGTTCATAGTTCATATTGCTTATAACCCAGCCGACTTCTAGAGCCTTATCAGGGCCAACATCACGTCAAAAAACAAAAACAGAAACAAAAAGCCCCGTTAAGATGAAAGACAACATTTAAAAACCATGCTCACCATTAACCTTGCAAATCCAAAATGCAATTAAAGAAAAAACAGACGTAAAATCACATCAGGTGAAATATATTGATCTCTTGTAAAAACTGGAAAATTGCATCAGGAAGGACGTCTCGGAAGAGGTTCTTTAAGGAGTCCGCCGTGTAGTGCTTTTGTCTCACATCGTACAAGTCCCAGCAATCGAGGAAGAGGTGTCTGATGCTCAACGGTTCGTCACACGATATACACCATGGTGCTTCTTAATTTTTCAAAAGGTACGAATGAGTGTGGGATATGTGACCCGTGTGTAACCTACATAACACTGTCTCTTTCTTACGGTTCCTGCAGCGGATGGGAGAATTTCTTTCAGGTTAGGGTGGATTTGGAAAAGTTTGCTATCTGTCTGTTCATTCCAGTCCTCCTGCCACAGATTTATCACGTAACCGTGTACTTTCGGTTTGACATCTGTGTAATGGATCACGGACATATTTTCCATTGTGGACTTCTTTGCCAGGTAGTCAGCCTTTTCATTGCCTCCAATACCAACATGGCCAGGAATCCAGGTAAAAACAATCCTAGAACCCTCATTTGTAAGAGTAGAATACAGTTCAAAGAGCTTCGCAAGTTCAGTGACTAATGTTTCGGCAAGCAATTGCCTGCAAATCGGAAAGGGAGTCAGAAAAAATAAGAAAATCTTTGCTCTCGTTTTGGTACTAAAATGGTGTCCAAATCCAAACACAGTCAGTTCAGCAGTATAAACGGAACTGTCAGATGGATTGTGTTTTGAAAATGCTCGATTGGAATCTTAGAGCAGAAGGCAGCGGCAGCAACTTCATGAATTCATCAGACTTGGATCCATCAGCGAAGATTCTGTGGGATGACGGAGATTTCTCACGCAGTTCCGCTTAAAACGATTTGTACGCCAGTGCACTGTTATTGTCTTTACAGAAGGAAGCAAGATCAAAACAAACCTTTGGTGTTTTCAAGGTCCATGGTGGGCTATCTGGAAACTTCGAGAAGTCGTTAACAACTGCTAAATTTGTATCTGCCTTTTCCATATGGGGACGGATACGGAGTGCTAAAGGATGAGTCACTTTCGGATGTTTTTCAAATTCACTTTGAAATCTAGGGTTGAAGACACAGTAGTAAGCTGGGTTTTCCTGTTCAGAGAACAGTTTCAAACAGAAGTTTAAGCTTAGTTTCAGTCTACGGTTCCTCAGAGAGGGCTCACCTGCCTCCGCATATAAACTATACACAGTTGTTGTTCTGAATGCACCAAGACATAGGTGTAGCCCTTGATGGTGAATGGGATCCAGTGCCTCTAGGTACGACGGTTTCGCAGACCCATATACTACGCAGCCATAGTCCAGTTTAGAGCGAATTAAAGCTCTGCACAGGTGTAGTAGCGTCTTCTTGTTGGCACCCACACGTCTGTATGAGCTACAACTCAAAGAATGTTCAGAGCTTTCTGGCACGAAGTTTGCTGAACGCCTGCATAGAAGCTTCCACTTGCATAAACTGCAAAATCATTTACAAACAGGGAACAGCCCGAGCCCTGCTGCACAGACTTGACAATGTTGTTGATCTTGATGCTGAACAGCGCAGGAGAGAGAATGCTCCCTTGTGGTACACCCAGCTCTTGCTCATGGATGTCCGACAGAGTAGCACCAACCCATACTTGAAATTGTCAATCAGCAAGAAAGTTTTGGAAAATCGCAACGCATGTAGATGACCCCGAAAACCCAATTCGTGTAGATCCATAAGAAATCCTGATTTCCAGGTGGTATCATATCCTTTCACCAAATCAAATAAGATAGCCAGTGCATGCTGTTTCTTCAGAAAAGCATTACAGATTGTCGTTTCAAGTGCAAGGCTAATTAAATGATCTATTGTGGAAAGATACTTGCGAAAACCGCTTTGTTTTTTTAGCCAAGATGCCATCATTCTCCAGTTTCCACATCAGTCTGTTATTGACCATTTTTCCTTCACTTTGCAAAGACAGCTGCTTAGGGCTATTGGCCGGTAATTGGATGGATTGGACAGGTTTTGGTATAGGGACGATCAGGGTTTTCCGCCACGTGGGAGGAAAGAATCCTGTCGTCCATATGTAATTGCATACTTTCAACAGAATTTCCAAACCCTTTTCCGGGAGATTCTTCACCAGTTTGTAATGAATTTCATCTAAGCCAGGAGAAGAGTCAGAGCAGGTCACAAGAGCATCTTTCAATTCTCCTAACGTCAGTGGAAGATTGTACTCTTCCGTGTCATCAGAGACGACGTTACAGGCTCTCTTTTCTTTCACGTTTCCGAAAAAGCGCCGATATATTGGCTGAGGAAGAGTTCTTTTCAATGGCGGACGCCAACATGTTAGAAACGGCTTTTTTTCAGTAATCAGACAATCGGACAGTTTCAGATGGTGGACACAGGGACAGGTGTTTTTTCCCTTTAATTTGTTTGATAATTTTCCACTTTATTTTTTGAGGTTCGGGACGTCAATTTCGAGCAAAAGTCTCTCCGTGATTGTTGTTTATTTCTTTTAAAGACATACCTCGACTTTGCTCACAGTTTTTGATGAGCCTGAACATTGTCCGCTGATGGACTTTGGAAGACGCGACGTTGAGCTTTCTTGCGCCCTTGTTTAATCTGTTTACATTCTGAAGTAGACCACAGTGGTTTAGGCATGTGCGCTTTTTTGACGATGTGGGAATTGCTTGTTTGGCACAGCTCAGGATAACTTGTGTTAGAGTGTCTACCGGATCATCACTTTGCATGACCCTTGGTTCCTCCAGATCGCTCCGGACAGCCCTCGCAAACAAAAATCCCAGTTAGCCATGCAACACAACAAGCGCTCCGATAAATACTCATGTCCAACGCCTGGATTCGTTAGACAACTGGAAGATGGTCACTTCCATGCAGATCATCCAGAACTTTCCACTCATAGTCCAAAACCAGTGAGGCATCACACACCGATAGATCTAAACAGGAAAGCGTACCATTTGCAGGATACATATATACTCCTAATCATAATGTAAGGGCCACTTCTTCCTTCCTCTCTAATTTGAAGTTGAAATAATTGACAATGTTTAGAATTGATTCTATGTTTTATTTCATCATTTCCACACCTGTTTTGGAAAAAGAAATTAGCACAATGACCCATTAGTGAACAGCACATGCATTTAAAGGAACATCCCCCCCTTTTCAAAAAACAGAAAGTGTCAGATTTGGCCAATCTGTTTTCAATATCGCGTGTGTCCGCCCCGAGCCTGGATGCATGCTTCACAGCGCCGATGCATCGACCCCACAAGGGTACGGAGTGTGTCCTGAGGGATGGCCGCCCACTCGATCTGCAGGATGTCGACCAGCCTGGCCAGGTTGCCCGTTGGGGGGGTGGTTGTCCCTGATGCGCCTCCCGAGCACATCCCAGAGGTGTTCAATTGGGTTCAGGTCAGGTGAGCACGCTGGCCAGGCCATACGGACGACTTCATGCTGCTCCAGGAAGTCGGTCACAAGGCGTGCTCGATGCGCAGGTGCATTGTCGTCCTGGAAGATGGCGCCTTGACCAAGGTCCACAAGCGCAGGCAGTGCCACCGCCGCCAGAACCTCGTCCCGGTACCGGACCCCGTTCAGGATGCCGTCAATGGGGAGCAGGGGGGTCCGGGTACCACGGCTCATGCCACCCCACACCATCACCGACCCGCCGCCGTACCGGTTATGCTCTTGGACAGTGGCGTCAGCGAACCTCTCCCCTTGACGTCGCACACACCCGAGCCCGGCCATCGTTAAAGGTCAGGGTGAACCTGGACTCATCCGAAAACAAGACCCGGGCCCACTGTTGCCTTGTCCAGGTCACGTGCTCCCTGGCCCAGGTCATGCGGCGCACTCTGTTGACCGGTGACAGCACGGGTCGGACGGCCGGTCTCCGTGACCTCAAGTTTGCCTCATGTAGCCGTCTTCTCACCGTGCTGCAGCTGATGTTAGCACCTGTTGCGTCCCTCAGCTGACCCCTCAAGGTCACCGCAGTGGATGCCCTTTCCCTCAGGACGGAGAGGGCAAGGTAGCGGTCTTGCTGTCTTGTCGTTACTCTGGGTCGACCCGTGTGACGCCTTTCCTGGACTGCTCCAGTCTCATTGAAGCGCTCCAGCAGTCTCTGGATTGTGGAATGCGACACTTCAAGTCGTCTAGCAACTTCCCGCTGCGCTAGGCCTTCATCAAGCAGAGCGAGGGCTCTCCCCCGCTGCTCATCCGTCATCCGTCGTCTTGCAAGCATGGTTAAAACGAACCAAGAACGGGTCCTTTTTATCCTCGTCTGCGGGCAACTTTGGCTGGAGTAGTGTTCAAAAAGGGCTTGCCTTGCACGTGCAAAGCGAATTTTGTCGCTACCTTGCCTGCGTCGTCAGAGAGACCCTGCTGAAGATTCGACAATTTCGTGTGGAAATTGTCTTCCTTGGGCCGCCCATTGCAAATCGGCAAATCCCCAAACACGTGCCAAAAGGAAACTGCAATGTTGTCTGAGCTCTTATCCATTCAGTTACGGCAACGAATTGGAGAAAAGAGTAAGAGAAAATAGGTTATTTCTCCTTTCAAAAATTGACTCAAAAACGTTCCTGGCCCTTCAATAATGACGTGTAGTATATGTCGGAGATCCATCGTTTAGACAGTATAAGTTTAAATCGGAGAAGATGTCTTCCCGAAAAAGACCATAAACAGCAGTATCTTCACTACCCCAAAGCGGGGAATGGCCATTCAAATGGCCCAACAACTAGAAAGGGTTTGGAAGTTCCTCGATCAAATCAACCAGTTCTTTTGTAACAGCAACAGATGGAGGGAGGTACACAAAGTAAATGGTTATTGCAAATCGGTGTTCAGATTAATAGAGCTAAACAAAACGGACCTGTGTAGGAGCAAACACACTCCACCTGTTACTCCTCCATCTTTATGTTGTGCTGGTTTTGAAACAATGTTGAAATTCCCTTCACGTACAAAAGTTGTTTGTAAAACAACTACAGCAGGCTGCAGGTCACAGCAAAGTAGCGGGAGCTCCTCTAGATTGGAGTTGACACCTCTTGTGTTCCAATGGACAAGACTCTGCATTGTTACCGGAACTACACAAGGCAAATTCAGTCCATGTACGTTTCGTCATCCTCAATTTGTAATGGAGTGTATTTATTTTTTTTCCGCTTTTTTCCAGGCGGTCAGACCTGATGGCTGCCTGCCTGTAGGAAGCGCGGGCTTAGGCCCTTTAAGTGCTGGAGGAGAGTTTTTCATCTTCACCATCTTTACTCTCTGCCTTCCTCCACTTACTGTGGAGTTGCTCCCGGACGGCCGGGGCGGGAGGGCAGGTTTACCACGGAGACTGGGCTTCCCTGGGTTGCCAGCATTAGCTGCTTTTGGCTGCTGAGCAGCCTGGGAGGCAGCGGGTTTAATACCCTTACCCCCACCCCCGCTGAGGGCCTTTACGTCTTTCATCGTTTTGAAACTCGACTTGTACCATGTTAGGTCTGTTTGACAGGCTATGGAAACTTTAACTGTCTTAACTGCCTGCTGATGCATAGCTTTTTGTCGACTATCTGCTGGCTTCCACCATTCTTTTGGCTTCATGGAAACGTGTCCTTTTTTCAGTTTTCATTCGTTGTATCGTTTGTTCCGTTTGCCATACGGGGCAACCTTTGGATGATGACGAGTGGTTACCTCCATAATTTACATAACTTAGTGCACCCTCACATCTCCCCTTATGTGCCTTTTTGGCGCACATGGCACACTTTTCTGTTTCGGTACACCTGTCTTTGATATGGCCAATTTTTTGGCAAAGAAAGCACTGCATGGTGATGGCACATACATTTTCACCTTTAAATAGCTAATGTTTGGGTCTTGAGGTATCACAGGACAGCAAAATGTTAAGAACAGTGTGTTTGTCGGGATTTTCTCCGACCCCTTTCGGAACATGGCCCGGCGTACCTTTACAACGCCCTGGCTTTTTCAGTTCCGTCCTGATCTCCTCTTCCGACACTCCTCTCAGCTCGGGCCACTTGATTACACTTTTGCTACTGTTGAGTGCTTTGTGTGGTGTAACTGTTATGCTACGGTCGACAAGTATCGATGATCTGAGCAGACGTTCTGATTGCATGTGGTCTTTACACTCCACATGGTATTCTCCATTTCTGCATTTTTTAATTGTTTTGGGGTTTCCTATAAGGACTTTAAATCGCTTCTGTATGGTAGAGGGACTCAGTTTCGATATCGGTTTCTCCTCATCGGTTCCGGTCACCACTAACCATGTTGCCAAAAAGCCCATTTCCTGCCTTTCTTCCTCCTCTGGATCAGAGTCACATTCGTTATCACTTTCTTTTTGGTTTATTGGGTTTGGACATGAGCGTAGGCAAAGTGATGGCAGAAATGTCTGTCACCCCAGGAGAGCTGCCGTGCTGGGGAAGGGACAATGTATAGCCAATCTCTTGGCGTCCGTCTGCCTGGAACCGTCCCGCATGAATCCAGACAGTGTACTTTAATGACTGACTAACGTACAGCCATTCATTCCTTGGCCAAGTACACAAGCTTGGGATTACGGGTTACTAACGGCAACCACTCGTGAATATGAAGATGGAGACGATCAAAATGGAAATGAGGTGGAACCGCGCTTCGTCTCATCCCTCCCCTTGGCTTGCCCGGCATAGGTAACCCTATCAGGGGCATTAATTTATTATACTGTTAAGTCCAGTCCACGTAACTGCTTTGGTCATCGGGACTGTCATTGAAAAAAAAGGTTTCTAGCATAGCTTTAAGAGATCATTGAGACCTCAAGTCCCCCGACCCTGGCAAGGTGACCGAAAGGGTAAGAGAATGGTGAATCTTTGGCGCGAACCTAATACTGACTGGAAATCCACAACGGACCAGAAGAAGAAAAGTCAATTCCCGTGTGCTGTAGAAGCATATTGTCTACCAAGCGCGGCATGAGGATCCACAGGACGAAAAAGGGTTATGAATGAACAGCAACGCACTGCACTAGCAGATACGATGTCGAAAAACCAGGACCAAGAATCAAATCACAGTGCCAAGGACATCTAGGATGATTGTTCAGACGCCAGAAATTCAATCTACCCGTCCATAAGTGCAAATGAGGAATGACAGAGACTGGATAAAGAAATCAACCACAAACTACATGTAAATGCATTGATGCACACTGAAACTCAAACTTGCCACGTTCAGACACTCTATGCGCAGCATGTAGGGACGCCTGTGGAGTTAAACAGCCAAAGGTGAAAACCCCTCCTGAGAAATCCACACATCAGCGTTCGATGAGGGTATCCGGAGGAAAAAAACGGATTGTGAAGAAACATATGAAAACTACTTCATAATTTGAGGAAAAAAGGATTAGAAAAAAAGATGAAAGAGAAACAGTGCCCTCAGCAAAGCAGAATATGCAAGGAGCAGCAGCAGCAAAAAGACGATCCAAAATTACTTCAGACACCCCTTCCAGATTGGCAGAAAATTATTCCAGCCACCCAGGTCAGGGCCAATCACAATGGATAAAACGGCTCAGGAACATTATCACAGGAAAGCATTCCAATCTTCAGGGCGAAGCGTCATTTGAAATCGTTTTCTGGCCGTAATGAAAAAGCTTACCTGCTGCAAGAGAAAATGTCCACTTGTCCCCAAGTGGCTCCAGAAACTTATGATCAGCATGCAGGAACTTGATTAGCAACGAATGGATTGTAGCAGATGGAGTATACACTACAAAAGAACAGAATTCAAGTGACATCAACTTGTTCAGACAACTATCACTTCTGAACTCAAATGGAAAATCCATCCTCTGCCAAGGCTGCAAGGTTGTCTAAACACCTAACAGATACTGAATACCTGGATTTGTAAGTCCAGAGAAGAGGCTTTCCAGAAGTGTCTGGCTGTGGAGTGCATGCCACAACGATATGGGAAGCATACCAAAAAGATAAAACAGAGAAGATGAACCTCGATGTGAAGTACACTCAAAAGCTGTCTAATCTGGAATGGTGGCCACTCTCAGAATCAGTTTCATTCTCAGTTCTGTTTAGCTCTTGCCCTCGAATCCGGTGAAATGGAGGAAATCAGATGACCTTGCGTGCCCGCTCTGCCAGGGCAAACAGACAGTGGAACATGTCCCGAGCTCATGCAAAGTAGCACTAATCCAAGGAAGGTACACACATGCAGACACGATCGATAGCTTCAAAAGTTCTTTTATTTTACTTCTTGTTGCGTTCCACTTCTTCGTCTTGACTGATATTGCCTTTTTGATTGTATGTTTATATACTTCTGATTGTCATTTGCTTTGTTTTTAATTGTTTGTTATTGTTTTCTGTTTTGTTTCCAATCTCCAATTTCTTGTTCCTGCGTTTTGTTTTCAATCTCGAATTTCTTGTTCCTGTGCCTGGTGTGTTTTTTGGCTCCTGTTAGTTGTTGTAGATGTAGTATTTGTTGTGTCGTCGATTTATTCTCCTGTTGTGTTTCTTCCGTCTTGTTTTTGTTCTGCTCATTAGTATCTTATTTTTGTTCTTGGTGGTGCTCTTGGATGTGGTTCCGGTATTTAACATTATTCTTATGTTCTTGTTGTTGTCGTTTTTGCTTTTTTTCTGTTGTTGCTCTTATATGGATTTCTCTTGTTGACTTCGTTATTGCTGTTCTCGTTTGCTTGTTTAACTTCTAATTGAGTTTCGTCTTTGTTCTTCAGTTTGTTGCTTTTATTTTTGTAGACTTGTGTTTTTTTGTTGACGTGGTTGTATTTTGTCCAGGGTTGTATTTGTCTTTGTCTTTGTTCTTGATTTTTTCTTGTAGATCTGTTGTTCTTTTTGTTTGCCTTCTTGTTATATTTATTCTCTTGTTGATTTTGCTTATCTTTTTCATGATGCTCTTGTTAGTGGCGGTTGTTTTTCTTTGTCATTTTGATTTTGCTTTGTCATTTTTCGTCGTGCTCTTTGTGTTTTAGTTCTAGCATGTGTTGACATATTGTTATGTTCATGCTGTCGTGCTTGTTTTTTGCTACTCCTATTATGCTTGCAATTGTTCATTTTCTTCATCTTGTTGACTTTGGTGTTCTTGATTTTTATTTTTGTTTTGTATTTGTGCTTGTTCTTGTTGATCTTGTTGCTCCTTTTCTTGTTTTTGTTCTCCTCTAATGTTTTGCTTGTTTATTCCTGTTCCGTGATGGCGCTGGTGTTCTGGCTCTCGTCATGTTTTGATATTGCTAACGTATTCTACGGCAAACTGGCAAAACGGAACCGAACTCCAGGACGCCCACAGCTACGCTTTGTAGACGCAAGCAAAAGGGACCTTAGAAGCTCAGGGATCGACCCAGGCTCTTGGGAGACTCTGGCGGAAGACAGGGCAGCGTGGAGGACAGCCGTTCAGCAAGGCGTTGTGAATGCGGAGAGGAGGAGAGCAGAAAGCGCAGATGAGAAAAGGGCTCTTCGCAAGCAACGTTCCAGAAACCAGACAACAGCGACTCAATTTGTATGTGGCAGATGTGACAGAGATTGCCACTCAAGAATCGGCCTGCACAGCCACAGCAGAAAGTGCACGTCATGACCACAACGCCTCCTGGTGCAGACTATCATCTGAGATGTAAAGAGAGCCGACGATTCTTGCTGGTGTACCTTTTGCTCCTCTATACTTGTTCGTCCTGTTCTTGTTCCTTCTCTTGTTCTTGTTGTTATTCATTCCTTTCTTTTTGTTATGTTTTGATGTATTGTCTCCTTTACGTTCGCATTTTCACTCTATCATTCTTGTTATTAATACCATATTTTGTTTCTTTATCAATATTTCTTTCCCTTTTCTCTTTTGTTGTTTTTGCTTTTCGTTCATATTTTTCTATTTTGTTGCTCGCTTTCTTAATACTGTTAAAGCTGTGGGGTTTTTTTCCACTGTGTTGTTGCTTTTGCTTTTGTTTGTTTGTGATATTCGTTCCGTCTTTTTTTCAATCTTGATCCTGTTTTTGTTCATTGTTTCTTCTTTTTGATGTACGTCTTGTTCTTGAGATTGTTCCCTTTCACTCTTTTTGTTTACGCTTTTCTTGGAGACTTACAGTTGACGCTCTTTTTCTTTTTTTCCTTTGTTTTGGCTTTCTGTTTTGAGTTGTAGTAGTTGTAGTAGTAGATTTCTTTGTTTTATTCACCCGTTTTGCGGTTGTTTTTGCCTCGTTTCTGTTCTCAGTAGTTTCTTATCTGCGTTTTTTTTTTGCTCTTGATGTTGTGGTTCTGTTATTAGTTGACATCATTATTATGTTCTCGCTGTTCTTTTTGCTATTTTTATCTCGTTATATTTGTACTTATTTCTTCGGAGTGTGTTGACTTTGCTGTTGCTATTCCTGTGCGATTTTTTTTAATTTCCAATTGACTTTGGTTTTTGTTTTTCGTTTTGTTATCTGTATTTTTGTGGACTTGTTGTAGTGGTGCTCTTGATGCTGCTGCGTTTTGAACTGCAGTTGCCTTCGTTTTTGTTCTTGATTTTGCTCTCATGGATGTTGATTCTGTTTTTGTTTCTTTTTCATGTGTTTGCTCGTGTGTTTTTGTTGCCCCCCCCCCCCTTTTTTTTTTCTTTTTGGAGGGTGGGTGGGTCTGCATTGTTAAGTCTTCTTTATGACCAATATTACTGGTGATCATGATATTGTAGTTCTGCTACTTGTTTGATATTGTTCTTATACTCTTGCTGTCCTGGGATTTCATCTTCTTGTTCTTGTCTGTACATCGTTTATCCTGTTCTTTTTTTTTTCTTTGTATGTTGCTGACTTTCTTGTTCTTTTGGTTCGTTCGTTTTGTGTTTGACATGTTGTACCTTTTGAATATGATTTTTCTCTTTGTTTTTGATTTTGCTGTTCGTAATCGTGTTGATCTTGTTTCATTTTTTGTTTGTTTCTGTTTCTTGTCCTTTGTTTTTCGATTTATAACTTTCTTTTAGTAGCTATTATTGGTGTTCTTTGTGTTGTAGTTCTAGCATGCGTTGACATTTTTCTTGTGCATTTTCTGTTGGACCTTTTTTGTTCGTTTCTTTGTATGATTTTATAGTATTATTACTTTTGTAGTTGTTCCTTTTGCAGTTGTTCCTTTTGTTGTTGTTCCTTTTCTTTATCTTGCCGATTTTTGGTGCTGTTCTTGATTACGTTATTTGTTTTCATTTTCGTTTTTCTTGTTCTTGCTGTTTTTGTTGTTCTTGCTGTTTTTGTTGTTCTTGTTGCTCGTTCTTTTTTTATTTTGTTCTTGTGTTTGTTCTGCTCTAAATATTTTGGTTTGTTGCTGTTTCTTGGTCCCTTTGGTGTTCTAGTTCTATCATGTGTTTGTTCCTTTTTTTTCTTGACTTTGTTGTTCTTTTGTTCGTTTCTGAGAGATTTTGCTCTATTTGCTTTTTCTTTTGTCTCTGCTTTTGATGTTTTCCCCTAATTATTTTCTTTAGTCTATTATTCATCTTTACTCTTTGTCTTGTTGCTGTTCGTCTTTCCTTTTACAATTTTCGTTTTTTATTTTTTGTTTGTTTTTCATTTATTTGCTTTTTTGTTTTGGTTTTTTTTGGTTCCAGTCTTCTTCGTCGTGCTTGGCGACTTGTCATGTTTTTTTGCCGTTATGGTTATTATATTTCTTTTTCTTCTTGTTGTTTTGCCTCTTGTCCCTCCTTCATTTGTCCTGGTGTTCTTGCTGTTATTGATTTTCTTTTCATATCTTTTTATTCATGTTGATAGTGTTGTTATTCATAGCGCAATAATAATTGTTATGGATTTGCCATTTATCGTGTACTGTTTTTGTATATTTTTTTCCTTCGTTTCTGATTTTTGTTTATAGGTTGTATTTTCTTTGGGGGTGGGGTTGGATTACGTGGTGGGTTCTCTTTCGTGTTGTTATAGTTGTAGATATTTCATTTTCCCGTTGTGCATTTCATTCTTTGTCTTCTTGTTTTTGCTCTGTCTAGTAGAATTTGCAACTTGTGTTATTGTTAGTGACCTTGGTGTTGTGGTTCGGCTGTTTGTGATATCATTCTTATGTTCGTGCTGTTGTTGTTTTCGTTTTTTTCTGTATTCTCTCTTCCGAATAATTTTGTTTTGTTTTTGTGTAGTTGTGTTTCTTTTTCTTGCCGTTCTTGTAGTTCTCATTGCTTTTGTTCTTTTTTCTCGTGTTTTTCTGTCTTGAATTTGTTCTCTCTGAACTTTTTTTCTGGTTTGCTCCTGGTCTTTTGCGCCTTTGGTATCCTGGTTCTGTCATGTGTTAATACTGTTATCGTATCCTTGCTGAATTATGTTTTGTTCTTCGACACATCTTCTTCCTGTACTCGTTCCTCCTCTTGTTCCTGTTGATTTTGTTGTTCTTCGGTTTCTTTTACTTCTTGTGGTATTTGCTTATATTCGTAATTTTGTTGTTGTTGTTGTAATGAATGCTCTACCTTTGTTTTTTTTAATGTTTCTTCCGTTTCTTTTTTTTTTCTTTTTTCTTTTTTTTTTCTTCGTTTTTCTTCTGTTTTATTTTGTTGCTCGTTTTCTTAATATCGTTTCTGGTGTTTTTAGTTGTTGCTTATGATTTAGTATTCTAGTTATGCTTGTTTAGTATTTTTCTCTCATTATTCTTCCTGTTCTTGTTGCTATTTTATCTTTGATTTACTTTTTGTACTTCATTTTTTCCCTTCTAATCTTCTCCGTGATTTTGTGATGACTCGTCGATATCTTTCGCATATAAGAGGAGGTATTGGGCCTTACCCCACCGCGCTGGCCCGGAACGAGTTGCTGGGGGTTGGAAGTCAAGAGTTTTCCTTCTTTCATCTAACAGGTGGACCAACACAGTGATGCGCTGGATCCCTCGAAGCTAAAAAAGGAACATAGGTCACCAGAGAACCAGATGATCTAGAAAGTTCGACACACAATGGACCAGATCAGCAGTTAACTGACAATAGTGGCGTGCGATGAGGAAGGCTTATGTCCAACAACGGACCCAAGCAAGCTGAAGTGATGTTGATATTGTCATCATAGACGTTCGTTCCTGCTGCTTCTTGTCCCTTTTACTCTTCTGTTTCTCCCGATTTTCTTGTTACTGATTTTGATTTCGTATCCTTTTTCATGTTGACGCTGTTGTTTTTTTATTGTGCAATAATAACAATGGATTTGCAATATTTTGTGTACTGTTCTTTCTTTATCTGTTCTTTTCTTCATTTGTGAATTATTATTCCTGTATTCGTTTTGGGGTGGGTTTTTGTTTCGGGGAGGGTTTGGGGGGTTGCTTTGTTTTTGAGAGTTTCTCTTTCGTGTTGCTGTAGCTGTAATGTAGTATTTTAATTCTCCCGTTCTGCGTTTGTTTATATCTTCTTGCTTTTGCTCCGCTTAGATTTTGTAATTCGTGTTATCTTGGTGTTGTTTGTCAGCCATTTGTTGATATTAGTTTCATGTTTTTGGTGTTGTTGCTATTGCCGTTTCTATCTTGCTCTTCCAGTACTTGTTTCTCTTCAGAATATTTTTTGTGTTTGTTTTTGGTTTTGATTTTCTTATTCTTGCTGCTTTTTTAGTTCTTACTGCTCTTGTTCTTTTTTCTCGTGTTTTTCTTTCTGTCGTATGTTTGTTCTTTCTTAAATGTTTTGTTTGTTCTGTTCCTAGGTGCCTTTGGTGCTCTCGTTCTGCCATATGTTGATATCGTTACTGTAGACTTGCTGGTGTTCGTTTTGCTTTTCTACACTTGGTTCTTCCTGTGCTTGTTCTTCCTGTTGCTCTTGTTGCCTTTGTTATTTTTCTTTTGTTTGTTTCTTTGACTTCTTGTCTTTTGTTATTTTTGTCATTATTTCTCAACTTGTCTCTTTCCTTTATTTCTTTGGTTTTGTTTGTCTCTTTATTCCCATTTTCTTGTGTTTCTTTTATTTCTTGCCTTCTTTGTCTGGTTTTAGCCGTTTTTCGCTTTCGTTGTTTTTGATTTTGCCCGCTGGTTATACTTGTTCCATTGTTTTTCATTTTTGATCCTGTTCGTGTTGCTAGTCTTTTGGACGCGTTTATTGTTCTTGATTTTTTTTCCGTTTTCACTGTTGTTTGTGCTTTTCTTGGCGATTTTCTGGTAAAGTTTTTGCCGTTGTCATCACATATGTTCTTTTTCTGTCGCTTGTCGTATTGCTTCTTCTCGAATTGCTTTCTTGTTCCCTAGTATTCTTTCCGTTATTGTTTTTGTTTCCATTTCTGTGTATCCATGTTGATGCTCGTATTAATTGCGTAACAAGCATAGCTGTGGATTTGCCGTGCATTGACTATTGTTGTTTTCTATTCTTTTTATAACTGTCTTGTTTCAGCTTTGTCATGTTTTCTTTGCTCTGGGTTGGGTTTCAATTTCGTGCTTTTGTTGATGCTTTTTTTTCTTTGTCGACTTTCTAGTGACGAATATTTGTTGTTGTTTTTTCTCCATTTTTGGTGTTGTTCTCGTCGTTCCTGCTGTTATTCGTATTGGTTTTCTTTTTTTAACTTTTTTGTTGTTGTTGTTATCTCCTCATACGTTTTTGTTGTCCTCATTCTTTCTGTTTTGTTCATGTTACCTTGCATTTCTCCGTTTCCTCTTCCGATCTTTCTTCTTCCTTTCCTCCTATCGTCTTTCTTCCGTTTACTATTCTTACCGTTCTTCCTATTGTGCATGTCTTTGCTATATTTTTTTTTCTCGTTTTTCTTTGTATTTATTTGTGTTTTTGTCCTTTTGTCGTTATCATATTCCCAAGAAGACTTACATCTTGTTGTTCTTCTTGTTCTGTTTTTACTGCTGCTGCTGCTGCTGCTGCTGCTGCTGTTGTTGCTGATGCTCCTCTTTTCAGGTACGATACGTAGCGTAACGCTTTTGCAGACACACTGGAACAAAGTGAATCCAAATTGTACGCACACAGATTAAAAAAAACAAATACATCTGTAGACAGAAAACAATCAGTAAAAAGTTTTGACACTTACTGTTATTTTTGTTTAAAGCCCAAATGACTGCGTAGAGCCATATCAAGACTAGAGCCATTTCAATACACACACAATGCTTCAACATGACAAAAGAAAAGAAAATTAAGCACACACATCAATGCATTTGGGCACATAATCTAAAGAAATGCCCCTGGCGTTGGCCACTCCATCCAGTCTATATTGCACAGTGGATTAAACAAAAACATGAATACAAATTTAAACGAAAGTAAGGACACTAAAACTATATAAAACAGGCCCTAAATCACTTAAAATTGCTTTCGCATATCTCATTTCCCTAGAGCTAAAAATGCACTTATAAGACATGTACCCACATATCAATCCTAAGAGAAAGTACGTAAGACTTTATTGAACACATACAGGTGAATGGACCAGCAAGGCAGAAAAGGATAGGAAGAGATGACAGAAAGCAAACGAGGAAGGAATAAACAAACAGTGACAGAAAAGAGGAAATTTCCAGCACAGAATTTCCAGATGGTGGGGATACTATTTTTACTGAAAGAGCCCCTGGCATCCCCACGGCATCCTATTATCGTCGATGTCATCATCGTTATACTACTACTTATAATAATCATCATTATTATTGTTGTAGTAGTAGTATAGTAATAGTAGTAGCAGTCTAGTAGTATTAGTAGTAGTAGTAGTAGTAATAGCAACAGCAGCAGTAGTAATTGTAGCTAGCAGCAGCAGCAGCGTATAGTAGAGTGGTGTGTAGTAGTATGTGTAGTAGTAGTAGTAGTAGTATAGTAGTAGTAGTGTTTAAAGCCAACCTGACTGCTCTGTGCCTTATCAGAGTTAAAACTAAGCTACGCACAAAAAGTTAAGGATCACTTGCACAAAAATTCATAACTTTCAAAATAAAGCCAATGCGTTGAAGTTTGGCAAACATTTAATTCCATGCTTTAGTGATAACGATACACAATTGCCTTCAATTTCGAGCAATCGTTTGGTGTGTACATTTGATCAAAGTGGGTACGTATCGAAATTTGATTTCCCAAAGTCATTGAAATCACAAGACAGGGCATTTTGATGCTCCCAAAAGTTCATTAATGCGTGTAACCGCCATGGCTGTTCTGGCACTCGACGCAGCGAGTCCTCATCGAGTTGACCAGGTTGGTGAAGATCCTCTGTGGAAGCGCCTGCCACTCAGCCTGCAGCATCTGGTAGAGGTGTTGGGCATCCCTGGGAGGGGGGTGGTTGCTCCTCACTTTGCGATCCAGCTCATCCCAGAGGTTCTCAATCGGGTTGAGATCGGGACTGCATGCTGGCCACTCCATTCTGTTGACTCCAGACTGCTGCAGGAAGTCGTTGACCACCCTTGCCCTGTGGGGACGAGCGTTGTCATCCTGGTAGACAGCCGTCGGTCCCATCTGCTGCAGTGTAGGCACAGCCAGCGGTCGAAGGATCTCATCCCGGTATCGGAGGCCAGTCAGGTTACCCTGTACATGATACAAGTGTGTTCTGTGGTGAAGGCTGAAGGCCCCCCAGACCATTACAGAACTTCCACCAAAGGCCACCTTTTCTTGGACAGTGGTGTCAATAAAGCGTTGCCCTTGGCGCCTCCAGACCCTCAGTCGGCCGTCGTTGTGGTCCATGGTGAAGCGTGATTCATCACTGAACAGGACCTGGGACCATTGCTGACGTGTCCACCTCACGTGACGTCTGCAGAAGGCGCGGCGTGCTGCCCTATGGGCTGGAGTTAAGCGTGGCCGTACAGCTGGGCGACGAGAACGGAGGTTAAACCCATGAAGGCGGTTCCATATGGTCTGCTGGCTGATGTTGATGTTAGTAGCCACCCTCAGCTGCCTTCGAATGATGCTGGAAGAGGCTGTTCTTGTCTGCAGGGCTTGTCGTTCAATGAGACGATCTTCACGTGGGTTTGTCTTCTTCGGTCGACCAGATCTGCGTCTTTCATGGACCCTCCCAGTGGCTGTGAAGCGTTGAATCAGTCTGACAATGACCGAGATGGACACATGAAGTCGCCTGGCCAATTCTCGCTTGGGAACACCATCTTGGAACCATGCAACAGCTCGTCCCCTCTCAAACTCGCTCAATTTTCGTCGTGGGGGCATTGTCAGATCAGGTCTACTACTGGTGGAATGTCTTCTTATAAAGCCAAGCAAGAGACAGCATCTCACACATAAACAGCAGTGCTTGCACGTGCATAATGGTTTTTCCATCTGGCTTGTGCAATGTGTTCAGGCAGAACGGTCCAAAACAAGGTCCTTTTTCGCAAGTTTCCGCTTTTCCGTTTGCGGCCAAGCTCAGTAGTAGAGAATCCCGTGCAATTTTCGCACTAACACAACATTGCCCACTTACAGCTGAACAAGAATTCATAACAATTTGGCTGGACAGAGAAATAAATAACAGTAGCGAACTGAGTTTATTACGCACCTGTTTTCTCATAGTGATCCTTAACTTGTTGTGCGTAGTGTATTTACAACAAAACATGTTACAACACATCCATAATAATGGACAAAAAGAATCTGGAAAAGAAAATCAAATACACATATTACTTTTTCCTTTCTTTCAGCCATGGAAAGTTGCTACATACTCAAATAATTATGTTATCCAATTCAATCCCAGCCTGCAAGACTAAAAACTGGCTGTTCACTCTCCGTATTGGATATTTCCATCATTCTGATGGTGCCAGCACACTGCCTCATGGGTCCCTCTCCCCCTCCTTCCCCATTTCAAGACCTTACCAGCGCATAGGATTTTGCACAGGTTCGGGGGGGGGGGGGGGTCTGTCAAATGATTTCTTGCAGATTTGGTTGGAGCGTGTATAGAATGAGTGTGATGAATCCCTATTGAACACTCTAATCTCCTTCGTCACTCACCTCTCTCCTTTCCCAAGTTTTAAAGTTTGATTACTTACCAGAACACTCTGAAGATCGGGTAGATGGATCAGACGGTAGGTGAACGTGTAAACGACACCATGTAGCATCTTGGGATGTTGACACAGGTCATAGAGGTGCAGGGCTTCTTGTTCACTGAAGGCATGGCGCAGGAGGATGACAGTCGCTGTCGCTTCCTGCGGACACAGGAACTTTCGTTAGAATGTGCAACATTCTAATAATTATAGTTGATGTATTCTAGTCATGAGTTTGTTGTGCCTGGGATTTAAAAAAGATTCATTGTTTTGCATATTGGCAAACATTGACAAACTGAACTAATTCGGACTAGTTTTATCGTTGTTGATAGTGTTGGTGGTCACAGATACAGTGTCTTCCATATCTGTACGTTAATCCTTGACAATGCCCTACCTGACCTGGTCTTGTGGTTCCGAGTTTTGTATGCTTTCCCCATTATTATCAGTCTTATTGTTTAAAGCCCAGCCGACTGCGCAAGCCATATCAGGACCCTGCTCATTTCAAAACGTATAGGATACATCAACTTTAAAAAATCTAAAGAAAATTATATCACACACCAATGCACTCGCATAACTAATCTAAGTATATGTCCCTGCTGTTGACCATTTCGTTCAGTCTATCACCAAGGGTTTAAGAAAATCAAACCTGAGTGCAAATGTAACAATAACTAAGGATATTAAAACATATCAAATTGGCCTAAATTACCTAAAATTGCTTCTGCATATCACACTTCTTTTGAGCAAAAATGCACTTAATACAGGTACCCAGTTATCAATCCTAAGAGAATGTAAAGCGTTATAGGACACATACAGTGCATGGACGGAAAGGCAGAAAATAAAAGAAAAAGGTAACAGAAAGCAAAGGTGAAAGGGAGAAAAAGTGACGAAAGATGAATTTTTTAGAACAGAATTTCCTGAAAATGGAGATACGTGTACACTGAAAGTGAGAATGGCATACCCACAGTAGAGTATGACTTGCAGTCTTCACTTTCTTTATGGTATCTCATCCCACAATACAGCTCAATGCCATGGCCGGAAGTAGAAACTAAAGGTCTGGCTGCAAGAAGCTGAAGTCATGTTGCAATGCGTGACCAGGCAAGAAACAGGGCCCATGTCTTGCACGCTAACATGCTCAGGCCCAAGTGTCGAGACAGCGAGTGGCAAGGGCGAGAAAAAGTGTGCTGTGAAACGGAACTTAAGAAGTGGATTTTAGCCGATGTAAGGCGTTTATTTCACAACAAAAGAGGGAGGCGACTTACACGACCACCATGTTTAACTCGCCGGCAAAGTTCTCTGCTACATAGCCTTACCTGCCGAATGCCTAGCCACACTTGCCACTAGGTAGAACAAAGAAACGCTTCTAGTAACGTACATGGTGAAAACCTCGCCTGTCTAGCGAGTATGAAACATGCCTTAGTACTTTCATACAACTCAAAAGTGCCGATTGTCCAGGCAGCAACAACAACGTGTGTAGGCTACTTGCTGTAGGGAGAATCCTTTTCAGTTCCGCAGATAAACTCTGGCGCTGTTTGACATAATGTAGTTTATCCGATCACTACATAATCATTTTCCTGCGTGACAACGGGTTGCTCATTCCAGAAGAAAATGTCGCTATGTGTTTTTTTTTTTCATATGAACATGATATTTTTTACAGGATTTTGGCCAAATAATTATTTTATCCCTGTGAGTTCTTCAACATGTGCTAGGTGCATGCTGCACACAAGGACATCAGTTTGTCATCCTATCTGAAAGACTCGCGCACAGACCACAAAGGTGGTGGTGGGTTGGATGGAGGGGTAGACTTCATCCCTGAATGGAGTCTGGGGTTTCTCGTATCCAAAACGGATCAGTGTCATACAGCTCCCCCCCCCCCCCCCACTTCCCCCGTATTCCTTTTTAACTTTTATTCACGTCCAGCAAATTTAGACAAAGAGTTACAAGAGCCTGAATATCAGAGTTTGTTGAAGAGAGAGAGAAAGACAGAGAGCGAGAGAGAGCGAGAGCGAGAGAGAGAAATTTATCCACTCAAAATTCCATAAACGCTCCACTCAATGGTACGGAGCTTGAAGATCGGAGATCGCACATTGTTCAAAACAAAACAAAAATCTCATCACATTCGGAAAATTCCATATGCGCGCCACTCAAATCTGCCAAGAATTACTTCTAATCAGACTCTTAATTTGCACAAAACTATCAATCTATGCGATGGCAAAGTGTTGGAGTGGGGAAGTACCTGTAAAATACACACTGAGCTCACACCATACACACTTCTTGAAACATTAAAGGTAAGCACTGATCTCAGCGTCAGATTTGATGCTGCCAGGTGAGAGTGAATTCCAGATATCAAATTGAGAGTCCACTTTATCTACAGAGATGGCTACAGCGGTCTTTTTTACTGCCCGCTACGAAACTAACATTACTCATTTACTGGTAATCAAAGTTATGTTAATAATGTAGTGCAAAAGAAGGAAAAGTGCTTACCTTGTCATAAATTCACAGCAACCACCGATGTATTTCCTGTTCTTTGCTCTCACACTGGGCCTTTTTCAGCAGCCCAGTAGACACAATTGCAGTAAGTGAATAAGTAAGTAAAAGAAATTGCCGGTTTCTTTTCCGTTTGCTCCAGTCATGGCGAAGTTCAAATGTAACCGAAGCTGAACGTCTGGCTGTTCAGTCAGGCTCGTGCGTGACGTGAACTCAGGCGGGACATAAATATTCCCCCGTGCAGATTATTCAGCTTTCACGAATTTGTGTGTTGTGTACACGTGTGTGTGTGTGTGTGTGGGGGGGGGGGGGGTGAGAGAGAGAGGGAGAGTGTGTGTGTGTGTGTGTATATATATACATATGTGTGTGTGTGTGTGTGTGTGTGTGTGGGTGGGTGGGTGGGTGTGGGTGTGAGTGAGAGAGAGAGAGAGAGAGAGAGTGTGTATGTGTGTGTGACTGTGTGCACGAGAGTGTGTTTAATCCCTATGCAACTTATCCAGCTGTAACAAGCTTGAGTGTGTGTGTGTGTGTGTGTGTGTGTGTGTGTGTGTGTGTGTGTGTGTGTGTGTGTGTGTGTGTGTAAAACCATGCGTTTTGCATCCAATCAATCACACACCCAACTAGCCAAATACATGTATAACCCACTGGTAAATTGCCAGCCGACAAACCAACTGGCCAATTAACTGAGTATGTTTGCAGTAGCTCTTCACTACCTCAAGGCAACAGTAGGTAAAACACACACACACACACACACACACACACACACACACACACACACACACACACACACACATATATATATATATATATATATATATATATATATATATATATATATATATATGGACATATATGTGTGTGTGTATATATACATGTCTGTGTAAATATGTATATCTTTATATACAATACTTTAATGCGTGCTTGCTTGTTTTTTTCTTTGTGATTGTGTATTAACTATTCTGCAAATACATTTCTATGAAAGAGACAGTCAGGGACGAGAGAAGACTGTACAGAGTTTGGAGTTTGGAGTTAAGAGGGATCCATCTCACCAGACATATCCATTTGTGTTCTAATGCAATATGTCAGACTTATCTGGCAGATGCTTGAGCCTGCGCAAAACCTAGCACGTTTACCAGGGTCCTGAAATGGAGAGGTAAGACAGGGGAGGGACCAGTCGCCGTGGTGTAGTGATTAACGCAACGGACTACCGACTGGAAGGTTGTGGGTTCCAATCCCCATCAGTACTTTCAAAAATCATTGTGGGTTTTTTCGGCTCTAACCGGCTCCTACCCAGAGTTGGGCATGCTATGGGCTCATTGGGAAGACTGGAACCACAT
>CM060306.1:83033011-83050511 GCA_030674185.1 Monoplex corrugatus
TACGGCCGGCACTCGGCCATTGAGGAGCTAGACTGAAGCAGTTACTATTTATAGACAGTCTATGTTAATACAAAAGAGAAGATAGAATAATCAATAAGAGGAAGAGAGAGAGAGAGAGAGAGAGGAGAGAGAGAGAGAGAGAGAGGAGAGGGAGAGAAAGAGAGAGAGAGCGAGAGAAACAAAGAGAAAGAGAGAGTTAGAGAGAGACAGACAGACAGACAGCCAGAGAGACAGACTGAGAGATGAAATGAAATGGAACTAAAAACGAAACGAAATAAAATAAAACGAAATGAACTATATTTTCCGATGGTATAAGAATTAGCAGATATGTCCTACTGCTAGTCAACTTCAGAGAGATAGAGACAGAGAGGCAAACAGACTGACGAACAAACAAAGAGAGACACAAAGATACCGAGAGTTAAAAAAACAACAACACACAAACAAGGAAAACAATTTACAGACGTTTTCAGGAAAGCAGAAAAGAGAATGACACCACAGCAGTGGCTCTTGGAATGTTTCAAATAGCTCAAGAAATAAATAAGGGAAAAAAACAACAAGTCATTTGTTTTCTTGTTGTTGTAAATGATTGAATACTAGAAGTCCTGAAAGCATCTCTTCATAAGAATTATTGTCCTCTCTCTCATTTTCTTATACACAAGCACACATACACGCATACTCACACACAGACACAGACACACAGACACACACACACACACACACACACACACACACACTATATATATATATATATATATATATTTACATACACACAAACTCACTTACACAAATATGCAAACACGTGCGCACATACACACACACACACGCACACACACACACACACACACACACACACACACACACCACACACACACACACACACACACACATACATTGTGGTTATTTCTTTTCGTATGTAAGCAAGGTAATAGATTAAGGACACATTTGCACATTTTCTTTAAATTTATTTTCCTGAGTTACTTCATCTTTGCGTATCCCTTTTCCCAAATTACAGCTTGTTTTGTTTCTCGTTAATGAATGCTTTTAAGCAGGCAGAATTCCATCCCTCTAAATCACAATGTGGTGTTCCTGGCACCCGTCACGTTATATCAATTGATTGAAACTCAGTCAAGATAAAACTGGAACTCTTTCAGGGAAGGTGGTAGTGGTGATGATAGCATTGATAATGTGACAATAATGGTGTGAATGCATGCCGACACAAAAGACAATCCCTTTAGGCGACAACTCAACTGAAAGAAAGACACGTCCAAAATTAATTCATACTGAAAGAGGACCTCTTTCGGAAACAGCGTTTATAAAGAACAATTGTGTTCTAAGAGAAGATCAAAATCCATGAGGGTCTTTTTTTTTAGAAACCGACATCATCAGTAAACTGGAAGACACTGTGACAGTTGGCGGACAACGCTCTTGATTAAAAAACAAACAAACAATCTTTCAAAAGTGGGTCAAAATTAATGTAAGAGGATGAATTCTTTTTCTTCACCAATACAATTTTTTTTTTTTCATTTTTCAGAAGTTTTGTTCTAGTGTTGCTTGTTTTCGTTAAAAACGGGACCTTATCTGTACTAGTACACCTGTACTGAATTTGTAGTGGTTTTTATGCTGTATTGCTACACATATACTGGGCATTTAGTGATGCTGCACTGTGTGGTGGATATATTATGTACTCGAGACTTTAAATCCCTTTAAATCATGTCGTAATATGTGACACAGCTGTCACCCATGTTATTTATTTTGTCTCTCTCCTTAAGTGAGACTGTGGGTTTTGTTGTTGTTGTTGTTGTTGTTGTTGTTGTTGTTGTTGTTGTTGTTGTTTCCTCTCTCACTTTGAAAGGAAGCAGGCTCAGTGTGATGATGGGTATAGAGTTGCTTTACTGATGTCAGCCTTTCTAATCAAGTTAGTTTCAGGGCAGAATTGAAAACTTCAGGTCAGGTCAGGTCAGGTCAGGTCCCGTAGCCGGTGGGTGGCTGTAGGGCACCACAGACGACTTGACAACCTCCCTCCATGCCTTTCGGTCTTCCGCTTTCCTCAGGGTGGTAGTGAGGGGAGGCTGGTCCATTCTTTGATGTTATCTTCCATCTTTTCTTCTGTCTGCCTCGTCTCGCTGTCCTGGTACGGTGCCCTGCATGATGGTCTTTGCCAGGCCATGGGTTCTTGTTATGTGGCCGTACCACTTCAGCTTCCGTTTCTTAACGATGGTAAGGAGGTCGTCGTGACGTCCTATGGCTACGTGGACACGGTTCCGGACTTCCTCATTTGTTATGTGGTCTTTGTAGGAGATGCCGAAGATCTTTCGGCAGCATCTCATCTCGAAGGCTTGGATTTTCCTCTGGAGGTCAGCTGTGAGAGTCCATGACTCGCAGGCATACATGAAAACTTCATGATACTTAATTAACAGATCCCAAGTAAAAGGCTAATGAGCTTAGATTTGATTTTATCAAGATTTTGCGCTATATAGTATTGTAATTATTATTATTATTATTAATGAAGCTTTACCAGATTTAGAGACTGCTTGTTGGTGCAGATGAATTCTGTGTGTCTTCGACTGCTTTTGTACTGTGCTTACACCATACTTCTATAGGAAGAATATAATTATGTTGGGGGGAAAATATGACAATCCACACCAACAACATTAGTCCCATTGCAGTTTTACCCTGTTACATACAGACGTTCCCATAACACAATGTTTATAGACACTGCATCGTTTTTAGAAAGAAACATGTAAACAGATGACGATGGTGGTGGCAGTGATGATGATGATGATGGTGATGGTGGTGGTGGTTATGATGATGATGATGGTGGTGGTGGTTATGATGATGATGGTGGTGGTGACAATGGTGATGGTTGTGATGGTGGTGGTGGTGGTGGTGGTGGTGTGAGATGATGATGACGATGATGATGATGATGGACTCTCCTGTTGATCCGATGGATGAATAGACGTACTGGTCCTTTGTCGCTTTGTGCTGGTGTCCACATGTGACATAGAAGACCCATCCTGGAGGAGCATATTCTTTTACAGGATATTGCAAGGGCAGGAGTCCTACGGTCAGAAGTTCTGCTTCTGACAGACCCTATTCTATTAAATGGCAACTGTTCTATTCCCTTCACATGTGACTGTGCCTTACGTGAAATATTGTGGCCAGCTTACGCTGTTGTGGGCTATGTCTTCAACGTCTGTGATGTTGATACCACTGTTGATGAGGACGGCCTTCAGAGTATCCTATATTGCTTTAGTGGATTTCCCTGATCAAGATACCCTTGCTTCATCTCTCCATCAGGAGCGTCTTTAAGATTCGGTTGTCTTCCATATGGACATTGTGCAAATATCTTTTGATAGAACCGTTCAAGCTGTTGAATGATCATCCATAAGTGCTCGAGGTCTAGCAACTATTCAACAGGGTGCTCAAGACCACTGCTAAAATAATTCAATCAAGAATATCTCATGTTAAAATGAACCAAGGGATTACAACACAAGATAAAATGAAAATCAAAATATAAAAATAAAATGACGGAATCAAACCATAGAACAATTTCTGACAAAAACTGTTTAAAATGAAGTCAAAGTACGTTTAAAAAATACTTTAAAATACAAACCCTGCCAAAAATAAAATGTCAAAGCTTATGAATGAAAGCCACTTTAGGAAAGAATGCCATGGCAAAAATAAAGATATCCAGCGAAAGTAGGCTAACATGGAATGGGAGCAAAATTCTTTTAAAAAAGTATAAAGAGAAAACTGAAGCAAAAGAGGAAGGAGCGAGGTAGCATTTCACCATAAAACAATACTGTCTTGGATTGAGAGACAGACAGAAATGGAACTGACAAGTCTGTTAGGGATGTCTAAGAGAGATAAGCCATGGGTGATTTTCACACTGATACAAGCTTTGAGTCCATTTAGCTGTCAGACCTACCATTCTACTACCCACCCACACACCATCCCCCCTTCTTCATCCAAAGCAATGGCATCCTCATTACGCACTCACCTGTCTTTTTTACCTGAAGATTTTGGGAGGGGCCCATCATGTTTTGTAATGAAATATACTTGTATGTGTGTCTGGTATGTTTCTGCGTCTATGTCTCTCTTTCTCTCTCTTTCTCTTTCTCTTTCTCTCTTTCTCTCTCTCTCTCCCTCTCTCTTTCTCTCTCTCTCTCTCTCTCTCTCTCTCTCTCTCACACACACAACACACATACACACACAACACGCACACACAAACACGCACATTTATCGTCGTGTTTTGAATGAAAGCAACTTAGTATTAATAAATAAGAGAAGGACGAGAAGGTGAAGATTGTCATTCTATCAAATCTGAAGGATTGTTTTGTTTCCTGCCTCATTTTATATAATAACGTATTGCACAAATGCGATGCGCGTGTTCAGAACAGTTACGAATTAATCCGACACTAGCAGACATGGCTTGTTGAAATACTAGGACTTTAGAGCATGGATTTATATATAAAGCCAATATCTACCATTGTCGGATTCAATTGCAAACGTTCAGAGCCTGTGCGTCGTATCTTTGTCGTATTTTCTCAAGTAACTCGAGGCAGCAACTTCAAAGTTGGCAGAGCTGTAGCTATCAATACATTCCAACTCCGCTTCAAATATGAAGGTACATTTGCACAAAATATGGTGATAAATCTACATAAACATTTGAATCGAATCGAATTTGAATGGTGATGGGCAGATCTGCTTCTGTGACATCAGGTCGGGTATGTATGGGTGTGCGTGTTTATGCAATGATAACAGTAACAAGAAGAAGAAGAACAACGACAATAACAAAACAAAGCAACAAGAAATAAAAACTCCGCCCATCACTACACCCGAAGCCTGGATTAGTTTGCAGGGTTTTAACTCTTCCCTGGAATATGGTCTTGGATACTCATGACAGGTACGATTGGCGTACCAAATGAGTTTGCAACTTTCTCACATTTGCCAGGAATTGGGCATGTCTGGTTTGCATAAGCAGTGAATCACTGCCTGACAAGCTTTCTTTTTTTTTTTCTAAATCTCTATGAAACGCAAAAGTTTCGGAACACTTTTAATAAATTCTGGCAGGTGCAAAAATAGTCTGAAGTATTTCCGAAGTGTCTAAAGTTTTGAATATACCACATCATAAACGATAATGGCTGCAAACCATGGCAGCGTCATAAACATACTGTGGGGCTGATTTAAGTTTGGAGTTGGTTCAAGATGGAATGATTGCACTCGGTTAATTCCGTATACGCTCCATCTTAAACTGTAAGCGATTATCTCAGTCCTGGAACCTGCGCAAGACTTTAAGCGCAGGCAAGGTACAGAGTCACTCTTAGTAGATAGTTATTTAAAATTACAGAATAATCATCACAATCTAGACAAAAAATAAAAAGAGCAAATGATCATCGTTCTCGGAATGCCAAACATATGTTTTCGTTCCTATATAATAAAAAGTCACCCTTTGTCAAAGAAGACCTCACTTGGCAAGAATCATTGTGTTTCTGTGAGCGCTTCGTCACTTCTTATGGAATCGAGACACAGCATTCTAAGAGTGGAAAAGGTGTCACCATTTTCAAAGCATGATTAGTAACAAGGGATTGTGTAATGCGGAATGCTGTTTGGTTGTTGCTACTCTTTCGTTTGGTTTGTTTGAATTTTCTCTCGTTATTTCTTGTTTCGCGTTGTTGGTGTTTTTGCTTCTTTTTCTCTTTCTTTTATCATGCTTATTATGGCTCACTAATCTATCCTCTTTTTTGTTGACATCGTTTAACACATTATGGTATCAAGCTCCATTATAACCACGGATTTATTGTTGACTGGCTGCTGTTGTTGTTGCCACAACGATTGCAACTACAAGACGGTATTTATCAACTGCTACTACTATCACACTACCACTATGAAGACGACAGCAATTACTTCTACTACTACTATCACTAACACTGCTACCAATATTATTGCTACTTGTTATTGCTGCAGCTATCATACTGCTACTACAATTATCACTGCTCATGCTGCCGATAGCTACTATTCATCAACATATTTTTCTATATATATATATATTGTCACATTTCAGTATACAAAGCAAATTATACACTGATAGCAGACTGATTTTGTGGCTCTGTAATCCTGCTATCCATTTTTATCGTGTAAAATGATAATTATGTCTTCAAAGTGTTAAAACTTCACTAACACACATAACTGGATAATTATATGACTTCCATGACTTTTTTTGTAACCTAGATGGATCCTTATTGTATTAAGGTGTGATTGCACACACACACACACACACACACACACACACACACACACACACACACACACACACACACACCACACACACACACAAACACACAACACACACACACACCACACACACAAACAAACACACACACGAACACACACAGACGAACGAACAAGCAAACAAACAAATAGATACACTGCAGGTGTTACAAATTTTCACCCCAAAGAGTAAAATAAACACGACAGAGAGGGAAAGGAAACGCATAATTACACCCTCTTCACTCAACCATCTGTTTCTGCAAGCTTGGTTCAACGTAGCTATGCAGGGGTAACAACTTCTCCTATTTTCTGCAATCCCTAAATGTTGTGTTAATGACAATGGTTATTTTGTAGCATCCTTTAGACTGGGTGTTTTATACACACACACACACACACACACACACACACACACACACACACACACACACACACACACACACACACACACATTACATATATATATATATATATATATAATATATACAATATGTGTGTGCGTGTGTGTATGTATGTGTGTGTGTGTGTGTGTGTGTGTGTGTGTGTGTGTGTGTGTGTGTGTGTGTGTGTGTGTGTGTGTGTGTGTGGTGTGTGTGTGTGTGCATGAACGTAACTATAAAGACAAGATTTTATAAAATCCACATCCAACTTCCCTTTTTCTCCTCGTTATGTTCAGCTTCTCTCTCTCTCTCTCTCTCTCTCTCTCTCTCTCCTCTCTCTCTCTCTCTCTCTCTCTCTCTCCTCTCTCTCTCACTCTCCCTCTCTCTCTCTCTCCTCTCTCTCTCTCTCCCTCTTTCTCTCCCTTTCTCTCTCTCTCCCTCTCTCTGTCTTTCTCTCTATCTCTCTCTCTTTCTCTCTTTCTCTCTCTCTCTCCGTCCCCCTCTCTCTTTCTCTTTCTCTCCCTCTCTCTCCCTCCTCTCTCTCCCCTCTCTCTCTCCCTCTCTCCCTCTTTCTCTCCTCTCTCTCTCTCTCTTCCTCTCTCTTTCTTTCTCTCTCTCTCCTTCCCCCTCTCTCTCTTTATCTCTTCCCTCTCCATCTCTCTGTCCCTACTCTCTCCTCTCTCCCCCCCCCCCTCTTTTCAGCAGAGCTGTTTGTTGCATTTATAAATGTGTGACTGAATTTATTCATTCACTCATATCTGTTGTCAAAATGGACTTCTCGAACAAAATTCCGTCTGCTGTCGTCGTAAGAACGCGTTGCGACAATTCAGCGCCACCGACATTTCTCTTGTCTTTCTCAGTTATTTATTTTTTGTTTCTGTAAGCGTGTGCTTCTGTGTTAACTGTTGAAAGGAGACTGTACTGTGCAAAAGGGTGCTGCCAGCAATAGGGCCTTTGTTGCCGTGGCATCTTTAACGTGTGCTGGACATGGGACCTAGGTTTATCGTCTGCTATCACTGTGCAAAATATAAACGATGATCTTTTGTTATGTAAAGCGTTACGAGCATGCTTTGAAATGGTTTGCTCGATCTTTGAAAATAGTGTTGTTTTCATTATCTATGATAATTATTGCTGTGATACTAATAACTAGTATTCTAATTGTGAAACAATGGTAATAACAATAATAATGGTTATTATGATGATCACGGTTAATGATGGTGATGATGATGATCGTTATTATTATTATATTATTATTATTATTATTATTATTTATTATTATTATTATTATTATTATTATTATTATTATTATTATTATTATTATTGTTATTATTATTGTCTACGTGACTCTCAGAGTTATTCCTTTGTTATATTATTATTTTGTTATTGTTGTTATTATATTGTTATTTACTATTACTATTACTATCATCATTCTTATTTATTATTATTATTGTTATTATTTTTATTAACTATTATGAAGTTATTCATTATTATTACTATTATTATATATTTCGTTATTGCTAGGTTATTATTAATATTATCATTACTATCATTATTACTATTATCGTTGTTGTTGTTGTTGTTATCAGTAGTAGTAGCAGTAGAAGTATCACAAGTAATTGTATCCTTATTATCATTATTATCATAATAATTATTTCTTCCAAAGGATTATCACCTCGTACCCACCAGAAGACGTAATGGCGATAGAGTTGCAAGAGGGGGAAGGAGAAGAGGAGGAGGCAAAGAGATCAGAACATATACCTGTCAGCTCCGTAATTCCAATCTGGGTTTCTCGCATTATAGGAAGCTGTTTTAATCACACAACGTCCCCCGTGGGGATGCCGGGTTTTCTTTCAGTATAAATAGTGTCCCCACCTTCTGGAAATTCTGTGCCAGAAGTTTCCTCTTTATGTCACTCTCTTTGTTTCTGCCTTCTTGCTTTGCTTTCTGTCATTTCTTCCTATCATTTTCTGCTTTGATGGTCCATTCACCTGTATGTGTTCGATAAAGTCATTCATACTTTTTCTTAGGATTGATAATTGGGTACATGCATAAAGTGCATTTTTGGCTCTAGGGAGGTGAGATATGTGGAAGCAATTTTAGGTAATTTATGCCTGTTTTTATATATGTTTTGGTGTCCTTATGTATGCTTATATTTGTATTCAGGTGTGTTTTCTAAATCTCCCCTGTGCGATAAATTGGACGGAGCGGTCAACGCCGGGGGCATGTCCTTAGATTATGTGTGTGAATGCATTGATATGTGTGCTTAATTTTCTTTTCTTTTTTTTTTTTTTTTTTTCGTGTTGAAGTTGTGTATGTTTTGGAGCGGTTATAGCCCTGATATGGCTCTACGCAGTCGGCTAGACTTTAAACAATAATAACAACAATAACAACCATACAACGAGGCCACAGACTCCAGAGATGACCAGAAAGATAGCTGACATCGTCACAATCGCCATACCTGTGCAGTCACAGCTACAGACCCTGGCTTATCAGTTACCAAGACAACCTGTGATTTTCCTACCTCCCTGATTAAAGAGAGTGTGGGGGAGAGCACTCTTACCTACATTCTTGTATGCCTTCTGGCTCCAGGTAAGACGAAAGTCCGTGCGGTGTCAAGGTAAACGAAACAAAGATCATTGTCTGCTAGGTCTAAGAAGGCAGCATTGTTTTCATGCTTCTGAGAATGTTTCTCACTCCCCGTTCTGCTGATTTGTTCCTGGCATGTGCAGTTTGTTTGCCGTTCTCTTAGTGAAAATGAAAGGGATGGTTAATTCTGCTATAATTATATGTGCGGCCATTTATATATATATATATATATATATATGTATATATATATATATATATATATTTATATATATGTGTGTGTGTGTGTGTGTGTGTGTATGTGTGTGTGTATGTGCTTGCTGTGTATGTGTGTGTGTGTGTGTGCTTGCTGTGTATGTGTGTGCATGTGTTTGCTTGCATGTTTGTTGTGTGTGTGTGTGTTTGTGTGTGTTGTGTGTGTGTGTGTGTGTGTGTGTGTGTGTGTGTGTGTGTGTGTGTGTGTGTGTGTGTGTGCTTGTGTGTATGTGTATGTGTTCGTGTGTGCTTGCTGTGTGTGTGTGTGCATGTGTGTGCGTGCGTTGTTGTGTGTGTGTGTGTGTGTGTGTGTGTGCTTGTGTGTACGTGTGTGTGTGTGTTTGTGTGTGTGTGTGTTTGTGTGTGTGTGTGTGTGCTTGTGTGTACGTGTTGTGTGTGTGTGCGTGTGTGTGTGTTTATGTGTGTGTGTATGTGTGTGTGTGTTGTGTGTGTGGTGTGTGTGTGTGTGTGTGGTGTGTGTGTGTGTGTGTGTGTGTGTGGTGTGTGTTTTGCGTGTGTATGTTCTCATGTCTGTGTCTGTGTCTGTGCTTTACTTGCTTGTATACACGTAACAATTCTTCATCACTAAAACACATACGATGGCGAAGACATATGAACTGATTATGAAGCAGTCTATCCGAATCAGTTTACTAGTAACAACAGCACAGCATAAGAATAGAAACTGAAAGAGAGATGGCTAATGGGATTAGACACCCAGTATATCTGACAGCAGTAGCGGTAATCGTAGTAATAGTGGTAGTTGTAGAAAGTCATAGGGTGTGCAAAATTCAGAATGCCTAGGTTTGTATCGCGACCGGACCTTAAAATAATAACATCAGCATCAACAACAGAAACAACAACAAAACTAAAAACAAGCAAACGAAAATGATCAGACTCTTCCTTTATCCACCCCCAATCGCCTTCTTGGGACTTTCAACGGTGGTCTGGGTACATTTTATAGCACCTGAATAGGAGATAGATGCCACCATGCCACCAAATGTTGCACTAAGCCTGCAGGAAGAGGAGGGATAAGGTTCAAACCTGGGTAGATACAGCTCATTTTTACCTTCAAGGAAATGCAGTCCACCGAGAAGATGGAAACTTTAAGTTCAAACTCACTAAGTACCCCAGTTTTGGTAAAATGCTCCCATGCCTTGGAAGAAGGTTTTTCGGCCTAAGAATAGGACACAAATACTCCCAGTTTGCAAGGCAAACACTCGTAAATGTCGTTTTACGCATCGCACACTGTGAAACTACGATTCTTTGTTGGCGATAAGTGTAGGTAGAAGGAAGGCACGCCGTCTCTGCACTTTGCAAACATTTCACTATGCTTATCAAACACAAAGGCAACCCCAACAACAAGGCATTAAACACCAGCTGTGTGCAACAATAGATTTCTTTATGCTGAGGTAGCGCTGTTCATCTCCAAGGCCAGCCCAAACACTGATACAGAGGTTGTGGCAAGACCATGAAATCAGTCCCGTCACAAACCCGGCAATGTTCAGAGCAGTAATAGTGAAGGCCCTGCAAACACAAAGACAACCCCAACAACAAGGCATTAAATCGCCAGCTGTGTGTAACCACATGATGTCTTTATGCTAAAGTAGCGTCGTTCATCTCCAAGGCTGGCCAAAAACTGATAAAGAGGTTGTGGCAAGACAATGAAATCGGTCTCCTCACAAAGCCTGCTATGTTCAGAGCAGTAATACTGAAGGCCATGCTGTACTGCCTGGACTACATATCAATGGTATATTCAACAAGTGAAACGGTTCTAACAAAGGTATCTGCACAAGGTCTGCAACATATCATGGTAAGATCGAGTGCCCAAACTTCAAATTCTGAGGAAGTGTGGCTTACCAAATATTGAGCGTAAAACTTAACAAATGCTAGATTGTTGCACAGTATGTGCTGTGTTAATTTCAGTGCACGCAGGGCACAAACACATTTTAACAGCACAGAGCAGCTGCTATTCAACAACAACAACAACAACAACAACAACAGGTACTACTGGAAACAGATTCCAAGGACGTTTGCCTCCTCTCTATGCAGTGAAAAGCACAGCTGCACTTTCCTCAGTACACAACAATTCAAAATAACCCATCATGATTTACAAGACCACGTTCGTGTTTGCAAAGGAAAACCTGACCGGGAATTTTTCTCAAACTTTCTCCCCCTTCTTCTGAACACATTAGCACGTGCACGTGACATTTGAACTGACCACAACGCCTACACATTTTGACCTAAAGACTTCATTAACCCTTTGACTCATTGTCAACCATCATAGCAAAGGAAAAACTTAACCCTTTGACTCCTCACCCTATCCACCAGCTTCCTGGAAGATGGACAAAAAGTATTTTTTCGTATTATTTATCATTGAGAGAGAAATGGATTGACAAAAATGTCTTTTTTGGTATTATTTATCATAACTTTTTTTTCCTTTTAAGACTTGAGAAAGACGACAAACGTGACATATCGATTCCCATATTATTCCACCATTCGTTACAAGATAAGGTATCACAAAGTGCAAACTACAAATGAAACAAATATAAGAAAAATAAAGACTGCAGCGCTAGACATAAACATCGCACTACCACCATCACAACAGCGATCACCAACATCATCCACCCACCAGTCCTTTCAACACCCCCATCCCTTTCACTTTCATAATGCAAACATTATCACCTCATAAATATCGGGTGAAATGGAGTGCTGGTAGAATAACCTAAGTAGCTGTGACATCAATGACATTATTTTTTTCCGTTTCATGCTTTATGAGCTAACATCTATAGGCAGAGGTCTCATACTGTTATAAGCTTCAGAAGCTTAAGATCGACAATTATGCCAATTATTTTGAAACTAAAGGGCCTTCTAAGGGTTATCATACCACTCCCTTAGAGTTGAACCCCTTGATAATGCTTATCTTGTACGGTAAATCATATCAGATTTACGTTTAGATTTCATTGTGCGATTGATCCAGCAAACGAGGGAATAGACAGATTGACTGACTGTCAGACAGACAGACAGAGAGACAGACAGAATGACAAACCTCTTGACTGACAGAGAGAGAGAGAGAGAGACTGCCTTACTGACTGACTAATAGACAGATAGACAGACAGACAGACGAACAGATAGGCAGAAAGACAGACAGACAGACAGACTGACAGACAGATGTATAGAGAGAGATCATCAACGTGATGTCTATACGACCATATGATCGGATCAGCTCTAAGCCTTTAACGTGTTACCCTCTGAATTAATAACATAATTAAAAAAAATCTCGTTCTGTCCATCAAAAATATAACAATAATAATAATAGTAAAGATTTAAGACAACACTGTTATATTTTGCCTCTAAGAACATAGCTCTGAGGTACGGGCTTCCAAAGACAGCGATGTCCCAACACACAAACACAGAGGCAGAAAGCAAGTAAGCTAATGCTGATGCTTGTTGTGACTGCGCGTGTATATTAAATATTAATATTTGCATAAGTATGTGATATCAAAACAAATGTTTCTACATACACTCCCAGTTGGTGTCACAGCCACACATTACACGTTTGGGCACATCCAGCTCGCCGTCTACATTACTCTTTTTGTTTGTTATGTTATATTTGTTTGTCGCTAAATATTTTTTGTTTGGAATTCTATAAAGGTTGTCTTAGATTGCATAGAGAGCAAATCAGAAGTTTACGTTAAATTCATGAAATGACAGACTCAAAAAGTTAAAAGGTCAACCTAGGTAATTCAGAATTGAAACTCTCTTAATGCTAATGAGTATAATTATTGTCAAAGGTATGTTCCACTCACTCAATATTTGTTATTGGAGACTAGTGTTCAGAACAGTTGGGAGCGCGCGCGCGCGCACGCGTGTGTGTGTATGTGTGTGTGTGTGTGTGTGTGTGTGTGTGTGTGTGTGTGTGTGTGTGTGTGTATGTGTGTGTGTGTGCGTGGGAGCGTGCGTATGTGTGTGTGTGTGTGTGTGTGTGTGTGTGTGTGTGTGTGTGTGTGTGTGTGTGTGTGTGTGTGTGTGGAAGAGACATAGAGAGAGAGAGAGGGAGAGAGAGAGAGACAGAGAGACAGACAGACAGACCGAAAGACATATATAGACAGAGAGACAGAGATATACAGACTGAGAGACAGACAGACAGAAAAGGACAGTGATAAAGAAACAGACAGAAAAAAAAAAACGAGGTGGGAAAAGTCACAGACACAATAAGTTATATGACTAACTTGATGAAAGAATAAATACACATACGCGCGCGCGCACACACACACACACACACACACACACACACACACACACACACACACACACACACACACACACACACACACACACACAGTGTTCTGTATAGGCCCATAGCACGTTCATCTGTAGACAGGAGCCGATTAGAGAGAGAGAAAAAAAATCCCACATCGATTATGATAGGATTAATCACATCCAAATCCACAAGTCTCTAGTCGTTGGTCTTGTTCACTATTCTCTACACCTTGCCGACAGTTCCTTGACTTGGCATTCGTAGCAAAGCGCATTTTGGAATAGTCTTAAATTTAGCACTATAAGGGCCCTCATGAACTAACTGGAACTGAAAGGCGAATCACATAGTTCTTTCAAAGTTTACAGCAACAGGGTATACCGGTACAGGGAGCGGTACAACAGATTGCTCAACAGCAGTTATTATTGATTCTGAGTAACGTTAGACCACATTGTTCACCAAAATTCACATCCCAAGGAGGAAAGGAGAGGCAAAGAAAGAAAAAAGGAGAAGAAGAAATGGGGAGGAATGCAACAGGACTGAGCGTGACTTCTAAAAGAAACAGTGTTTCCTGAAGCTCTTTCTTGGGAATGAAAAGCAAGCTGATCAGGGCTGACTGGTGTCCAAATGAAATTACTCAGTAACAGAAGGCAGGGGAAAAGGAAAGACCTAAAGGTCACAGCAGGCAAAATGGACACTTTCTGTCTACATTTTTTTCTTGTCAAAATGGAGGAACCAGTACTTGTCTCGTTAAACACAGACAGACAGACAGACACACACACACACACACAGAGGTAGAGAGAGAGAGAGGGGGGGTGGAAGACAGACACACAGACAGGCAGAGACAGAGACAGAGAAAGAGAGACAGAGACATAAATGCAGAGAGAGAGACACATACAGACAGACAGACAGAGACAGAGACAGGGAAACAGGGAGACAGAGAGACACACTCGCACGCGTGCACGCACAGAGAGAGGGGAAAGAGAGAGAGAGAGACAGACAGACAGACAGACGGAGACAGAGACAGACAGACAGACAGGCCGACCAACAGACAGACAGAGAAAGACAGACAGACAGGCAAAACAGACAGACAGACAGACAGAAAGACAGAGACAGAGAGAGATAAATACAGACAAACAGACAGACATACAGATTTTTTTTGGTGACAATCCTATTAATAAGTAGAGGGTTCGGACCAAAGAACAGTGAGGGAAGGAAGAGAAAGGAAATAAAAGAGGAGAAAGAGAGAGAAAAAAAGCTAAGACACAATTCTTTATTTCCCAAAGCTATATAATAGGCAGTGTTTTCTTTTATCCATCCTTCGTTCTAAAACGGGTAAAAACTAGGTGAAATAAGAAATACTGTCATATATAGATAACAACTACTACCCGAGTTTGAATAAGGAAAGCAAAAGACAAAGAAAGAAAACATGAATGTATGACAGTTACGCATTAGCGAGAAAGAGAATATATATATATATTATGTATATATATATATATATATATATATATATATATATAGATATATATATATATATAGAGAGAGAAAGAGAGACAGACAGAGAGAGAGACAGACACACAGAGAGAGAAGAACGAGAACAGCGGAGGATAAGAAAAAAAGAAAAAAGAAGAAAAAAAAAGAAAAGGAAAGATGTGAGTAAAAAAAAAGAAAAATATATGCATATGTCTTTACAGATAAACAGCAAGGTGCACGCGCACACACACGCTCACGCACACACACACACACACATACACACGCACACACACACACACACACACACACACACACACACACACACGCACGCAAACACACACACACGCACACATACACACGCACACACACACACACACACACGCACGCACACATACACACACACACACACACACCACACACAGACCTGAGACTGGAGAGATAAAGATGAGAAATGTACCTCAGTCTGGCCTAAAAGGACAGAACTATTTGAGAAAGCACATTGACAGTCCACCCACCAGCTACCCTAGTGAGTCTTTGGTAATCTGAAAACATAATACCAGGCCACCTACCAGCAGTCAGATTGACTCTAGACAGACATCAGATCATATTTCATACCACTGGCATACAGAAATTGTCTGGTTTGAAATTACTCGAACTACACATTGGACACACATACATTCGTTTGTTTTTATATTTGACATATACTGAAGTTTATGTTAGATGCTGTATTTCTGTATGCTAAAGAAAAACTGTCTATGGATTGTTCGTTTTCGAATGTGTAAATCTGCTGACCTAGAAAACGTAAAAGATTTTTAGTGACCTTTTATTCTTTGGCACTCAAAAAGTTTTGTATAGGTCTGGACTAATTTTGTTGCGTCTCGTTTACCCTGGGGGGGCCTGTAGTCGAGTGGTTAGAGCGCTCGTCTGCGGTGCGGAAGGTCGGTGGTTCGAATCCGCTAAACGCTGGTTCGATTTTTCCGGCCTGAAAAACTCCCTCTGTCCACCCAGCAGTGAATGGGTACCTGACTTCGGTCGGGGGAGGTTTAAAAAGGCGGCGAAAGGAGAGGGATGGGCTCCGCCTTTCATAATGCCGTGCCCTAGACACGGTGAATCTTTAACAGTTCACCGCCCCTACGGCCATATTGACCATGGGACCTTTAACCTTAACCTTTTTTAACCTCGTTTACTCTACAGTATATTGAAATTTTTTTTTTTTTTTTTTTTTTTTGTATTTCTTGTCTTCATTTCTCACATTTCCTACGTATCTGTCCTCAATGAAAGGAGCTTATGCAATTTGGAACTCATACTGTGTTGAAAGGAGATATTTTTCTTCTTGATTTGTTCTCTGTCTACGTGGTTTTAAACCGCACCTGTCAGTGAATACAGCCATATCAGCTGGCTGCCACACAACGTAGTGGTCAACTGAGTTACAGATGGCCATGTCCCTCTTCGCTCCTCTTGATAAAGGCCACGTCGCAGCATTATATGTTCAGCTGGTTGGTCCTCTTGACCGCAATGGCAGGTTGGTGATACCGTCAGTTCACATATGTGTTGAGCCAGTTGTGGCCAATGCCAAGTCTCATCAGTACCACAGCACTAAATAAAGCTGTCATTACAGAAAACTGGTGATTCTGTAGATTTCGGCCCACTGTGGAATCCCTGGGAACAAACAGGTTGATCGCTTGACAAAGGCGAGCACAGCGGGAGAACAGCCTAACAACAGCATCAGAGCTTACAGCGAAATGCGAAGTATCATCAGAGCACTCACAACGCCAAAGACGTACAAAAATCACTACCATTTGTTGTCTAGAGAGCAACAAAACGTTCAGCTAAGGCTTCACATTGGGCGCACCAGACTGAACAATCACATGCACCAGACGCTGAAACTGGTGACCTCACCAACATGTTCCTGTAGACAGGAAGATCAGATTGCTGAACGTGTGCTTCAGAAAATCTCCCTTGATGAACCAGCAAAACGAGATGTGTGGCCACTGGACAATCCAGTGACAACCAACCTTCATGGTAGCTAGTACGAGCAGGAGAAGATGGCCCTGATATCATATGAGCAGGACTAGTTGTCTAGCCTGCGAACGCAAAAACAACAACAACAACAACAACTACAGGGTTACTTTTTGCTCTCTGAAAAGACGGTGGTCGCGTCTTATTCAGATCGTGACATACAATGAATTCTATTCATTGTTGATCTCGTATACCCTTCGTACGAGCTGTGAGAGCAGAATCTGTTATCGTTACATTACTGTTTTGACCCATTTATCTCTCTCACTCA
>CM060306.1:83058011-83065511 GCA_030674185.1 Monoplex corrugatus
AAACTCCCTCACCCTGTCCACATCAACATCCTGCACTGTCAACCATACTAGTGAAGCAAAAACTTAACCCTTTGATTCAAACTCCACTGCTCACACTGTCACAGCTACCATCAGTATTATCCATCCACCCATCCTGCTGACTCCCAACATCATTTCCAGGAAGCTGATGGATAGGGCAAAGGAGTCAAAAGGTTAAACTTTTGCACTGGGTGGAAAGAGTGTGGCAGTCATAGGGTTAAGATGGTGTCTAACCCAACACCAAGTGCTGGCTGGACACTAAAGGAGTGCAGACAAGGACAACATTAGGTCAGCCGTACTGGCTGCCCTTCTGACCCCCAGGGTGTCAAGAAAGAAGCTTTGCCTTATTAATCAATCAATACACAACAAAGAGAACCATGGAGTGGGAAGCAAAGGGTACGAGACAAAAACAAATGGTAGCGCTAGGACAGTACACTATCAGAATATGACGCAGCCCAGTGGTCTGAGTTACTCTTTGTGTTTTGTTTTGTTTTGTTTTTTGTTTTGTTTTCATTATTTCCTATTTGATAAAAAAAGAACACTGTTGTTCATTTGGCATGGCTTTGTTAAAAACAACAACAACTAACAAATAAGTGAATAAATAAAGAATGAAGGTGGGAACACAAGAAACAAAGAAGATAGGTAAGGTACAGTAAACATGCTTATGTTAAGGGTCAATACATCAAAGAGAAAACTTTGTTAGACCTCCCTCCCTCTATCTTTCTCTCTCTCTCTCAAGTTCTCCCCCCCCTCTCTCTCTCTCTCTATCTCTCTCTCTCTCTCAAGTTATCTGTTATCTCTCTCTCTCTCACACACGCACAGATACACAGCACACACACACAACACACACACACAAACACACACACACACACACACACACACACACACACACACACACACACAAACACACACACACACGCGCACACACACACACACAATGGGCAGTTTTGGGTCACACGTCGGTCAAGTCAACACACGCTGCATGTAAAAAGAAATAGGGAGGAAGAAAGGCCATTGTAACATAGTATCAATGTTCTCTTTTTCTGATAAAACGAGACATCAAAGAAGGGAAGTAATGTCCTTTAGAAGAAACTTGTTACATCATTTAAACACTCTCTCTTCTTTTCACTGCTTTTCTTTTTTTTTTCTTTCTTTCTTTCTTTCTTTCTTTTTTTCTTTCTTTCCTTCATTCATTCCTTCGTACTCTTTCTTTCTTTGTTCTTTCTTTTTCTTTCTTTCTTTCTTTCTTTCTTTCTTTCTTTCTTTCTTTATTTTTGGTGGAGATTGGGGTAGGGAACGAAAACCAAGAACAAAGTTCATGCTGATGGAAGGGAAGCAGTATTCCCAGAGCAAACGATTATGAAACAAAATCCGCATTGTCAATCATTTTCGTGATAAAACAACAAACAAACAAAACGGACAAAGAAACAAACAAACAAAAACAATAAAATTCTGTACACAGACAAGGAAAGTCTACTTTATGAAGGAAAAAGCCAAACATAGTCTGTTGCCTGGCAAAACAAAAGTCAGCAATAAAGTCACATTCACAAATAAAAACCATGAAATGGCATGTCAGTTACATTGCCTATGCACAAACACTACAAATCCATATGAGTGACTCATGCAAATGTTGCAAATTATATGTTATCATCTTGCACATAAATCCTGTCTGCTCATGATGTTTGGTGTTCTACCAAAACAAAAATCATATGGTCCACATGGCTCTCAAACACATAACCTCCGCCCTTATCAGTAGACTCTAATCGACGGATATAAGGAGACTCATAAAACTGTAAACAAAATCTGTAATATTTACCACAAAATATCAGAATATCTAAAACGATATTTCTGTTTATAGTGAATTGTTTGGCGGTCACTTACACTGGGGTACCTTTCTCATGGTGGAGCAAATGTGAACGTCTTTTCTTTAAGGAATGCCGAGTTTGGAGTACGATGTTTGGAGTTTGTTCAAGAGGAATTCGACACACTCAGATGATTCCATATGCGGCTCACCTAAATCTGCCATCTATTTCCTAACAGATTCACAGAGCCTGCGTAAAAGTCCAGGCAAGGTTTTCAAATGGAGAGGATGGAGATAGACCTATAAAACAGTAAACTGAACACCACCAAAATGACGGAAACATTAAGATAGGCAGCTGACAGGCCAGTTGTTGTTTTCTTTTCTTTTTTTTAATTTGAAGCTGGAACTGAACTTGGCATATCATATCTGAAGTATACGGTTCTACGGATCGGTCCTACCAGTCCACATAAATTAAACTGTGGCCCGTTAACCACAAACACCACAGAGGTGTGGATGGGACCTAGAGCACCAATGCCTTGCCACTCTCGGGACACTCGCCTCCGAAGCCCAATACGCCAAGAAAAAGGGGGCTGTCCATGCATTGCATGACCCATTCGGACCCAGTCATCAGTCACTGTGTTTGTAAACAGAATGGCAAAGTGGGAGTATGACAAACCCTGGGTCATAGCCACACAACGCGCACCAACCAGCCTCTGTACCAACAGAGAATGGAAGACCCCTCTTCGCCCTATTCCGGTCTTCATCTGGTCCACTAGCTCAGTTATTAAACGCCATGATCGTAGGGCAAAGGAAGTGGATTGAAGACCCGGGTTACACCACCCCACACCCACCCACCTCCCATCCCTCTCGTTAACTCCATTTATTTGAGTTCCATCATGTTAACACACGGTTCGTGGGTTTGACCCTCTAGTGGATCGAAAAGGAATGAGGAAAATGAACATAATGTTTGTATTGTTCATTCGCTATTAGTTCTAAACACCAGACAGTTCCCAGTCAGAAAGAGTGCCATATGCTTTTCTTTGATGTTTAAATGTTCTTTCTTTACATTGCTTTCATTCCAAAAAATAAATGGAAAGGCCCATCCAAGCACCAGAGCTATTTCAGAACTAGCAACTTAAATGCATTTTACATTAAAATGTTCCATTCAAACTATTACCAAGTGAATTTTAAAACACATCTGACAATCTGGCAAAATTCATGGGTTGTTTTTTTCGGGGGGGGGGGGGGGGGTATTCATGTATCTTGTTCTACCAAAAATGCCAAACCAGGAAATAAGAAATGTAGTGCTGAATCGTTTTGTGCTGTATTATAAATAAGATCTACCAAAGTGGGACATGGAAGAAAATAGGAGAAAATAATGATGTAATCTGCAATACGATATGTCCTGAATTTTGATTTTTTTTTTTGGCTCCGAGCAAGTAGTTTATTATCTCATACAGTTATAGGCAATGTGACATAGTACATACACCTAGGTGATTTTGCAGGGGAGGGAGGCAAATGGAAAAAACTACCACTACTACTAGTACTACTTCTACTACTACTACAACTACTACTACTACAACTACCACTACAACTACTACTGCAACTACTACTACTATTACTACTACTACTACTTTGCTACTAGTACTACTACTTAATGATAATAATAATAGCAATAATAGTGATAATAATAATGATATTGTTATTATCATTAATATAAGTAATATTAATAATGACAACAACAACAACAGCATCAACAACAATAATAATAATAATAATAATAATGATAATATAATAATAATAATAATAATAATAATAATAATAATAATAACAATGATGATGATGATGATGATGATAATGATAATAACAATAATAATAATGAAAATAAAACAACAACAATAATAATAATAATAATGATAATAATAATAATAATAATAATAATAATAATAATAATAATAATAATAATAATAATAATAATAATAATGATAATAATAATAAACGAATAAATGAATAAACGAATAAATTGAAAATAAAACAAATACATAAACAGGATAAAAACATAACTATATTATTCTTTCCTATGGCCTTGCAGTGAGGTGTTGGGAGGAGACATAGGCCTCTGTCTGCGGCGAGGCGGGAGGCTTCGTTAAGCGACATGTTGTAAGTGTCCAATGTTTCTGTCACCATGTAGCTCCACTAGCGTAGCCTTAGTCTCCCTCTGACACTGCTACAGGAATATCTTGAGTTGTATAAGCGATGGACTGGTTGGCTGGGGTGCTTCCTTTGTAATATGTTCAAACAGCAGGTGGGCTAGTTGGTAGAGTCATGGAATTCAATCCCAGTCGCAACGTTAAAGCCTACTCTGTTCGCTGCCCATCTTAATGTCTCCATCGTTCTGGTGGTGTCAGCTTAATGTTTAATAGGTCCCTTATCCTTCTTTCCCCGTTTCAAGACTTTGACGGCGCATAGGGTTTTGTGCAGGCTCAGGAAATCTGTCAGATAATTGCTGGCAGATTTGGACGGAGCGCTTATGGAGTTGTCCTAGCGCGATGAATCCCTCTCGAAATAACTGCAGTAACTCCAGTAACTCAACAACTTGTTTTTTCTGTTGCCTTTCCATGTGATGGTGGACAGTTGTTACTCCCACCGTTTCTCTGATAATCTCATTTCTGACCTTGACTCTCAGAGTTTGTAACACCAAAGGAAATAAGAGGGAAGCAGGGAGAATTATAAATAACAACTAAGCAACATAACTCTTGAGGGTAACGGAGTTATCTCCCATGTAGAATTTTTCAAATCCAACACAGCATAGACGCAGCCACAAAGCATAAAGTTGTAAGCTCGGAACATTCCTCAGAGTTTGCTTAGCTGCTCTCCTGGGACATTTCATCTCTATTAATTTCCTTTTGAGCGATTTTGTCAGTGACCATGTCTGGCACTGCTATGTGGGAGGTGGGATGAAGATGGCATTGATTAGTGAGTGTTCTTTTGGTGCTGAAAAGATGCTTGGATGATGGTATATATCTAGCAGCCTCTACTTCCGGCAACATGTTTGTTATTGGCAACGTGTTTCAATTTTTCTTTCTTATTTTCTATTTTCAGTAAAACAAAATCCAAACCAAGTGTGATTGCTCGCGTTCAAGCAAACAGGAACCAGGAAAAACAATTCACAGAAAAGAACAAGAACGCGTATTTAATACAACCAGACAAGACAGGTGCAAATTTTCGGCCAACTGGCTTTTGTCAAGCGTAAGATCACAAACACCAGATACAAACATCAAAAGAAAAAGACTGAAACTTCCCTGCTGCCCCGTCCAGTGTGAGAAAATAAATCAGCAAGAAGTTTTGGTCTTTTTCTCTTGGTTTTTGTATCTGGTGTTTGTCTTACGAAATCCAAAACAAGTGTGTCTGCCCACGTTCAATGGGCCCAAAATTTGCGCCTATCTTGTCTGGTTGTATTGAATAGGCGTTTCTTTTTTTTTCGTGTTTTTCTCTGGTTCCTGGTGTTTGTTTGTTTGTGATCTTACGCTTGACAAAGGCCAGTTGGCCGAAAATTTGCGCCTGTCTTATCTGGTTGTATTAAATACGCTTTCTTATTCTTTTATTTTTTCGTGTTTTCTTTTCTGGTTTTAAGTAAAAATGCTACATAAATATAATAAAAGAGCGAAAAGAGCGGACAGAAATGAGGCCATTCCTACACGAGGAAGTTCTTTGATGCCATCTTCAATGCCTGCTATCAGGTTGCTGGAGGTGGGTTGGGGAAAAATATCATCACAGTCAAGCTGTTCTAATCAATGTTTTCCGCACATTCAATGACAGTCACAGGCCCGTATACAGAAATGCGAGAAGTGGTTAAAAGGCATTAAAATATAGGCCAAAATTACCCCCAAAGAAACCAAATGAGTAAGAAATGCCAAACAACCAAATGGATGAAAGAATGGATGAATGAACTTAATCGCAAATTTAGCCTCACCAACTCGAACTTTAAATTTTCCAACTGTTCATGTACAGAGACAGTATCCCATGATCATTCAAATAAACAAAGATCTTCAAAAAACAAATTACAAACAAACAAAACAGCAAGAAAAAAGTAAACATTCCCAAACAAACAAAGACATAAACACGTAAACGAACAAACAAAGTCACTGCTGATAAGAAAACACTTAATTTTAACCGTACCCTTAATTCTTACGTTAATACTCTATAAGACAAAGTAAAATACGATATAACTTACATAAACATTATTCATTAAAATGATCAAGACTACCATCATTATGCTCAAGCTTTTGACCTCCCAGTAAACCGGGACTTGAACATTTCGACATTATCATAAAACATGTGGATTTATACAACACACATTGAAAATATTGCAAAAAAAAATGTTCGCTTAAAGCAAACATACAACTGTTAAACTGAGGTCAGCACATAAGCCGACACGATTATGGTACAGCTTCAAGTAAGATCATGATGAAAATGGAATTGAAAGCGTTTTGTTTCGAGTCAGGACATATTTAACTCCTCATTACAAACACACTAAAATGGCCTGTTAGGTTTGAGTAATTTTGAAACATTTATAGCTAAAACTGTTTCGTAGTTAGCTGTTCAAACACTCGACATTTTGTATCATAGTGACAAAATTGGGCCAATACCGTTTCAACCTACACAGAGATGACTGCACTGGCCAGCGTATGAGGTGATGTTTTGCTGGAGCTTGTAGCATTATGATAAATAATTCATCCACATGTCTGTGGCTCCTTTCTTTCCTGTTCAAGTGTCAAATTAATATTGATGAAAGCACGAGCTTATTGGGTTAACAAGGACACTGGAAAAGCCAGTAACTATGTGAATGCAATTGTAAAGGACTTTGTACACATATCAGCCACGCGATTTCCCTGTGGACTCAACGATGCTGATAGGCACAGGAGAACTAACGGCAAGGTTTTCAAGGACACAAAAGAAACGGAGAATGCATATTGTTCCCTGAATGAAGGTGCTTAACAGCGATTGAATAAAAACCTTCATTCAAGAACACAACTGTTCGTGATTCGAGAACAGGACTAACCTAAGTAAACAAGTAACGACTTTCTGTTTTATCTTTAGGAAAAACATGCCTTGTTACTTACTCCTTAAACCGTTTCAGGAAGCCATGCACTTGTTTATACCATATCATTTATTCTCATTTTTGTTGAACTGAACGAAACGTGTAGCCTCCACTTTGAGTCCTTAATTTTGTGTTCTTCTTTATTTTTTTTACCGAAATAAATATTAGTTGGAACCTTTTTATAGATTCCAAGACGATTCTGCCTTTACTAAATGTGTTTTTTACGAGTGAACTCATTAAGATTCAGTCGCAGTTTGCATGTTTTTTTTTTGTGTGATTACTTTTGAAATCTGACATATAATCGATCAGAGTTTACTTTTCGAACCGATAGCCAACAATAATCAACACATTTGAGGTGGAGATACCCGTGACAATACTTTATGTTCAGATGAGATGTTAATGTAATAAGCAAGCTTTTAAGGCTGTAAACAAACATTTTTCAGTCATGTTTTCCCTTAGACATCAATTCAAGAATGACACCTTCATCAAACAAGTATACAAATGAATAGAGACAGTTGTTAAAAGAAAATCATAAGTATCTGGTTCCATTACCTACAGAATGTATATTAATAGTACAAAC
>CM060306.1:83070511-83073011 GCA_030674185.1 Monoplex corrugatus
TGCAATGTCGGTTTTCTTTATATTGCAATCCATTAATGCAAAACAGTCAAATGCTGTCTGAAACAATTTCCTTTGTCATTCACAGTGGACAGCAGCAAAAACGTCACTGACAGTGTAACTGCATTCATTTCCCCCTTCGGAAAATATGATGGTATCAAAATGGTCAACCCCTAAATTTATCTCCCTGTTTGTTCTGTTTTCTCACTACGAATGAGTCTGCACGGAAGGGAAAAGCGATAAACTGCATGGTTAAGTATTAACAACAGTCTCCCTTTTTGTCAGGGGTAGACATCAATTGTGAACGCAAATTATAACATTTTTAAAAGTGTGAGGCGTATCTTAGTAGTTTCCATTATTCCTGCATTTCTTTTTATGGAAGTTCTGATATTCACTAATAATCAGAAACGTAATTAATTCTTACTGCGTGAATGTTTTGGAAAACGAATATATAACCTACAGTGAGATGACATTCGTCAAAAAAATATGAAGACGAGGAATAATCTCTGCTGTTGTTCTGTTATTAGTATTATTACTTCTACTTGAAATTGAAATTGAAGGTAGAATGAGTGAGTGGAATTTATCGTGCTCAGTTCAGTAGTGAGCTTTGCTTCAGTCTGATAATAATGATGTGAATTATTATTTAAGACCACACAAAACTCTATGCAAGGACAAACTCCCTGATATTTAAAAGAGGGGATGGGGAAAGAGCTAAAAGTCATACACAAAAGAAAAATGAAAATTTGACATAAACGTGATACCATACAAAAACAACGTGATAACAAAAAAAATGTAGTCATTAATATTCATCTCGATGACCCGTAGTTATCGTTAATGTGCATGATCTCTATCTGACTTTCTGAATGTTTGCGAAACGAAACAACGAGAAGAGTGAGAGAGAACGAACTTCTCACATCTGCCATGTGAATAATGATGTCTCAATTACTTCTATTCCCAGTCTTTCGTGAAACAATACTGAAAGTTACCTTAGTTGATTCGTTAATTCTCAAAATAGGCTACATGAATTTTATGGTTTTTAAAGGTGGCATATGCCAAAGTTTCGCCAAAAGCATGCTGATCAAATTGAGAAATATCAGTGTTGCTGCTGTTGCTGATGCTGTCAAAGTGATACAATTGTTTCTTATCTGGAGAAATGAAGCAATGGCGTTGTGGCCAAGGAAAACTACTGAAGTGAGACACGAATATTTTGAAAAAATATCAAATGGTCGAAAATTATGTGTCTGTCTTGTTGTCGTTGTTGCTGCTGTCTTTGTTGTAGTTGTTGTCTTTGTTGTTGTTGTGTTGTGTTGTTGTTGTTGTTGTTGTTGTTGTTGTTGATGATGATGATGATGATGTTGTTGTTGTTTAATGAATTATGCGTTTTCATTCCATTTTCGTCTCTTTTTGATCTTTTCATAACACGAAAGACACCCACGTGGGTGTTGGCAAATTGCCCTGACCAGTATTGACATGAACGATCTTTTTTTTTTTGCTTTTTCTAGACAATACCAAGACATGTAATATGATACTTGCTTGTTTATTAGTCTTATTTAAGAAACCTGGCACTTATTCTTGTACAAAAATGATAGAGATTTTAATTAACCGTGGCAGTGTAAGACGATATTTTGTTGTGAAAGAGATAGGACAAAGAAAGGATCAATTTATCTATATTTGCATCAGAGTGCGTGCAGTACGACCTGAAACACAAGACATCTGTCCTTGGAACTTGCAGAATATTTCTGTTCTGGTTTTTTCTTTTCTTCGTCGCTCTTTTGTCCTCCTTCTTTTCTTGTTCTTGTTCTTGTTTTGTTCTCTTTATTGTTCTCGTTCTTCTTCTGTGTTTTGTTTTTGTTTTTGTTGTTGTTGGTTTTTTTTTCTTCTTCCTCTTCTTCTTCGTTTTCTTTTTTTTTTTTTCTTCTTCTTCTGATTCTTTTTCTTCTCCTCAGTCGTCGTCGATGTCGTCTTCTTCTCTACGTTTTTCTTCTTTTCAGATTTGTTTTTCTTTCTTTGTTGATTGTTGAAAAATGAACTACCGAATAACGTATGGATATTTATGCATAATTATCCTTAAAGGATAAACGATGTTTGGTTGATATGTACTTGCTTAATTTTGATTATATCACTGTTTTATGCGTTTGTTGTAAAACTGTTTCTCTAAACTTGACATACTTTGTAACCATACCTCTTCATTGCTTGTGTGTGTGTGTGCAGTGGGGTGGGGTGTTATGGCCTAAATGAACAAATTATCTGAAATCTGAAATGTATATAATTTTTATTTTATCTCTGTCTCTGTTTGTCTGGTTTTTGTCTGTTTGTCTGTCTGTCTGCCTGTCTGCCTGCCTGCCTGTCTGCGTCTGTCTTTCTGTCTGTCCATCTGTCTGTCTGTCTGTCTGTCCATCCGTCTATCTGTCTGTCTGTCTGTCCCTTTGTCTGTCTGTCTGTCTCTCTCTGTCTCTTTCTCTGTTTTTCTCTCTCTCTCTGTCTCTTTCTCTGTCTCTGTTTC
>CM060306.1:83083011-83090511 GCA_030674185.1 Monoplex corrugatus
AACAGTCCGGAGCGCTTTCAACTACACCCAATACACTAAAACCAGACCAATGCGTCGGCTACAAAGAACGGCTTAATGATTACAAAATACAATTATAGTTGGATTGGAAGCCTAAAACTTAAAGTTATCCGCGTATATGTCAATCCAACCCCTATCGCAGCCCAGGAATAGGAACCGATATAATCCATCAGTACTGGAAGAAGTAGATCACTCATAAGGAAGACTATGAAAAGACAGGCAACATTTATAGGCCATTTTATGAGGAAGGGGGATTTGGAGCACCTGGTCACAACGGGAAAGCTGGAGGGAAAGAGAGCACCAGGTAGACCCAGGGAGAAAATGCTAGACGGACTTGCGGAGTGGCTGAAGACGAGGAGGGTGGAGGAGATGCTTGGTGCAACAAGAGATAGAGAGATGGAAGTCCATGATCGCCAAAGCCATGTGGCAAGGCACCTGATGATGTTGATGATGATGATGATGATGATGATGATGATGATGCTGATGATGATGATGATGATGATGATGATGACTGGAAGAAAATGGTCATATGTCACCACTAAGTGGGGGGAGGGAGATGTATCTAATCCTCAACTGACACCATCAGAACAAATGATGTTAAGACGGGACAGTGAGAAGGCCAGTTTTAATGTAGCGTACTCCTGGATTCGAACTCACAACCATTAGCATGTGAATCCTACGCTCAAACCAACTGAGCTACTGGGCCCTATCGGAAGGTCGTGGATTCGATTTAAATTACCCATCCACCAAAATGGTAAACGAATACATCCGACCACCCTCTTTCACTGAAGGGTAAACAGACAAGTGAAATAGCCCGGAGCACTTTCAACGTACACCCAATACACTAAAACCAGACCAGTGCGTCGGCCACAAAGAACGGCTTAATGATTACAAAATACTATTATAGTTGGATTGGAAGCCTAAAACTAAAAGTTATCCGCGTGTATGTCAATCCAACCCCATCTCAGCCCAGGAATGGGAACCGATGGTATCCATCGTACTGGAAGTCAGTGGACATATGTCAGCACTATAAACAATGTACTGGCGTTGCACTAGGTGACATTGATGACTAAGGTTTCTTCCTCGATGGTTGATAAGCGACACGGTCACATATGGCATCGCTGGGGATAATTATGTGTTCTGAATAATGAATATTTGTTATTGCTAGAGATACTAATTAATCGAAGCCAGCGCTAATGATATTCATCAACAAGTCTCACCGTACTAAAGGAAACCGATTGACTGATTTGGTTCAGTTTTTACGTCGGCAGCCACATCAGGTGATATGGCCGACAGGATAACCATCCCAGGGAAGTGGGGGAAGAGGGACTTATCTAATCCTATACCGACACCACCAGAACAACAATGATGTTAAGATGGGACAGTGAGAAGGCCAGTTTTAATGTAGCGTACCCTGGGTCTCGAACCCGCAACCATTAGCATGTGAATCTGACGCTCAACCAACTGAGCGACTGAGGCCTGCGCGGCATACAGTTTGGTTGATTTGGTTTAGTTTTTACGTCGGCACCCACCTCGGGTGATATGACCGACGGGGATAACCACCCCAGGGAAGTGGGGGAAGAGGGACTTATCTAAGGCTATACTGACACCATCAGAACAATAATTATGTTCAGATGGGGCAGTGAGAAGGCCAGTTTTAACGCTAAACTGTATCCATTACATATGTGAGAAGAATCAAACTGATAATCAGTCGAGTCAGACGATATTTTAAGAGAAACTTTCAGCAATAAAACGAATTTTTCTCAGATATATTACCATAATTAAGAAATAAACGTTGTTAGGCCTACATGGATCACTTAACTCCGAAAAGAATCAAAATAATCTAAACAAACACCACCGTCGCCATGAACAGTACACTAATGAAAGCATTCCATATAGACTGAATGAAAACACCTAATACTTCGGGATCATCTGGCACTACTATAATATTGAATTACTAATGACCTCTTTTGATTTTACAGGAGTCATCAAAGCGATAATGTCCATACTCAAGAAACGTATACGTGTGTATTTTGAGGGTGGGGTGATGATATGAGATTATAAAAGATTTTTTTAAAAGGAGGATGTGAACAGATACACACACGCAGACACACAGACGCACAGACACATAGACAGAGATAGAGAGACACACACACACGCAACACGCACGCACACACATACATAAACAACACACACACTCTCTCTCACCCTCTATCTCTCTTTCTCTGTTCCCTCCCCACACACACACACACGCACACACGCACGCACATACACACACACAAACACATACATGCAAACACACACAAACATACACACACGCGCGCGCACACACACACACACTAACGGAGAATGGATAGGGGTCGAAACAGAAACAGAGACACAGACACAGACAAAGACAGACAGTGAGGAGAGAGAGAGAGAGAAAGAGAGAGAGAGAGAGAGAGAGAGAGAGAGACAGACAGACAGACAGACAGACAGACCAACAGAGACAGAGACAGACAAAGACAGAGAGAGAGAGAGAGATGGTCACAGAGAGAGAGAGACAGACAGACAGACAGACAGATAGATAGATTGAGAGAGAGAGAAAGACAGACAGACACAGAGAGAGAGAGTACAAACACACATTGTCACACCACACACACACACACACACACAACAACACACACAAATCAATAATATATATATATATATATATATATATATATATATGCACACACATACACACACACACACATACACACGCACAACATACACACACACACACACACACATACACATACACACACACACAAGCAGAACGTTCGTAGACGAAAACCAACTCAAAATACAAGCACTAACACGCGAAAAGTGCATATACATATGAGTTACAGGATGTTGGTAACTTGATGAAAGCATGGCAGCACATGGAGCGAAGCACAGCACCACGAACATGAAAAAAAAAACCAAATGGAGTGAAATATACCCCACACAGACGTAAACCAGACGATACATTCAGGGAAGAAATGTGAAATGACACCGTTCTTGCTCTTCCGTCCGTTTCTGCAAACTTGTAACAACACGGTTATGCTACTGGCAACAGTCTTTACTGTTCTGGCACCCCTCAGGCCTTTTTGTCATTTAGTGCTTAACGTGGTCTCAGCCACTACTCTACAATCTTCTCATTCAGGTTCTCTGGAGAGTTTCTCAGCGTACAGCGTAGCCAAAGGCATTAGCAGTGAAGAGGTTAAGTACAGCAACACCCTCCCTTTGCCACTAAAGGAGATGGGCAAAAGAGATAGCGCACATCGTCACAACGCTCATATCTTTAGAGTCCCTGAAACAGACGCTGGCTTATCGGAAACCAAGACGATACGATCTATGCTCTTTCAACCTCCGTGGATGAAATTGAGGCAAGTGAAAGACAGATCTTTATCGGTTTTGCGTGATACTGGCACAGTTGCCTATTTTTTTTCCCCTCTCTCGCTTTGATTTCTTGTTTTCCAAAATCATTCTTCACGTCTGTTCTTTTACTGTACACCCATCTCTGTTGACCACTACTTTTTTAACCCATTATATTTTGTTAGAAAAATCGAAATATAAGTAATACTGGATTCTTTTTATATGTGGCCAGAGAGAGAAAGCAAGAGAGAGAGAGAAGAGAGAAGAGAGAGAGAGAGACAGAGAGAGAAAGAGAGAGAGAGAAAGAGATAGAGAGAGTGAGAGGGAGAGAGTGAGTGAGAGAGAGAGAGAGCGCGCATTACACCCCCCCCCCCCCGCACACACACATATTCAATACATACGCATACACACAAATTAACGCACATACAGATTAACAGACCTATACACGCACAAACACACAAATATATGTACACACATGAACACTAACTAACACACACACACGCATACACACAATCATACAAACACACACACACACACACACACACAACACACACACACACACAACACACACACACACACACAACACCAAAACGCACACCACACATACAAACAAAACATAAAGAAACAGCCTATGCACACCCTTAAACGTTATTAACACATGCACACACACGCCCGCCCGCACACACACACACACACACACACCACACACACACACACACACACACCACACACACACACACACACACACACACACACACACACACACACACACACACACACACACACACACACACATACAAACACAAACATAAAGAACAGCCAACACCCTTAAACGTTAATTAACACATGCACACACACGCTCACCACACACACACACACACAACACACACACACACACACACACCACACACACATACACACGCAATCAACACACACAACACACACACAAACACACAGCACACACCTAAAGACAGCCACCACACCCTAACGTACACAACACATCACACCACACACACACACACACACACACACAAACTCAAACACACACACACACACATACACACATACACATACACATGTGTGTCTTTGTATGTGTGCGTATGTGTGTGCATGTGGGTGTGGATGTTTGTGTGTGTCTCTCTCTGTGTTTTCGTATGTGTCTGTGTGTGTGTTTGTATACGTAAGTGTGTGCGTGATGTGCACTGAGAGAAAAAGACAGAGACAGAGACAGAGAGACAGAGACAGAGAGACAGAGACAGAGAGACAGAGACAGAGAGAGACAGAGAGACAGAGATACAGAGAGACAGAGACAGAGAAATTGAGATAAAGAGCACAATGATGCCTCTTAACGGAACTGAGCCCAAGTGGGAGTAGCCATGGACACATAAGTGGCCACATGAATGAACAAGACGAAAAAAGGAAAGGTACTCCATTCAGCTATAACCTCGAACAGATGTGCGGGAAGCATGCACAGTCTCTCTCTCTCTCTCTCTCTCTCTCTCTCTCTCTCTCTCTCTCTCTCTCTCTCTCTCTCTCTCTCTCTCTCTTCTCTCTCTCTCTCTCTCTCTCTCTCTTTCTTTTCTTCTTCTTCTTCTTCTTCTTCTTTTTCTTCTTCTCTCTCTCTCTTTTGTACACACACACACACACACACACACACAGATACACACACACACAGATACACACACAGATGCACACACATACATATACACATACACACATACACACACACATACACACACACATACACACACACACACACACACACACACACACACACACACACACACACACACACACACACACACACGTAGAGAGAAAGAAGGAAAGATAGAAACAGAGATGTGAATAATGCACGCAGAGAAAGAGAGAGAAAGAGAGAGACAGAGAGACAGAGACAGACACAGAGAGAGAGAGAGAGAGAGAGAGAGAGAGACAGACAGACAGACAGAGACAGAGAGAGAGACAGACAGACAGACAGAGACAGACGGAGACAGAGACAGAGACAGATACAGAGAGAGACATGAAGAGTGCAGAGACAGAGACAGTCAGAGACAGACAGTCTGTGTTTTTTGGGGGGAAAGACAGGAAGCGAAGTGTACCAGAAACAGCATTGACACAAGAATGCTGACATTGGAGGCTAACGGAGAATGACGTGAGATGTCAGAAAATGGAGGGGTCAGTGGGCGAAGGTTATGTGCTCTTACAAGTATCATCAATATCATGTTCACTACTCACTGACCTCAGTCCCAACATCGTTTAAGCCCTGCAGGAAGTTTTGGTTTATGCAGATAGTTGGGCAACGGAGGTTCGGGTGGTGGTGGTGGTGGTGGTGGTGGTGGTGGTGGTGGTGGTGGAGGATACCGTGTTGTTGTTGTTGTTTTTTAATCGGTCATATATGGCAGTAAACGTTTTCAAAAACTGACACAGCTGTGAAAATATATAAATAAATACACAAACGAAAAAAAGGATGATTCCTGCATAGTTTCAGTTAGACGTCCAGTTATACAAAATATTGAATATTTTCGAAGGGTTACCATAATTTCTCTGTGCATGTGTCATATCAGTGAGCTGCTTACACACCTCGTTTTGAAACTTCTTCAATCACATCACGATAGATCTAAAATATTGTTTTCAACCTGGTATATAATTTCAAGTTTTAACGAAGTAACTGCCCTGTCCACTCTTTTAATAAGTAAACAGCCACAATTCCTTGTGTTGCATTAAGCAAACACTGCCCTAACTCATCATCATCATTATCGAGTGAGTGCCTTGCCATATGCGTTGGCGATCATGGCTCTCCGTATGCATCTGTCCCTTGTTGCCGCAAGCACATCTTCCGATCCACTCTCTCTTCCATCAACTACCGATCAGAAACGAAGAACTCACGCAGACAGCCTCCATGGTCCGAATAACATGTGACTCGTGCTATCAAGAGAGTTTCATCTCAGATGCCTCTCTCTCTCTCTATTATCCAGCCTGTGTAAAATGACGCCTTCCCAAGGCTTCCCAGTAAGTCAAAAGAATTAAACGTATGGTTGGTTCCCCAGTGGATCTTTGCCCATTTGGAGAAATCAACAAACGAGAGACCAGAAGAGCTAGCAGAATGAGAAGCCTACGAAGATGAACCAGACAACAGCGCCAGCTACAGTGAGAAAAGGGACATCACTAACATCACTCCGTAAGTTACGATCAGGAAGTGGCGACTGCCACCTTCCGTCCAGCGTGGAAAAATGGTCCTGATAACCTTCCGCACTTTCCACAACGGGCTCAACGCCCGTATCAAATTAACTGCAACTTCAAATTGACAGACAGACAGAGGCAGACAGACAGACAGACAGAGACATATATACAGGGACAGAGAGAGACAGGAAGAGAAAGGAAAACACAGATGGATGAAGGGAGGGAAAGAGAGAAAAGGTAGCGGAAGGCAGGGATGGAGGAACAGACAACCAGACAGAGAGACGTAGACAGAGAGAAGGACATCAAGGAAAAGAGAGATGGATGAAGAGAGAGAGAGAGGGGGGGGGCTGGGGAGAGAGAGAGAGAGAGAGAGAGAGAGAAGAAGACAGACAGACAGACAGACAGAAACAGAGACAGAGACAGAGACAAAGAGAGACAGAGAGAACTTTCAACTTCAAATTGACGCCGTTACCATCCAGCACATACGGTTAAAGAGGACCAAACTATTGAACACGCATCACACTGATGTCATCTCAGGATGTACATGACCAACAGAAGAAGAAGAAGTAAATGGACAGAGAAGCAATATGAACAAGTCATATTTTCCTATAATATCCTCACACATGATATTGAAGAATGATTTAACTGACCAGTTGTTCTATATTCTGCCCTTTTGCATGCTTTAGTTTGTGTTCCTTTTATTCCTTGTATTGCAGATGTTAATTCTTCCTCTGGATTAAACTTCAATCGCTACTATATTGTAAATGACATTGTGCGTATGGAAAAATGCAATAAAGACAAGTTTAAGTGAACAAAAATATACTGCTGGTAGGAAGAAAGACATGTAGAGAAATATGCAGACACACAGATAATCTGAAAGTGAGAAAAAAGGAAATCCCTTTTCAAGTTATTTGTTATCCTTAT
>CM060306.1:83095511-83100511 GCA_030674185.1 Monoplex corrugatus
AGACAGACAGAGAGTCAGAGAGACATACAGAGACAGAGAAGGACAGGAAGAAAAAGAAAGACAGAGATGGATGAAGGGAGGGATGGAGAGGGAAAAGGGGAAGGAATGAAGGGAGGGAGGGACAGAGACAGAGACAGAGAGACAGAGACAGAGAAGACAAGCAAGCATTCACTTTTAAGTTATTTTGCATTCTTCACCTTAATAGAAATAAAACACACAAACAAACAAACAAACAAACAAACAAAAGGAAGCAAAGTCCAAATAAGATTTACAAAAGTGACAATTTGTTCAATTATATGTGGCAATAAAAAAATATATCACAAAGTGCAGTTAAAGTCCGTACAGCAATCGATATACATGTAAACGTGGGCTATAATTGAGTAATTGCATGCTGGCCATGGGTTCACGCCTCCACTATACCATCACTACCATCGCCATCACACCACCCGTGTTAAATTCTAACACCCACCAATTTTCACACACAGTCATCATCATCATCAGGTGCCTTGCCGCATGGCGTTGGCGATCATGGACTTCCATCTGTCTCCATCTCTTGTTGCCTCAAGCATCTCTTCCACCCTCTTTGTCTTCAGCCACTCTGCAAGTCCGTCTAGTACCTTCGCCCTGGGTCTACCTGGTGCTCTCTTTCTTTCCACCTTTCCAGTTGTGACCAGTTGCTCCAGTTCCCCTTTCCTCATAAAATGGCCTATAAATGTTGCCTGTCTTTTCCTAATCTTCCTCGTGAATGATCTTCTTGTGTCTGCATCCATAAAGACTGTCTCATTTGTTTTCTTTGTTGTCCTTGGAACTCTCAACATTCTTCTGATGCTAACACACAGTAAGTACGCAGTGAAGATGGATGGAAAGAGGACAAAAGCACCCACGTTACAGTGACAGCAATGACTTTTAGTTGGCGTGTTTCTTCTTTTCAGTCTCGCCAGAGTTTTTTGTTTGTTTTGTGTTTGTTTGTTTGTATTTTCATTTGTGAGATGTGTGTTTCATGTTGTTTGGTGGTTGTGTGTGTTGTGTGTGTGTGTGTGTTGTGTGTGTGTGTGTGGTGTGTGTGTGTGTGTGTGTGGTGTGTGTGTTGTGTGTGTGTGTGTGTGTGTGTATGTGGTGTTGTGGTGTGTTGTGTGTGTGTGTGTGTGTCGTGTGTGTTGTGATGTGTGTGTGTGTGTGTGTGTGTGTGTGTGTGTTGTGTGTGTGTGTGTGCCTGTGTATGTGTATGTGTGTGTGTGTGTGTAATTTGTGTGTTTGTCAGTAATGTGTCTGTTACAATAATGTGTTATGTGTTACAAGTTTTCTCGGCTATTTAGGTGTATTCTTATGAAATTCAGACCAATTTAGACAATAAATAAGCAGCAAATACGTTAAGTTTGAAAGTCATAGTGCAAAGGTCAAGATAACACAGACTCAAATACAGATTAAAGTCAACCATTTTTCCTGCAACATTTATTGTAAAGTATAAACAGGGAAATCATTACATACCTTGACCTTGTCATTTTCACTTTTGTTTACAGTTTAGTATTTTATTTCAACAATATAACTAACACCTACAGGCAGAATTTCAACACTGCTTACCTGATTGAAATTGACTGTCTGTCAAAGGCAGTATAAACTGACACAGATTAGTCAAGGATTTAAGAGGTCAATTGTAGAAATGGCGAAATTTCATTCCTGGCCATTGCATATTAACTTGTTACACTTTTGTATATTTAATTTCAAACAATATAAATAACACCTACAGCAGAATTTCACATGCTGTATCCTTGATTGAAAATACTGTTGTACAAGGCTATAACTGTACACTGAGTAATGGATTAAAAGGTCCAGTCTTGAATGGCTAATTTCATTGCTTGGCTGATATAAAAACGTTTGACACTGTAAATTCTTTAGGTGATATATCAAATATTCACTGGCGTTTTATTGTTTGGTACATCCAATAAACAACTTCATTCATTTTTTTCCCTGAAATGGTAAGGCGAAGAGAGAGAGAGAGAGAGAGAGAGAGAGAGAGAGAGAGAAGACAGACAGATAGACAGACAGAGACGAGAGAAAGAGACAGACAGACAGACAGACAGAGACAGAGACAGACAAACAGAGACAGAAACAGACAGACAGAAACAGAGAAAGAGAGAGATAGAGAAATAGAGAATGAGAAAGAGAGAGAGAGAGATAAAGGAACAGAGACATGGGTAGACAGACAGACAGACAAAGGGAGAGAGAGATGGATAGACAAAAAATTGAGATACAGAGACATAGATCGAGCGAGGGGAGGGAGAGAGAAGCAGAGAGAGAGAGAGAGATGGAATAGAGATGAAAGAATTGAGATAGAGAGAGAGAGAGAGAGAGAGAGAGAGAGAGAGAGAGAGAGAGAGAGAGAGAGAGGGGAAGCAGACAGGAGACAGACAAAAACAGATATATTCTTAAAGTGGTAAAACTATTATCATGCGACTGAAAGAAATTCTCAAACTGAAAGGCTTTTTGATTGAAGAATCTAATCTGTTGTAGGTTGAATTGAACTTTCAGACTGGTTGTCCTGTAAATTCTTAAAGATGCTCACTGGTATTTTAGATCCTAGACGCCGATATTTCTTCGACTTTCTTAACTCCACAGGAAAAAAAATCCCTCAGACACAGATATGTAAAACGAAAAGAATTGTGAAGAGACAGCTTTTTTTTTATATCATTACACTTATGCAGTTTTGAGTTGACCTATGTATTTATATGTTTGTCTGTGTTAGTGCTAGTGTTTATGTTAGTGTGTGTTGGTGTGTGTGTGTGGTGTGTGTGTGTGTGTGTGTGTGTGTGTGTGTATGTAGTGTGTGTGATGTGTGTGTGTTATGTATATATGTATGTGTGTGTGTTGTGTGTGTGTGTGTGGTGTGTGTGTGTGTGTGTTGTGTTGTGTGTGTGTGTGTGTGTGTGTGTGTGTGTGTGTGTGTGGTTGTTTGTTGTGTGTGTGTGTGTGTGTGTGTGTGTTTGGTGTGTGTGTTGTTTGTGTATGTGTGTGTGTGTGTGTGGGTGGGTGTGTGTTGTTGTGTTGTGTTGTGTGTGTTGTGTGTGTGTGTGTGTGTGTGTGTGTGTGTGTGTGTGTGTGTGTGTGTGTGTGTGTTGTGTGTGTGTGTGTGTGTGTGTGTGTGTGTGTGTGTTGTGGTGTGCGTGTGTGTGTGTGTGTGTGTGTGAGTCCTATTCTTTTCGCTGTCTTAATGGACACAGAAGCTGAGGCAATTCTACGACGCTAGTATGATGATAACAATGGGAATGATAATCGTAATGTAATAAACTTACATCTAATTTTGAGACTGCGTGGCAGACTGTACTCTACGTTTATTATCATACTATATCCTGGGGGTCAGCTGGGTCCGAGAGATACAGACACATCCGATGTTGATCAAAAGTTCTGAGCAATACCTTCATTGGCTATTCATGAAGTGAATGAAACTCGACTGTGCTGTCCCACAGTATTTTCAGGAAGCCCACAGAAGCCGAGTTTCAGTTTCAGGGAGCTTAGGAGGTAATTGTCAGGAGAGTGGCGAGGCAATTGTGCCTCAGGTCCAATCCGCACCCTCGAGGTGTTTCTTGTTAACTTTGGCTTGTAGCTTGGCCTCTGACTTCAGGGAATTAGGCCTCATGACCACAGGGAAAGACCTGCTGGCGGCTCGGAATAACAGCAAACTATGGGACCCTTTCGGGGCATGCCAGACCTTGCTGAACAGCAAAATAGACTGTGTCTGTAGCATCATGCCTGGCCGCTTTCGCTGCTGTTCAAACAACCTCTGCGGTTGAAACAAGGTAACGTTGGAAACTTCAGACTGCTAACTGTCAAGACTACAGAAATAAAAAAGGAGCTGGCAGAAGAACAGATGGGGTGAGAGAGGGCTCGTCCATTCTCTCTTGGTCTGGAGACTGGGCTGGACCTGGTTGGTGCTCGTTGTGTATCTATATCTCGGGGTTTGTCATCTCCACACTTGCCATTCGATTTGTACATGTACACAAGGTGACTGATCACTGGGTCAGGCAACGCATGGACACCCACACCACCACCACCACACCCTTTCCTTGATGAAAACGACAGCAACGACAACAGCAATAACGACAACAACAACAAAAACTTAACCTTTGATCACCTGTCTGAGAGTCGAACACAGAACCCTTGCGTTAAGAACCTGTCGATCTTACTGAATGAGCCAATGGGGCCACAAAGCTGTTCTTCTTTCCAGGATTGAACTCACGAACCCTGCTTCAACAACATGGTACTCTAACCAACTCATAACGGAAAGTGATGAAAATGGTGGTACAACTAACTGTGTTACGAAACAGTATAATCAACTCAACAAACCACTAAACGATTCCCATCCACTCAAAACTTACAAACACACACATGGATGGAAAGACAAGACAAAGGGGAACAGTAGAAAGGGACAGAATTCACTTTGACAACTGAAGGAAATGACGTTTGCTGAAGCTCTTTCTTTCGAAAGGAAAAGAAAAGTTGATCGAATCTGACTGAACTCCAGATATAATTACTCAGTAAGAAAAGTAAAGACTTAAAGGTCAAAGGCAGCAAAACTGAAAATCTGTACACAGCTTAAACTTGACAAAATGGAGCAATCAGTGCACGTTTTGTTCGTGAAAGCACACAGGCAGACAGACACACAAAGAGCGGAAGAGAATGAGGAAAGAGGAGGGAGAAAGAGAAAGAGAGAGAGAGAGTGAGGTGGAAACAAAAACGGGAGAAACAGAGAGATAGAGAGAACAGGCAGAAGAGAGAGAGAGAGACGGACAGAGCAGTCAGACAGGCAGAGAGCAGAGAGACAGAGAAGACAGGGACAGACAGACAGCAGACAGACAGGACAGACAGAGACAGAGACAGGACAGGACAGACAGGACAGAGACAGACAGACAGACAGAACAGAAAACAGAACAGAACAGAACAGAACAGAACGAACAGTAAGTGAAAGAAGGATAAGAACAACGTAAGAAAGGCAAAAAGGAGTG
>CM060306.1:83108011-83110511 GCA_030674185.1 Monoplex corrugatus
TGTATCTAATCCTCAACTGACACCATCAGAACAAATGATGTTAAGACGGGACAGTGAGAAGGCCAGTTTTAATGTAGCGTACTCCTGGATTCGAACTCACAACCATTAGCATGTGAATCCTACGCTCAAACCAACTGAGCTACTGGGCCCTATCGGAAGGTCGTGGATTCGATTTAAATTACCCATCCACCAAAATGGTAAACGAATACATCCGACCACCCTCTTTCACTGAAGGGTAAACAGACAAGTGAAATAGCCCGGAGCACTTTCAACGTACACCCAATACACTAAAACCAGACCAGTGCGTCGGCCACAAAGAACGGCTTAATGATTACAAAATACTATTATAGTTGGATTGGAAGCCTAAAACTAAAAGTTATCCGCGTGTATGTCAATCCAACCCCATCTCAGCCCAGGAATGGGAACCGATGGTATCCATCGGTACTGGAAGTCAGTGGACATATGTCAGCACTATAAACAATGTACTGGCGTTGCACTAGGTGACATTGATGACTAAGGTTTCTTCCTCGATGGTTGATAAGCGACACGGTCACATATGGCATCGCTGGGGATAATTATGTGTTCTGAATAATGAATATTTGTTATTGCTAGAGATACTAATTAATCGAAGCCAGCGCTAATGATATTCATCAACAAGTCTCACCGTACTAAAGGAAACCGATTGACTGATTTGGTTCAGTTTTTACGTCGGCAGCCACATCAGGTGATATGGCCGACAGGATAACCATCCCAGGGAAGTGGGGGAAGAGGGACTTATCTAATCCTATACCGACACCACCAGAACAACAATGATGTTAAGATGGGACAGTGAGAAGGCCAGTTTTAATGTAGCGTACCCTGGGTCTCGAACCCGCAACCATTAGCATGTGAATCTGACGCTCAACCAACTGAGCGACTGAGGCCTGCGCGGCATACAGTTTGGTTGATTTGGTTTAGTTTTTACGTCGGCACCCACCTCGGGTGATATGACCGACGGGGATAACCACCCCAGGGAAGTGGGGGAAGAGGGACTTATCTAAGGCTATACTGACACCATCAGAACAATAATTATGTTCAGATGGGGCAGTGAGAAGGCCAGTTTTAACGCTAAACTGTATCCATTACATATGTGAGAAGAATCAAACTGATAATCAGTCGAGTCAGACGATATTTTAAGAGAAACTTTCAGCAATAAAACGAATTTTTCTCAGATATATTACCATAATTAAGAATAAACGTTGTTAGGCCTACATGGATCACTTAACTCCGAAAAGAATCAAAATAATCTAAACAAACACCACCGTCGCCATGAACAGTACACTAATGAAAGCATTCCATATAGACTGAATGAAAACACCTAATACTTCGGGATCATCTGGCACTACTATAATATTGAATTACTAATGACCTCTTTTGATTTTACAGGAGTCATCAAAGCGATAATGTCCATACTCAAGAAACGTATACGTGTGTATTTTGAGGGTGGGGTGATGATATGAGATTATAAAAGATTTTTTTAAAAGGAGGATGTGAACAGATACACACACGCAGACACACAGAGCACAGACACATAGACAGAGATAGAGAGACACACAACACACGCAACACGCACGCACACACATACATAAACAACACACACACTCTCTCTCACCTCTATCTCTCTTTCTCTGTTCCCTCCCCACACACACACACACGCACACACGCACGCACATACACACACACAAAACACATACATGCAAACACACACAAACATACACACACGCGCGCGCAACCACCACACCACTAACGGAGAATGGATAGGGGTCGAAACAGAAACAGAGACACAGACACAGACAAAGACAGACAGTGAGGAGAGAGAGAGAGAGAAAGAGAGAGAGAGAGAGAGAGAGAGAGAGAGACAGACAGACAGACAGACAGACAGACCAACAGAGACAGAGACAGACAAAGACAGAGAGAGAGAGAGAGATGGTCACAGAGAGGAGAGACAGACAGACAGACAGACAGATAGATAGATTGAGAGAGAGAGAAAGACAGACAGACACAGAGAGAGAGAGTACAAACACACATTGTCACACCACAACACACACACACACACACACACACAATCATATATATATATATATATATATATATATATATATATATGCACACACATACACACACACACATACACACGCACAACATACACACACACACACACACACACATACACATACACACACACACAAGCAGAACGTTCGTAGACGAAAACCAACTCAAAATACAAGCACTAAACACGCGAAAAGTGCATATACATATGAGTTACAGGATGTTGGTAACTTGATGAAAGCATGGCAGCACATGGAGCGAAGCACAGCACCACGAACATGAAAAAAAAACCAAATGGAGTGAAATATACCCCACACAGACGTAAACCAGACGATACATTCAGGGAAGAAATGTGAAATGACACCGTTCTTGCTCTTCCGTCCGTTTCTGCAAACTTGTAACAACACGGTTA
>CM060306.1:83120511-83128011 GCA_030674185.1 Monoplex corrugatus
CACCCACCAATTTTCACACACAGTCATCATCATCATCAGGTGCCTTGCCGCATGGCGTTGGCGATCATGGACTTCCATCTGTCTCCATCTCTTGTTGCCTCAAGCATCTCTTCCACCCTCTTTGTCTTCAGCCACTCTGCAAGTCCGTCTAGTACCTTCGCCCTGGGTCTACCTGGTGCTTCTTTCTTTCCACCTTTCCAGTTGTGACCAGTTGCTCCAGTTCCCCTTTCCTCATAAAATGGCCTATAAATGTTGCCTGTCTTTTCCTAATCTTCCTCGTGAATGATCTTCTTGTGTCTGCATCCATAAAGACTGTCTCATTTGTTTTCTTTGTTGCCCTTGGAACTCTCAACATTCCTCTGAATGCTAACACACAGTAAGTACGCAGTGAAGATGGATGGAAAGAGGACAAAAGCACCCACGTTACAGTGACAGCAATGACTTTTAGATGGCGTGTTTCTTCTTTTCAGTCTCGCCAGAGTTTTTTGTTTGTTTGTTTGTTTGTATTTTCATTTGGAGATGGTTTCATGTTGTCTAGGGAGTTGTGTGTGTATGTGTGTGTGTGTGTGTGTGTGTGTGTGTGTGTGTGTGTGTGTGTGTGTGTGTGTGTGTGTGTGTGTGTGTGTGTGTGTGTGTGTGGGTGTGTGTTGGTGTGTGTGTGTGTGTCTGTCTGCGTGTGTGTCGGTGTGTGTTTGTGAATGTGTGTGTGTGTGTGTGTGTGTGTGTGTATGTGTGTGTGTGTGTGTGTGTGTGCCTGTGTATGTGTATGTGTGTGTGTGTGTGTTAATTTGTGTGTTTGCCAGTACATGTGTCTGTTACAATAATGTGTCTGTTACAATAATGTGTTAACAAGTTTTCTCGGCTATTTCTAGGTGTATTCTTATGAAATTCAGACCAATTTAGACAATAAATAAGCAGCAAATACGTTAAGTTTGAAAGTCATAGTGCAAAGGTCAAGATAACACAGACTCAAATACAGATTAAAGTCAACCATTTTTCCTGCAACATTTATTGTAAAGTATAAACAGGGAAATCATTACAATACCTTGACCTTGTCATTTTCACTTTTGTTTACAGTTTAGTATTTTATTTCAAACAATATAAACTAACACCTACAGGCAGAATTTCAAACACTGGCTCATTCATGAAGTGAATGAAACTTGACTGTGCTGTCCCACAGTATTTTCAGGAAGCTCACAGAAAGCAGAGTTTAGTTTCAGGGAGTTTAGGAGGTAATTGTCAGGAGAGTGGCGAGGCAATTATTCCTCAGGTCCCATCCGCACCCTCGAGGTGTTTCTTGTTAACTTTGGCTTGTAGCTTGGCCTCTGACTTCAGGGAATTAGGCCTGATGACTACAGAGAAAGACCTGCTGGCGGCTCGGAATGAAGGCAAACTATGGGACCCTTTCGGGGCATGCCAGACCTTGCTGAACAGCAAAATGGGCTGTATCTGTAGCATCATGCCTGACCGCTTTCGGTGCTATTCAAACAACCTGTGTGGTTGAAACAAGGCAAAGTTGGAAACTTCAGACTGCTAACTGTCAAGACTACAGAAAAAGGTCTCAGTCTTGACTGGCTAATTGCATTGCTTGGCTGATATAAAAACGTTTGACACTGTAAATTCTTTAGAGTGATACATCAAATACTCACTGGCGTTTTATTGTTTGGTACATCCAATAAAGAACTTCATTCATTTTTTTTTTTCGGAAATAGTAAGGTGAGAGAGAGAGATAGAGAGAGAAAGAGAGAGAGAGAGAGAGAAAGAGAGAGATAGAGAGAGAGACAGAGACAGAAACAGACAGACAGAAACAGAGAAAGAGAGACAGACAGAAAGAGAGAGAGAGAGAGAGAGAGAGAAAGGAACAGAGACATGGATAGACAGACAGACAGACAAAGGGAGAGAGAGATGGATAGACAAATAATTGAGATACAGAGACATTGATCGAGCGAGGGAGAGGTAGAGAGAAAGCAATAGAGAGAGAGAGATGGATAGAGAAAGAATTGAGATAGATCGAGGAGAGAGAGAGAGAGAGAGAGGAGAGAGGAGAGAGAGGAGGAGAGAGAGAGTAAAGCAGACAGGTAGACAGACAAAAACAGATATATTCTTAAAGTGGTAAAACAATTATCATGCGTCTGAATGAAATTCTCGAACTGAAAGGCTTTTTGATTGAAGAATCTAATTTCTGAAGGTTAAATTGAACTTTCAGACTGGTAGTCCTGTAAATTCTTAAAGACTGCTCATTGGTATTTTAATCCTAGACGACGATATTTCTTCGACTTTTTAACTCCACAGGAAAAAAAATCCTTAGACACAGATAGTAAAACGAAAAGATATTGTGAAGAGACAGCTTTTTTTTTATATCATTATACTTATGCAGTTTTGATATCACCTATGTATTTTATATTGGTCTGTGTTAGTGCTAGTTTTATGTTAGTGTGTGTGTGTGTGTGTGTGTGTGTGTGTGTGTGTGTGTGTGTGTGTGTGTGTGTGTGTGTGTGTGTGTGTGTGTTATGTGTGTGTGTTGTGTGTGTGTATGTGATGTGTTGTATGTGTTGTGTGTATGTGTGTGTGATGTTGTGTGTGTGTGTGTGTTTTTGTGTGTGTGTGTGTGTGTGTGTGTGTGTGTGTATGTGTATTTGGTTGTGTGCTATATTATGTGTGTGTGTGTGTGTGTGTGTGTGTGTGTGTGTGTGTGTGTGTGTGTGTGTGTGTGTGTGTGTGTGGGTGGGGTGGGTGGTGTGTGTGTGTGTGTGATGTTTGTTGTGTGTGTTGTGTGTGTATGTGTTTGTGTTGTATGTGTGTGTGTTGTGTGTGTGTGTGTGTGTGTGTGTGTGTGTGTGTGTGTGTGTGTGTGTGTGTGTGTGTGTGTGTGTGGTCCTATTCTTTTACGCTGTCTTAATGGACACAGAAGCTGAGGCAATTCTACGACGCTAGTATGATGATAACAATGGGAATGATAATCGTAATGTACTAAAGTTCATCTAGGATTGAGACTGCGTGACAGACTGTACTCTACGTTTATTATCATACTACAGCCTGGGGGTCAGCTGGGTCTGAGAGATACAGACACATCCGATGTTGATCAAAAGTTCTGAGAATATCATTGTCATGAAGTGAATGAAAATCGACTGTGCTGTCCCACAGTATTTCAGGAAGCCCACAGAACGCTGAGTTTCAGTTTCAGGAGCTTGGAGGTAATTGTCGGAGAGTGGCGAGGCAATGGTGCTTCAGGTCCCATCCGCACCCTCGTGGTGTTTCTTGTTAACTTTGGCTTGTAGCTTGGCCTTTAACTTCAGGGAATCAGGCCTGATGACCACAGGGAAAGACCTGCTGACGGCTCGGAATGACGGCAAACTTTGGGACCCTTTCGGGGCATGCCAGACCTTGCTGAACAGCAAAATAGACTGTGTCTGTAGCATCATGCCTGGCCGCTTTCGCTGCTGTTCAACAACCTCTGCGTGTTGAAACAAGGTAACGTTGGAAACTTCAGACTGTAACTGTCAAGACTACAGAAATAAAAAAGGAGCTGGCAGAAGACAGATGGGGTGAGAGAAGGCTCTTCCATTCTCTCTTGGTCTGGAGACTGGCTGGACCTGGTTGGTGAGCGATGTGTAGCTATGTCTCGGGGTTTGTATCTCCCACGTTGCCATTCGATTTGTACATGTACACAAGGTGACTGATGACTGGGTCAGGCAACGCATGGGCACCCACCACTACCACCAAACCCTTTCCTTGATGAAACACAGCAACAACAACTGCAATAACGACAACAACAACAAAAAATATAACCTTTGATCACCCTCTGAGAGTCGAACCCAGGACCCTTGCCTTAAGAACCTGTCGATCTTACTGAATGAGCCAATGGGGCCACAAAGCTGTTCTTCTTTCCAGTATTGAACTCACGAACCCTGCTTCAACAACATGGTACTCTAACCAACTCAATAACGGAAAGTGATGAAAATGGTGGTACAACTAACTGTGTTACGAAACAGTATAATCAACTCAACAAACCACTAAACGATTCCCATCCACTCAAAACTTACAAACACACACATGGATGGAAAGACAAGACAAAGGGGAAACAGTAGAAAGGGACAGAATTCACTTTGACAACTGAAGGAAATGATGTTTGCTGAAGCTTTTTCTTTCGAAAGAAAAGAAAGTTGATTGAGTCTGACTGAACTCCAGATATAATTACTCAGTAAGAAAAGTAAAGACTTAAAGGTCAAAGGCAGCAAAACTGAAAATCTGTACACAGCTTAAACTTGACAAAATGGAGCAATCAGTGCACGTTTTGTTCGTGAAAGCACACAGGCAGACAGACACACAAAGAGCGGAAGAGAATGAGAAAAGAGGAGGAGAAAGAGAAAGAGGAAGAGAGAGAGAGAGTGAGGTGGAAACATAAAACGGAGAAACAGAGAGATAGAGAGAAGAAGAGAGAGAGAGAGACAGACAGACAGTCAGACAGGCAGAGCAGAGAGACAGAACAGGGACAGAGACAGACGACTGACAGACAGACGACGGACAGACAGACAGACGGACGGACAGACAGACAGACAGACAGACAGACAGAACAAACAAAACAGAAGAAACAGTAAGTGAAAGAAGGATAAGAACAACGTAAGAAAGGCAAAAAGGAGTGCGGAAGAGTAAAGAGGAAGAGAAAAAGACAACAGGAGTAAAGAGCAAGAACAAGAGCAAGAAAACATCTTTATTTTTTAGGGTAGTGGCATAACTGCGTTACTGCCTTTTTACAGCCAGCACTTAGAGAGAAAGAGTGAGAGAAAGAGAAGAGAAGAGAGAGAGAGAAAGAGAGAGAGAGAATGAGGGAGAGACGACAGGCAGGCAGGCAGGCAGGCAGACAGACTGAGACAAAAACAGAGACAGAAAGAGAGACAGAAACAGACACAGAGACAAAACAGACAGACAGACAGAGAGCAAGAGAGAGAGAAAAAGAGAAGGAGAGAAAGATAGAAAAAAATGAGAGAAAGAAAGAGACAGGAAGACAGAGAAGAGTGGAGAGAGAGACACAGAGAGAGTCAGAGAGAGAGAGAGAGAGGTGTGTGTATGTGTGTGTGTGTGTGGTCGTGTGTGTGTGTGTGTGTGGTGTGTGTGTGTGTGTGTGTGTGTGTGTGTGTGTGTGTGCTGTGCCAGTGTATGTGTATGTGTTGTGTGGTGTGGTGGTTGGTAATTTGTGTGTTTGTCAGTACATGAGTCTGTTACAATAATGTGTTAACAAGTTTTTCTCGCTATTTCTAAGTGTATTCTTACGAAATTCAGACCAATTTAGACAATAAATAAGCTGCAAATACGTTAAGTTTGAAAGTCATTGTGCAAAGTCAAGATAACACATATTCAAATACAGATTAAAATCAACCATTTTTCCTGCAACATTTATTGTATAAACAGGGAAATCATTACAATACTTGACCTTGTCATTTTCACTTTTGTTTGTAGTTGTTTGTTTTAAATATTTCAAACAATATAAAGTAACACCTACAGGCAGAATTTCAATACTGCGATATCCTTGATTTGAAAATACTGTCGTACAAAGGCGTATAACTGACACTTGAGTCAATGGATTTAAAGGTCACAGTCTTGAATGGCTAATTGCATTGCTTGGCTGACATAAAAACGTTTGACACTGTAAATTCTTTAGAGTGATACATCAACTACTCACTGGCGTTTTATTGTTTGGTACATCCAATAAACTTCTTCATTTTTTTTCGGAAATAGAAAGGTGGAGAGAGAGAGAGATATAGATGAGGAGAGAGAGAGAGAGAGAGAGATAGAGAGAGACAGAGACAGACAGACAGACAGACAAACAGAGACAGAGACAGACAGAGACAGAAACAGACAGACAGAAACAGAGAAAGAGAGTAGAGAGACAGACAGAGAGAGAAAGAGAGAGAGAGAGAGAGAAGGAACAGAGACATGGATAGACAGACAGACAGACAGAGGGAGAGAGAGATGGATAGACAAAAAATTGAGATACAGAGAGCATAGATCGAGAGGGGGGGGAAGAGAAAGGAGAGAAGAGAGAGAGAGAGAGAGAGAGAGAGAGAGAGAGAATGGATAGAGAATAGAATTGAGATACAGAGAGAAGATGAGAGAAGAGAGAAGAGAGAGAGAGAGAGAGAGAGAGAGGAGAGAGAGAGAGAGATAGGAGAGAGAGAGAAGCAGACAGGCAGACAGGCAGACAGACAAAAACAGATATATTCTTAAAGTGGTAAAACAATTATCATGCGTCTGAATGAAATTCTCAAATGAAAGGCTTTTTGATTGAAGAATCTAATCTCTCGAAGGTTAAATTGAACTTTCAGACTGGTTGTCCTGTAAATTCTTAAAGACTGCTCATTGGTATTTTACACCCTAGACGACGATATTTCTTCGACTTTCTTAACTCCACAGGAAAAAAAAATCCCTCAGACACAGATAAGTAAAACGAAAAGATATTGTGAAGAGACAGCTTTTTTATATCATTACACTTACGCAGTTTTGATATCACCTATGTATTTTATTTTGGGTTTGTGTTAGTGCTAGTATTTATGTTAGTGTGTGTTTGTGTGTGTGTGTGTGGTTGTGTGTGTGTGTGTGTGTGTGTGTGTGTGTGTGGTGTGTGTGTTGTGTGTGTTGTGTGTGTTGTGTGTGTGTGTTGTGTGTGTGTGTTGTGTGTGTATGTGTATTGTGTTGTTGGTGGTGTTGTGTGTGTTGTGTTGTGTGTTTGTTGTGTGTGTGTGATGTGTGTGTGTGTGTGTGTGTGTGTGTGTGTGTGTGTGTGTGTGTGTGTGTGTGTGTGTGTGTGTGTGTGTGTGTGTGTGTGTGTGTGTGTGTGTCCTATTCTTTTCGCTGTCTTAATGGACACAGAAGCTGAGGCAATTCTACGACTGCTAGTATGATGATAACGATGGGAATGATAATCGTAATGTATAAAAGTTACATCTAGGATTGAGACTGCGTGACAGACTGTACTCTACGTTTATTATCATACTATAGCCTGGGGGTCAGCTGGGTCCGAGAGATACAGACACATCCGATGTTGATCAAAAGTTCTGAGCAACCTCATTGTCATTCATGAAGTGAATGAAACTCGACTGTGCTGTCCCACAGTATTTCCAGGAAGCCCACAGAACGCTGAGTTTCAGTTTCAGGGAGCTTGGGAGGTAATTGTCGGAGAGTGGCGAGGCAATGGTGATTCAGGTCCCATCCGCACCCTCGTGGTGTTTCTTGTTATCTTTGGCTTGTGCTTGGCCTTGAACTTCAGGGAATTCAGGCCTGATGACCACGGGAAAGATCTGCTGGCGGCTCGGAATGACGCAAACTGATGGACCCTTTCGGGGCATGCAGACCTTGCTGAACAGCAAAATGGGCTGTATCTGTAGCATCATGCCTGGCACTTTCGCTGCAGTTCAAACAACCCTGTGGTTGAAACAAGGCAAAGTTGGAAACTTCAGACTGCTAACTGTCGAGACTACAGAAGAGGAAAGGAGCTGGCAGAAG
>CM060306.1:83138011-83145511 GCA_030674185.1 Monoplex corrugatus
CTTTAGATCAAGAAGAGGAAGAGGCAAGCCCATGTTCTATCCATAATGCAAACTGGACATCACTGATCCAACACAGATATTTTAACACTGAGCCGCACGCCCCACAAAGTGTAATGATAACTTTGGAAAAAAAATATATCATTGCCATAAACACAGTAACCAAGAAATGTAAGAATGAATAAATAAATAAATGAATAAATAAATAAATAGAATTATTCAAAGGACTAAACGTGATTGTGTGCCTAACAACTCAGAAAAGACCACACAGCCTTACGCAATGGACTTGAATCCATTTATGTTATTTCGCCTTACTGACATAACATTGAGGAGAACACTTTTTTTTCCTGGAATGCAATCATCAAGGGCGGTAAATATAACACAGTGATGTATATCGCTATTGTACCGTAGCTTACCCGTATGTGTGCCACCATCACATGAAGAGAAAATGTTCCAAATGTTCCAAACTGAGATTTCCTATCCGGGAGAGCTTGAAATAAACTCAACGTCCACGTTTTCTTAGCGTTGATTGTTTCTCAGATGCGTGTCTGCGCGCTGTTTTGCCTACACTGTGCAGGCAGCATGCTGCAACATTATCTACATACTGCGTCTTAGCTGGGCGTGCTTGTTGGGCGTTTTTATGTTTCCGTAAGTCACTGTGCACTGACTGGCTTATAAGATCTATTTGATGTTTTATGTGCTTTACACACGTAGGGGTTCAGACAGTAACAGTCTACACACATTAGAACTGGGATATTGGGAATGTCTCTACTTTTTACCGCCCACATTGGGGGTACCCAGACAGGATAAAACCCATACCTCCGACTGGAAGTTCAACATCTCGCCCACTTTACCCACTTGACTGTTCAGCCCACCTGTAAAAAAGTTCAATAGTTTACATTTGGTTTGTGAAAAGGCAACAGATGACAGCGGGCCTCGATAGCTCAGTTTATCGAGCGTCGGATTCACATACTAATGGTTGTGGGATCGAATCCCGTGGTGGAGCTACTTTAAAACTGGCTTTCTCACTGTCCCATCTCAACATCATTGTTGTTGTAGTGGTGTCAGTATAGGAGTACATAAGTCCCCCTTCCCCTACTTCACTGGGATGGTTATTCCCTCGGCCATATCACCTGAGGTGGGTGCCGACGTAAAAACGAAAACCAAACCAACAGATGGCAGTGTGCAATGAGACGTCTATAGCTTTTCATTAGTACGCGAGAATTGTCGCCATTTAATTTAGTAAAAACTTGTGTTCGGGGTTCTTTTTTCTTTTTTTCTCTCCACTCGTACCATCCTTGTTATCAGGGTAGAGTGGATGATCAGCGGCAAGCTGGAAGGCCTGAAGTGGAAAAACACTGTTTGACGTCAGGGTACCTTTCAAGCCGTCCATTCCGGTCTTTCTTGGTCTGTCTCTCCTTTCAAATTGAGAATTCATTTTCTTACGTGCTACTTACACATTCTATGGAACTCGGCTGCAATTCAATCAAATCACTAAGCTACTAAATTTTCTGCTGATGAATATGATGGTAGATGTTGATATTCGCACCATTTATTTGATCAGGGTCACGTCGCGTTTGAGCATGATGATAAAGATTCTAAAGCAACGTATTTCCCAGGTAGTAATTCTGTGACATAGGAGTTTCGTTCAGGGTTCAGGTCCGGCAGTAGAATTCAGGGTAGGTTCTCTCTCTCTCTCTCTCTCTCTCTCTCTCTCTCTCTCTCTCTCTCTCTCTCTCTCTCTCTCTCTCTCCCTCTTTCTCTCTCTCTCTCTCTCCCTTCTCTCTCTCCCTCTCTCTCTCACTCTCTATGTCCGTGTCTGTCGGTCTGTCTGTCGGTCTGTCCGTCTGTTTCTCTCTGTTTCTGTCTCTGTCTCTCGCTGTCTCCCTGTCTCTCTGTCCCTCTGTCTGTCTCTATGTCTGTCTGTCTGTCTCTCTCTCTCCTCTCTCCTTCTCTCTCTCTCTCTCTTCTCACGAGCTCAGTCTCTGTCTGTCTGTCTGTCTGTCTGTCTCTGCTCTCTGTCTCAACTCAATCTCTGTCTCTCTGTGTCTGTCTCTTTGTGTCTGTGTCTCTCTCTGTCTCTGTCTCGCTGTCTCTATCTTTGTCTCTCTTTCTTTCCCTCCACCACCCCCTCTTCCTCTCTCCAGAGGCTTAAGGACGCTGACCGATCTACTAGAGAGCATTGGCTGCTTGATGCGATGGCCAACGCGACAGCTTCTAAGTAATCTCACTTGAATGGAGTCAGGTCGATTGGGGGCGACGACAAACGAGAGACTCGATTCCTTGGCTGATTATCAAAAAGTCTGTATGAATGAAACCCAGAGCAATGGGCATCACAGTGTGGTGGCTAGGCCTCTCTCTGTCTCTCTCTGTCTCTGTCTCTCTCTCTCTCTCTCTCTCTGTCTCTCTCTCCCTCTCTCTCTTTCTCTCTCTTTCTCTGTCTGTCTCTCTCTTTCTATCTCTCTCTCTGTCCGTTTGTTTTTCTGTCTCTTTGTCTCTGTTTCTGTCTTTCTCTCTCTCTCTTCCCTCTCTCTCTCCTCTCTCTCTCTCTCTTGTTACTCTCTCTCTCTGTTACTCTCTCTCCTCCTTCTCTTCCACTCTCTCTCCCATTCTCTCTCTTCTCCTCCTCCTCCTCTCTCTCTCTCCTCTCTCTCTCTCTGTCTCTTTCTGTCTGTCTGTCTGTCCTCTCTCTCTCTCCCCCTCTCTCTCTCTCTCTCTCCCTCTCTCTCTCTCTCTATTTCTCTCCAGTCCCCTAGCAGCTCTGAGCAGGGAACAATTACTGCATTGTAATTGAGCGTTTGAAAATGTAACTCTGAAAGATGAATTCTGGAATTTTATGAACAAAGATACCTGACGAAACATGCACCTGATTAAGCCAATACTTGCATGGCAACGTCACTTTTGCAGAGTTCAACAGTGGAACCATTAGAATGGTTTCATACATCTGTTGAATGCGGCAAAAACTATTTTGTTTTCACTCGCAATTTTTTTGACGCATTTTCTGAATAGAACAGGCTGACGATTTGGATTCAAGATTTACTCAGTGTGCATCAGACAACAATGTACGGAAAACTGCACTTTGAGATAGTATTGCTGTCGTCTAGCTAGACGGGAGCAACAACTGATCATCGTGGCAAGCTTCTGTGATGAAATAGCTGCAGAAACAAGGCGTGAGTATGACTGTGGGACAGTCATAACAAAAAAAATGACATATGGTTATAACTTACATTTAATTGGATGAAATCAGTTCGCAGACAGTCATTAATAAATGTTTAGAGAAGAGAATAACCGCCCCAAGAACTAAGGAGAATTTAAAGTGAGGAATATTTAAAGAAAGGAAGAAAGAAGAAAGACAGAAAGAAAGAAAGTGAGAAAAAGTGAGGAAAGAAAGAAAGAAGAAAGAAAGAAAAGAAAGAAGAAAGAAAGAAATGAAAGAAAGAAAGTGAGAAAGAAAGAAGAAGAAAGAAAGAAAGAAAGAAAGAAAGAAAGAAAGAAAAGAAAAAAGAAAAAAGAAAAAAGAAGAAGGAAACAGAGACCTTTGCAAAAGCACAACTAACGGTCCACCTGTTAACAACGAATGGCGTTTGGAACGGCAGAAAACCAACATACACCATTAGAAAAAGCCAGCAACAAGCCCAAAAGATCTTGCTTGTGTTGTTGTCATCGTTGTTGTTTCTGTCGTTGCTTATTTTCTTGAGCTGATTTATCAAACGCTTGCCTTGAATTCATCCTCTCGTTTACAAGACGTTCAAACCATCTGATACAGCAGAAGGACCAGGGATTAAAAAAGCATCTTATTTAAGAATCGAAACTCGGGACCTCTTCTTTGCTATCAAAATGCGTTGTCTACCACGCCAGATCAGACTTGTTTTCTTCTTGTATTATTAGAACTGACCAGACCAAACAGACACAATATTCCCAATCATAAACGCTCTATCGGGCTACAGGAATCAAAAGCAATGAAGTGCTCTGAAGTCTGAAAGAAGGTAAGCAGTAAGACCGTTTGAGAAATTTTGAAGGAATCATGAGGATACTCCATGAAAAAGCAATGAAAACCCAGTGTGTTACCACTTCGTGTTTATGACCGCACAAATGAATTTCCTTGTGGATAACTAAAATACTATTGAACTGAATTATAATGAATAGTTTTTATTTCCATATTCGCTAAAGTTACTTGTACAATCCACCCAGGCATCCCTATGGAAACAAAAGCCAGACTTATCAGTACAATTTCTGTACTCATATTCAGTTACCAGTACCACACCTGGATATTAAACCGAACAATTTTGAGAATTACCATAACCTGTAAGATAATATACATCAAACAGAGGCAGGCAAGACCAAAAGACACGGTTAGAAACGAGGAGATTTGAGAGATAATTGAGACATCATCAATCAACACAACAGCAAATCCAGTGGTTTGGCCACTTGACCAGGATGCCACTCAGTCTCCCAGCCCTTCGAGCCTATGATACCAGATGCTTTGGCTTCAAAACCAAGGGATAACCAAAGGCAGTGTTGGGTAGAATGAGAGGAGGATACCATCAGCATGAACACGTGGCTTTCCACCATACTTGCCATCTGGCTGTAAACTGTCAACTTCTTTTCCTACAACATTCCAGACACAACATAAAATACACCAAAAGCACATGCTGCTAGTCATTAAGTATCTCTCTGGGTACTTAAAAGCTGACGAATCCTCCTATACACATTATGACGCTTTTGGTGCAAGAGAAATGAAATCCACACGTTGTAACAAGAAAACAAACAGACAAGCAGGCAAACAAACAAAACACTTTGACAAGGGCAGAAGAATGCACACGAGGGGAAGCAGTTGCGTGCTTAGGAGTTCATGGATAAATCTTTCACGCTAAGGGATAGTTGTTTACAAACCCATCTGCCTTTGACAGCTGTGGGAACACTTGCGTGCCATCCACAATAACACCAACTCCTTTGGAGTCAATAGTCCTCTTTTAGCAACGGCCCTTTGTTGCTTTGTTTGTTCTCTTCTTTGTTTTTGTCTGTTTGTTTGTTTGTTTGTTTTGCTTCGTTTTTTTTGTTTGTTTTATTTGTTTGTTTGGTTTGTTTTGTTTTTTTGTTTGTGTTTTCTTAGTTTGTAGATTTTTGGGGCTTATATGGAAGAATAGGAGGTAATAGGCATGTGTGGACAGAGAAAAGAGAGAGAAAAAGTAGAGAATGGGATGATAGTGAGGAGAGAGAGAGAGGAGAGAGAGAGGGGGACGAGAGAGAGGGATATGCTTATTATGATGATATTTAGTATTATATATGTATTAGGAGAGAGAGAGAGAGAGAGAGAGAGAGAGAGAGGAGAGAGCATGTGCATTTGTGTCTTGATCGTATGTATGGAATGTGTGTGTGTGTGTGTGTGGTGTGTGTGTGTGTGTGTGTGATGTGAGTGTGTGTGTGTGTCGTGTGGTGTGGTGTGTGATGAGTGTGTGGTGTGGATGTGAGGTGTGTGTGATGGTTTTGCTATGTGTGTGTGTATGTGTGTGATGTAGTGTGTGTGTGTGTGTGTGTATGTGTGTGTGGTGTGTGTGTGTGTGTGTGTGTGTATGTGTGTGTGTGTGTGTGTGTGTGTGTGTGGATAGAGAGAGAGAGAGAGAGAGAGAAGAGAGAGAGAGAGAGTGTGTGGTCTGAATTCTGTGTTCTTCCTATTGACAATATGTCTTGTCAACTATTCATTACTGTTTTAGCTGGCTGTTTATTACAAGTGGACTACAATTGTAAAGTAACAAAATGTAAGAATACATACAGTCCATTTTGTTCTCCTTTCTTTCAATATTGCATTATGTTGCTATATATCGGTGATTGATGACTGAGGCCAGTATAAACATTGTCCTGTGTTTGTACACGTATTACAAATCTGAATGTATGGGTAACATGGGATAGAGTGGAGGATGGAACTTCATGCTTGTGTAGTGTTATTGTATAACATGAAATCTGACCAGAGTGTTCCTTGCTCTTGCAAGACATTTCCAGTGTAGGAGTTTGGTGTATTTGATAGTAATTTCTGCAATATTGATTCAAGCATGTTTTATGATTTTTCCCTTTTAAAATCTATTCCCTTATACGTATGATACACGACATAGCAGTGACTTGGATTCTGCGCTATAGAGGGGAAATCAACATGCAGATGATGATTTGTAGTTATGGATTTGACACAGGAGAAGTGATGACTGCGTCTCTGTCTGTTTGTCTGTCTGTCTGTCTGTCTGTCTGTCTCTTCTCTCTCTCTCTTCTGTCTCTGTCTCTCTCTCTCCACCCCTGTATCTCTTCTCTCTATCTATGTAACTCTGTCTGTCTGTCTGTCTGTCTCTCTGTCTGTCTCTCTTTTTTCTCTCGGTCTCAATCTCTCTCACTCTCTCTCTCTCTCTATTTATCTCTCTCTCTATTATCTCTCTCTTTCTCTCTCTCTTTCTCTCTCTCTCTCTCTCTCTCTCTGCTCTCTCGTTTTATCTCTCACTCTCTATCTCTCTCCTCTCTCTCTTTCTCTCTTTCTATCTGTCTCTCTGTGTCATCATCTCTCTCTGTATCTATCTTTCTTTCTTTCTTCTCTCTCTCTGTCTCTCTCTGTCTCTCTTTCTCTCTCTCTCTCTCTCTCTCTCGCTCTCTCTCTCTCTCTCTCTCTCTCTCTCTCTCTCTCTCTCTCTCTCTCTCTCTCGTGTGTAAATAATGCGGCGATCGATTGATCGTATTTGTTTCAAAGTGAGCTTAGATTGAAAACATATATTTCATCAGCAGACCTTGACAGGTGCACATTTTGGCCAACTGGTTTTTATCAAGCAGGCACAAAAATAACAAATACAATGGCAAGATTCTGGGGAAAAAATATAGACCAGCTGATGTTACTGATGTTTCGTTCAGCAAGAGAAAATGACTTTGATATGTAAACATAATATGCGTTTTGCCTGTGTTTTCATGTTTTGTTAGTTTGTGTGTTTATTTGTTTGCTGATTTGTTCATTTGTTCATGTGTTTGTTTGTTTGTTGGTTTTGTTGTTTGTTTGTTTGTTTGTTTGTTTGTTTTTAGTTTGTTCGTTCATTTGTTCGTACATTGTTGATTGGTTTGTTTGTTTGTTCGTCTGTTTCTTTGTTTGTCTGTTCGCCTGCTCGTTTGTTTGTTTTTTCCTTTCACTCGATCACTGGTTGTCATTTTGATTCAGAATTCAATTTGTGTTGATTTGATATAACAGATTTGAAATGAACTTGTCACCTGCTGAGCTATTAACTCAGACTGACGCTGACGCAGATCATTGAGCAAAATCAGAGGAAATCAGCGGTTATCAGAAATCAATCTTCGTAATCCTCCCTACTCTTCACACATTACACAGCAGCTGACAATAAACAGGTCGGACGTTTGCGTGACACAGCTCCATGCTAATAGTGTGGCTTGGTGTCGTTAACTCATTTTGTGATGCTTGCTTACGTCCCTTTCCTGGCCTGGACGCCCTCCTGTTTGAATATCTTAAATGAAACGTTGAAA
>CM060306.1:83155511-83158011 GCA_030674185.1 Monoplex corrugatus
AAAACACCCCAGATAGACCCTCAGCCACCTTTTCAGCTCCTAGTGCTGTTCGACAGACTGCGAGTTAAGACTGATTTCGTGGTGGGAGGTCACATTTATTTCTTTTTTGGCACAAATGACTTACCATTTGAAACTAGGGCTGCTCTTCCCATCACAGTTTTCTGTTCATTTAAATGTTCCAATCATCTAGATGTCAGCATAGTGCTTTGTAGACCTCGTTCTCACTCTTAGATCCATCCTCATTTCAAGACCTCGTCATAATTCTTCTTCTTTTTTTTTCTTTCTTTCTTCTTCTTTCTTTTCTTCTTCTTCTTCTTTCTTCTTCTTCTTCTCTTCTCTTCTCTTCTTTCTTCTTCTTCTTCTTCTTCTTCTTCTTCTTCTTCTTCTTCTTCTTCTTCTTCTTCTTCTTCTTCTTCTTCTCTTCTTCTTCCTTCTTCTTCTTCTTTCTCTCTTTTCTTTTCTTGTTTTTTTCACAAACTGAAGGAATAATAACTAGAGGAATTGGATGGAACGCATGTTGGAGTAAGACTACTCCTTCACGTTCATTTTCATATTCATTTCTTTTTTGTCACAATGGATTTACCATGTGAGATTAGAGCTGATCTTCCCTTTGAAAGACAGACAGACAGCAAGAAAGAAAGAAAGAAAGAAAGAAAGAAACAGATCATCCCCTTTAAACAAAACAGACAGCTGGCAAGGAACTGCCATTCTTGCCTTCGTGATTTCTTTTCTTTTGTCCCCTGCCTGAAACTGAAGCGGATATGTCAAGCTGAGCATTACAGAATGTCTTGTTTTTGTATGTATGTTTGTTTGTTTGTTTGTTTCATGTAATCATGATACATGATGGTGGTGGTGACGACGATGATCATGATCACAACGATGGTAACGGCAGTCTCATGATATTGTCGATGATAATACTGCCGACGAAGACGACGACGGTGATGATAATAACGTGATGACAATGAAGAGGACAAAAACGATGTTGTTGGCTGATAATATGGATGACGACGAAGACGACGATGATGATGATAACAATGTGATGACAATGAAGAGGACAAGAATGATGTTATTCGATGATAATACTGACGACGACGACGAAGACGACGATGACGATGATAATAATGAGATCACAGTGAAGTCAACAACAACGATGTTGATTATCTTAATTGGAGATTTATATTTGTTGTAACTGTATGAGAAATATGATTCAGTAGCATGTACTCAGTTCGCACATGTCAGGATGTTTCTAATCAAAACACAGCCATCCTGTGAGAATTTAGACAAGAAAGCAAACATTGGTCGGTCTTTGTTTTAGCTTCAATTTGCTCATACATTCACGGCACCGTTGGATGTGGTGATTACATATGCCATGATAACAGGAAAGAATTAAGACAACGGAGGAATCAGCACTGAGATCGTGGCAGCGCATTTGAGAGATGGAGGGCTGTGGAGTGTTTGTAGTAACATAGGAATGCGGGTTGTGGTAGCGCTGAGGATTTCATTCATAGTGTGCGTGTATTATGTTTGACGAGAATTAGTTTGTTAGCTTAATAAAGGTTTCGGTGAGTAATTCCTCTGTTGGATGGTCTCATAAGAGCTTGGCATTGCTGGCTACCATGGGTGTCCTGGTATTTGGGCTTTAGATGTATAAATATGGGGGTTGGTGACGTATTAAAATCTGGTGTGAGCGGTGTGATATCTATGGCAACGAAGAGGTGATAAAGATGGGACAGGGTTGGGATGGGTTATGGTTTTCGAATGATGCACAGTTTAGCATTGCATCTATTTTTTTTTTCAGAGTCTGCTAGAAACAGTAACGATCTGTGATGACGCTGTGCTTTTTATGCGACTTTAGGGATATTGCAATCTTTGATTGTGGTTGAATGTAAGTCCCCCTCTTAATTTGTAGATTAATGGACGAGTTTCCGTGATGATGGCACATGTGGAATTCATCATCATCATCATCAGGTGCCCTGCTGCATGGCGTTGGCGATCATGGACTTCCATCCATCTCTATATCTCGTTGCCCCTAGCATCTCCCCCACCCTCCTCATCCCCAGTCACTCTGCAAGTCCGTCCAGCATTCTCTCCCTGGGTCTACCCGGCACTCTCCTTCCCTCCTGCATTCGATATTCCCGTTGTGACCAGGTGCTCAAAATCCTCCTTCCTCATAAAATGGCCTATAAATGTTGCCTGTCTTTTCCTTTTCCTAATCTTCCTTTTAAGTGATCTACTTGTGTCTGCCTCCATCAAGACTGTCTCGTTTTGTTTTCTTTGCTGTCCATGGAACTCTCAACATGTGGAATTATGCATTAAAAATAATTGCCAACTGGTATCACGTGAGATGTGCTAAAGAAAAGTATACCATTGTAGGAAATGTTCTAGACACAGGTGAATATAAGATAAGTGGATGTTAATAGTTAAAATAATAGGTTTAAAGCTGTAAATCTCACCAGGTTTCTGGTATTTGCCATGGACGTGTGTGGACCTCTTAAATGAA
>CM060306.1:83163011-83165511 GCA_030674185.1 Monoplex corrugatus
GGAAAAACAGGGTAATTTCTCAGGTTCCTCCCCTTGAAGGCCAGTTAGCCTTCTTGCCCTTCTGAATTTTTGGTAAAAAAATATCTTTTTTTAATGGGTGGCGCTGCACTGTGGCGATGTGCTCTGAATGAGAAGAGCAGCCCAAGTTTCACGCGGAAAATCCATTGTTACAAAAAGAAATCAACATCAATATGAATATGAACTTATTCTGTTGCTGTTGTTCACCGTCTTTGTGGGCAAGCCACGTCTGGATGAATGTAGGTGTTTCTTTTTGGTTTGGTTTGGTTTTCGTTTTTTTCAAATTCTAGTTTGGATTTTTGTGTGGTTTGTTTCCTTTCCAATTCAAGCTATCTGTCATGATGCTTGATAGCCCAGTTGCAACTGACTTTTCATTGTCTGCTAAGCGGTCAGGCCTGATCCTGCGATGAATTGTTTGTTTCTTTCTTTCTTTCTTTGTGTGTGTGTGTGTGTGTGTGTGTGTGTGTGTGTGTGTGTGTGTGTGTGTGTGTGTGTGTGTGTGTGTGTGTGTGTGTTGTTTGTTTCTTTCTTTCTTTCTTTCTTTCGTTGTTCCAGTTTTTACCGGCTGCCATGGTGATTGCTAATCAGTGGAGCTGGAATCGGCATGTCTCTTATCGTTCCGCTTGATGGATGCGACATCGGTGCAATGTTACGTTCAGCTGTCTGGTCCTTTTGACTGCAAGAACAAGCTGATGAAGACCGCAGTTTAAATCTTGCAATTTATGTAGGCGTTTAACCGGTTAGTGGACAGTGCAGAGGAATACTTTCTGTTCTCTGGACAGAAGGTGGTAGTTGTCCATTCTGTACGTGGCTTAAGGTGTGATCTGATAATGTTGTTCTTTTCGCTGTAGACGCTCTGTTGTCTGGTTGGTCTTCCTGAACTCGTCCTTTAAACAGCCCATCCACCGTCTCGTTTCCTGGTATCTCACACTGAGTATGGATCCACTGAGGACGTTTTTAGGTTCTTCTGATTTGCTGGAATGTCTTGGTCAGGTGGGGGACCATTTCATTCTCCAGGGCCTGAAAAACAAAATGAGTATCTAACAGGAAGATCACCTGATAGCATGTTTCACCCATATTATGTATCATGAAGCCTGGCTGCATGAGTGCGTCGACTTCTGCTCGATAGTTTGTGAAACATTTGACCGTTAGAACAGTGGCACTTATCGTTTGAGCCTCTAGGGAGTTGACCTTTGATTCCCGCAACCTGTCCACCAGCATCCTGCATTTCAACCATGCCAGCAAAGCGAAACAGTAACTCTTTGAATTCCTCACCCTGTCCACCAGCGCTCTGCAGGAAGCTGGTGGATAGGGTTAGGAATTCGAAGGGTTGAGTTGTTGCTGTTGGTGGTTAGGGTGAGGGTGTCAAAGGATTGATAAGGATACCTCCTACCATGTTGGTCACAGCGTTAGTGGCTGACCCATCGGTGTATGTATATATCCATGCCCTCTGTAATTAATAGTATTTGAATAACCCAGCGTGCTGTATTATCCTGTACTTCCGTTGTGATGAATGGGGGACATTAGTGAGGATTTCAGTCTATTCCCGATGACAATGTCTTGGCAGGGCATGCTGATATTGCTGTATTTGATGGAAGTGTTCTTCCTTAGCATCTTCGGTAGTTCATGTCCACTTCTGTACAAGACTTTACTGCATGATCTTCAAAGCTTTATTCATTTGGCATCACTTTAAAATTACAACCGTGCACATATGGACTTGCCCATGTGCTGTAAATCCTTCCTGAGAAGGTGCATATTTCAAATTCGCATTTTCTCTATTTTACGTATTTCTTACCATTTTAAACTTTTTTTTATTTTCTTTTTAAATCGTCTTCGACATTGAATTTGTGGTGCATATCTGTCTTCTATATTCTACAGATTGTGCGAATTGTCTATTTTATTCCGAAAACAGCCGATACACTCATCAATTTAGTCGCTGGTTTTGAGACACCCTAAGTCATTTTTTTCTTCTTCGTCAAGAACACGTGTCACGGACGATATTTTAACAGTGTAAAAATGTCAACATAACCTGACAATGGTCAGACTTGTCTTTGTTTCCTTGGCGTCAACATATGAATGGTTCATTTCAAATGCAGACATGTTTGTGCGAAAAAACAATGTTCAATACAGTTGTCTGTACATGCCAGAATTATGACATCATCCTATAGGTACATTTGTTTAAAAGATAACTTTAAATCGTTAGTACGGACTGACTATCCTGTGTATATGATTGTTGTGGACGTTCATGTGAACTGATTGCCGTTTTGATATATTTTGCTTATTTGTTTGTTTGTTCTTGTTTTCGTGTGTTTTTCAATGGATGTAGTAGGAGAAAAAAAAAAACACTTCGTTCCCGTAAATACTACAAGCTATATACTGTTTTTGTTGTTGTTGTTGTTGTTGTTTGTTTGTTTCTTTGTTTGTTTGTTTTGTCTAGTATTAATCAGTCAACCAATTTCTTGATTACTAATTCATTGTTGTT
>CM060306.1:83175511-83183011 GCA_030674185.1 Monoplex corrugatus
AGGTTCGATGGAAGTGCATTTACGAAGAGTTATGTATAGAAAGACATACTGAAAGAAAGAAAGAATGAGAGAAAGAAATGAGACAGAATAAAAGAAAGAACGAATAAAAGAAAGACAGAATCAATCAAAAATTGAAAGAAGAAAGGAAAGAAGGAAAAGAAGAACATGCTTGAACGCAAGAAAGAAAAAAAAAACGACTGAACAGAAAGAAAGAAAGAAAAAAGAAAGAAAAAAAAAGAAAGAAAGAAAAGAAAAGAAAGAAAGAAAGTGAAAAAAAATGTTTTTTTTGTCGTTCATGAAAAAGAGACACAAGAGGGTCCAAAGGTTCAATACAATTGTTTTTATAGAGAGTTAATCCAGACAGATATTTTGAAAGGAAAAAAGGATGAAGTCAGTAAGAAAGAAAGAAACACAACGACCATTTATTGCCAGTTTAGCTAGTGTTGCAGACATAGAAAAAAAAAGATAGCAAAACTGGAAGAAAGAAAGACGAAACAACGGTGAGAAGACAAAAGATGAAAGGGAAAAAAAGTACAGAAAGGTTAAGTTTAGAATGCAAACTATGTAGTACACACATATGTTAGAAACATTGACTCTTAAATGAAAACAAATAAATAAGTAAACAACATGTAAACATGTAAATTAATTAATTAATTAATCAATTAATTAACTCTCCAACATAGGGTCACAAGGAGTGACACAACTAACAGTACGTCCCTATCCTCAGAGCGACCTACTCTGTCTGTCTGCCTGCCTTCTTGCCTGCCTGCCTGTCTGTCTGTCTGTCTCCCTCTCTCTTTCCCTCTGTCTCTCTCTCCCTCTTCCTCACCTTCTCTTGTTCTTTCCTCCCTCACATCTCTCTCTGTCTCTCTGTCTCTGTCTCTCTCTCTGTCTCTGTCAGTCTCTCTCTCTCTTTTCTTATCTGCCTGCTAAGGGGTTCTGCACAGAAAGTTTCTGCTTGTCTTGTTTCGTTAATTAAAATAAGCTCCATGATCGATTTCGTTGCGTTCTAGATTCTGTTACTTGTAGAGTTTGTTTTGGTTCCGATTCCCAACGCTCTTCCAGGCCACTGTCACAGAGTGCAACCTGTCGTCTGTCTGTCTGTGTTCTGTATTCATCTTTATGTGAATGGGTCTGTATCTCTGTTTCTGGTCTGTGTTTGTGTGTGTGTCGTTCACCGTACTTTGTCTTTACCTTTTTCGTCTTTCTATCTGTCTGTGTATTCGTCCATTTGTCTGTCTGTCAGAGTGTCTCTGTGTGTCTTTTTTTTTATTTCTTTTAGTGATGCGTACTGAGCGGACTGATGAAAAAAGAAACCAAATCAAAGTACATAATTGTGAATACTGAATCTACTAATGAATTAAACTCTAAAAAACGTCCCATTTACGTGAGGCTTACACGTCGATTTATTCCGAAACAGGAACTAGGTATATTGTCATAAGTATTGAATCTACAGGTGGGATGAACTTTCAAACCTTGGCATTCACGTGGGGTTTTATGTGGTGCTTTATTATGACATTCCCATTATCTGTGAGCATCTTCTGTTGCGTGCCATTCGCAGTTTCGAGCACATCATGGAATCACGAAGCAATGCATTCTGTCACTTGATCGTTGATGCTACCTTTATTAAGAGCGCTGGCTGGCTCCTTTGATGAAGCCTTGGACTCGAGAGGTCATGTTTCAGTTTCAGCTCCTGAAGGTGATTATCCGCGGTCGGCATAAACTTCAGAAATTATACACTGACGCTACAGATGTCATACAATAGAACTTATTCTTTTCACGCAAGGTAGAGCTCATCACTCCCTACCTAAGCACATAAACTCACACAAACGCATGCACCTAGAGAGAGAAAGAGAGAGAGAAGAGAAAAGAGAGAGAGAGAGAGAGAGAGAGAGAGAGAGAGAGAAGGAGAGAGAGAGAGAGAGAGAGAGAAAGAGAGACAGACCAGACAGAGAGAGGATTTCTTGCGTGTATTGATCTTTTGTGTGTCGATTTAAAGGCGGTCACACTCCGTTTTTGCGGAGCCAAGGAGATTTTGGAATAAATACAGGTGAATGATCTGGAAGACAGATATAAGAAAGAATCTCGTGATGAAAAGAGAGCATGACAGGAAAGAGTAATCCTCAACTATCTTTAAAGCAAGCTAGATAGCTCTTGTGGTTCCAAAATAGGAGGGGACCTTGATTTCTGCATTCCTCAGTACCCCACTGCGAGTGTATGCAATGGATGAGAACAAGAATGATATTGGCATAGGCCCACTAATCACGCATAAGCATCATACGTTGTTAGGATCTTTTAATTCTACTTAGCATAAGTTTTCACTGTGTGTGTGTGTGTGTGCTTGTATCAGTTTGTACTTGAAACAATTCAGATGATACTGTTGTGAAATGTGTCTGCGATGCTCTAAACAAAGCATGGCTGCACCGTGCTTTTTGCCCCATTAATTTCAATCGTAGAAATCACAAGCAATCACACATCTAACCACTTTTTTGTTTTCTAACACAATTCATCACTTCCGTGACTTCATTATCATCATGTGCCCTGCCGCTATGCGCAGGAGATCATGACTCTCCATAGGAATCTAGCCTTTGTCGCTGGGAGAACTTCTCCCAACCTGGCTGTCTTCATCCTCTGCGCATCCCCATGATCTAAATTCTCGTAACATTCCTCTGCCCTTGATCCACAACAGAAACAAAACGAAAAGACAAAAACCTCATGTTGCGAGTTCAATCCCGCCCCACACCATATAAGTTGGCTTATTGTCTGCACATCTCAATGCTCCTATCCCTTTGATGAAGACATTGTTTCATAGGCTTCACTTCCCTCTCTCCCCACAGTCTTTGCCCATCTTAAAGCTCCAATTATTTTAGTGAAGACAATGTTTCATTCAATCATTTTAGTGACAGTGTTTTATAGATTCTAACCCCCCCCCCCCCCCTCCCCATAGTCTTTTCTCATCTTAAAACTCCAATTATTTTGGTTAAGATAGTGTTTCATTCAGTCAGTTTAGTGAGACAGTGTTTCATAGATTCCTATTCAATTCATGTCCAGAACTGGACCTCGCCGGTGCATATGGTTTTGCGTAGACTTAGGAATCTGTCAGAGAACTGTTGACCCACGATTGGGTGGAGTGGATGTGAATTGTGTTCAGCTCGACAAATCTCTCTAGAGTAACTCCATATCCCAAACTCAAGGGGCTGTAACCCTGTCTTGAGCAAACTGAATCTGAAACGGCTGTTCTTGAATTAACGGACAGTAGTAAGCAACTTTTTGTTTACTTGGTTGGTTAATTGGTTTTAGTAATTTTCGTCCAGATGTACATTGTTTTCATTCTCATGAACATTGGAATTGGAGAGATGCATTACAGTGCAATAATAACAAAACGTGTATCAGTAAAATGTTAAAGTGTGACGTTTGCTTAAAGAAGGATTCTCGCACTCGGAATTTCCATACACACCCCCACAAATGTGCCAGCAAAACTATCTGGTGGATTCGTTTAACCAGCGCAAAATCCTGTGCACTGGCAAAATAGAGAAAGGTGAAGGGCAGAAAAGAGACCTATGAAACACCAAGCTGACATCACCATAACTATAGAAACATTTAGATGAGCAGCAAACAGGCCGATTTATAATGTCGCAGAGTGGGTTTTTGAACTACAGATGTCAAGTTTGAGTCCATTCAATGAGAGAATGGTTCACAGATATACATGTAACCCTCGTGCTAGATAGGAACATCAAGATCTTTCCAGAGGGTAGGGCTTACACGAAGGCTTATGCATAAGAACATTCTGGATCTTGCCTGTCATATGGCATCTGTGGCGTCAGTGCATGCAATATATATTTCGAGCGCGCAGACGTCATTTCAATTAAGTGAATTAGAACTAAAAGTGAAAAAGCATATAATACTGCACCTGGGAGACATTCTATCTATTTGACAAAGAATTTGGGAACGTTTATGTAACAAATGCACCGTCATTAGTACCGTAGGCTATATAATAGTTTTACTGTTTTATGTTAGTATACCACTAATCCGAAATTCTTGGGATGATTGATGTTTCTGGGTAAACGTATATGAACATGACACTCTCTGATTTGTTCTAATTTACAGAGGAACAATTTAACAGCAAAAGCAAGAAATGAAAGAAAAAAGCTAAAAAAAAATGAAAATTCAAAGAGAAATGCTTAAAATTTTAATTTCAAGCTTTGTCATTTCTTTAATTGGGTTTCAAAAGTAATTTTCGAGTCACACCTCTTCCTCCTCACCCCCTTCCTCTCTCTCTGCCTCCTTCCATCTCTCTCTCTCTCTCTCTCTCTCTCTCTCTCTCTCTCTCTCTCTCTCTCTCTCTCTCCCTTTCTCTCTTCCTCCTCCTGAGATATTCACAGTCAGAAAGTATGACATGTAATAGAGTAATAGCAGTTTATCAGTTAGCTAACATGTGGAATTCTTGCTTTAGTTTCCAAAGGCTATCAATTGAACACTGTGTGTGTAAGTGTGTGTGTGTGTGTGTGTGTGTGTGTGTGTGTGTGTGTGTGTGTGTGTGTGTGTGTGTGTGTGTGTGTGTGTCGTGTCTGTCTGTCTTGTCTGTGTGTGTCTGTGCTGTGGTGTGTGTGTGTGTGCGGCGCGGTCGTGTGTGAGTGGTGTGTGTGTGTGTGTGTGTGCGCGTGCGCGTGTGTGAGTGTGTGTATGTGTGTGTGTGTGTGTGTGTGTGTGCGTGTGTGTGTGCGCGCGCGACTGTGCGTCCATGTATGCGCTTGTGTGCGTGAGTGTGGCCGTGCGTCTAAGTTGGTATGCATGTGAGTGCCTGAAGACTCATTAATATGCATACCTTCGTAAACGGTAACAGGTCCCCAGTGATTTGTTGCTTGCATGCATGCTGTAGGCTATACATGTAATCGATACCTTAGAGCAACAAAGATATACGTCGATAACTGCCAGTTTGAAAAGTTCAGATCTACACTCGCTTAAAAAGTTTGGAAGCTCATGGAAAGTCAGATTCTCAAGCAAAAATATCCACATCTTGGTGAGAGTGTAAACAATCATGTTTACAAGTGTACGCCTCAAAATGTTTGCCGCTTATAGGCCTAAAATAGATTAAAAAATCATTTTAAAATCGGCAGTCCATCGTTAATTAACGTTTGTTTCAGAAAGAGGACATAGGTGCGAGTTTGCGTATAAATATTAATGCCACAAATGTTTGATGGGGCAGACTGGTGGATAGATTTGTAACACAAGGTATCCAGCTTTTATTCAGTTCTTCACAAAACTTTAACTTGTATCGACAGGCATGCACGTATGTTGATGTTCTGAGCACGAAGGAGGTTTAACCGTTTACTCCCTCACCCTATTTTCCAGCATCCTGCATTGTCAACCTTGACGGAAAAGCAAAAAAATTAACCATTTCATTCCCTCACCCTATCCACCAGCTTCCCACAGGAAGCTGGTGGATAGGGTGAGGGAATGAAAGATTAATTTTTTTTTTTTGCAGCTCGTGGATAATCTGTGGGAGTGAAAGGGTTAAATACCAAGAGGTCTGTACATATGTGGAACAGGGAGATCGGACGAAAATTCCGTCCTTTACCCTCAAGGTGAAATATCCTTGCGTATTTGAACACGGAACCTTCCGGCTGAAAGTCCAACGTTTCTATCCATCACATTACCACGCCCGTCCAAATTAGTAGCCAGGGAGGTTAGTTAATCGCTCTTCTTATATGTAAATGATAGTGAACGTTTATGTGAACTTAAGCTGGCTAGCCATCGTAATCGACTTTGGACGTGTGGGTGTGAAATTAAAGAGAAACTTAGAGACCACTGTGGTTAACTTCGAATTAAAGAGCACATAGTGTTGATCTTTGCGTGGTGCAATGTTAAGTACAGCTTATAATAGTATAGTATAGTAGCATTACAGCTGACCATCTCTCTTTGTCTGTCTCTGTCTGTCTGTCTGTCTGTCTCTTCCCTCTCTCTGTCCTCTCTCTCTCTTTCTGTATGTATGCCTGTCTGTCTGTCTGCCTCATTCTCTCTCTCCACCCCCTCAGTGTCTCTATGTCTTACTGTCTGTCTGTCTGTCTCTGTCTTTCTCCCCTTCTCACTCTCTTTCTCTCTCTCTCTCTCTCTCTCTCCCTCTCTCTCTTCCTTCTCACTATCTTTCTCTATCTTTGTCTCTCTCTGTCTCTTTGTCTTTCACTCTCTCTGTCTGTCTCTTTCTCTGTCTCTGTCTGTCTGTTTGTCTGTATGTCTGTCTGTCTGTCTCTCTCTCTCACTCTCTCTCTCTCTCTCTCTCTCTCTCTCTCTCTCTCTCTCTCTCTCTGAGGGTATGGCAACAAAGTGATTAAACTTCAGGCTTCCAATCAGAAGGTCTTGGGTTCTAGCCACCTAGATATCTCCACCTAGTGGATAAAGGATGGATTGTTTTCCAATTTCCTAGGAGCCATTAATGCAGACCTGTCAGTGTCTAATCCCCTTTCGTGTGTATATGCATGAAGAATATCAAATATGCACGTTCAAGCGCCTGTTAAGCCATGTCGGTGGCTAGCTTATAAAATGGAGGCATATAAACGCCCAGGAAACGACCAACTGTGTGTGTGTGTGTGTGTGTGTGTGTGTGTGTGTGTGTGTGTGTGTGTGTGTGTGTGTGTGTGTGTGTGTGTGTGTGTGTGTGCGTGTGTGTGTATATGTGTGTGTGTGTTCTCTCTCTCTCTCTCTCTCTCTCTCTCTCTCTCTCTCTCTCTCTCTCTCTCTCTCTCTCTTTCCCTCTTTCCCAAGCATCATTATCATGTATGTCAAATTCTTGGAAAGCAAAAAAAAAAAAAGGCTGTACAGAGTATGTGAAACAAACTTCTATGTTACATATTCAATAGAGAATAGTGGACTTGATTTTTTTGACCCCAACAAATGATATCATACGAATGAAAACTGTTCACACACAAAGATATCAGAAATAATTGATGGTTAGTAGATAGTTAAACCGAAAAACAAGCAAGCCAACAAACAAAGAAACAAACATTAAGCATCTGGAACAAACACTGTTGGGGCTTGACCGCGCGGTTACGAGAATAGAAGATGTGTCAAAATTTTTCACTGCTCAGTAGAAAATGCAAAGAAATACATCACGGACGAAGGAAGCAGCTGGATTATGTCCATCATGATGAGGAAGCCGAACAGAAAATCACAGCGGACACTGTGTGAAATGAGAGTAGGGTCACCGTCACAAGGGATATTTTTGCCTTTCCCTGGCTTTTAGCAGAACAGATTGCCAGTCTCAGATGTCTGTAGAAATTGGCCATCTCTATCTCTCTCTCTCTCTCTCTCTCTCTCTCTCTCTCTCTCTCTCTCTCTCTCTCTTCTTTCTGTACCTCGTTATCTTTCTGTTTCTCTCTATTTTTTTCTCTCTCTGTCGGTTTCTTTTTCCCTCTTTCCCTCTTTCTGCTTGTTTCTTTCTTACTGCGTCTGTTTCACACTCTTTGTCTTTCTGTCTGCCCCCCCCCTCTCTCTCTCTCTCTC
>CM060306.1:83188011-83190511 GCA_030674185.1 Monoplex corrugatus
CCTGAATAGTTTGTCGATGTATATTTTTCGGCAAATAAACGTTCAATTGTTCGCATGCATTCACATGAACATTCAAAAGATGGATGAATCCGTCCCCCCCCCCCTTTTTTTTTTTTCTCTTTAACATTGATAGGGGAACACAGACAAATGAGGATAGAGTTTTAACACACACACACACACAACACACACACACCACACACACACACACACACACACACACACACACACACACACACACACACACATACACACACCACACACACACACTCACCACTCACACACCACACACATCAAACACACACCACACACACACACAACACACACACACACTCACTCACACACCACACACACCACACACACACACACACACACACACACACACACACACACACACACACACACACACACACACACACACACACACACACACACACACACACACACACACACACACCACACAAATTCACACACACACACACCACACTACATGTAAACATAGCCTGTGATAAGAACCCCCATCCCTGCAGATTCAATTGATACTGTAACCAAAGAGGTAGACAATCGTAGGCAGTATTCTCTTTGTTGTAACCAACGAGCGTCCTTCCATCTCACCCAGCTGTCTCCGTTGTGTCCAGTGGCCCATGGTCCATGCAGCAGGTAGCGTAGGCTGACGGGAGCACAAACCGCAAACTGTAAGAAGAAGGGGCAGTGCACTACTCTATGCCACACACTGCTCTGTCTTCTTACACTGCGCGAATTGCGACATCCTCTGCTGGACTGCTCTCCCTTGATGCCGCTTCTCTCTGATTGGCTGCTTTCCTGACAGCGTAAGTCCTCCACAAAACATGCTTTCCTAACAGCATAAATCCTCCACAAAAAATACTTTCCTGACAGCAAAGGTCCTCCACAAAACAATTCATCACACCGCCAGATCCAAACCAATCCGACCTAAAGACTATGTTGACAAGAATGGTCGATCATCTATTTGTTTGCCTGTCTGTCTGTCTCTGTCTGTCTTCTATCTATCTATCTATCTATCTATCTATCCATCTACCTAATCTATCTATCTATCCTATATCTATCTATCTATTTATCAATATGTCTGTCTATCTATCTGTCTATTTATCTATCTGTCTATTTATCTATCTGTCTATCTATCTATATATCTATATATCTATCTATTTATCTATATATCTGTCTATCTATATCTATTTGTCTACCTATCTATCTATCTATCCATCTATCTATCTATCTATCTATCTATCTATTTATCTATTTATCTATCTATCTATCTTCGGTCTATCTATCTATATATCTATATGTATATATATCTGTCTATTTGTCTATCTGTCTATCTATCTATCTATTCTATTTATCTATCTATCTATCTTTAACTATTTTTGTGATGAATGTCACAGAGAGAGACTACACCTATGAAAGAACCAAAACACGCTGCAACACGACATGGATTCATTTTTGATTCGAACCTCCAGCCTCCCAATTTAACAGTCCTTTCCCCACCGACCACTTCGCCACGTTAACTGATCGAGTGCACAGCTCTTGGAGTACATAAACCGAACACATCAAACTGATAGCACGAGGATGCCAGATGGCAGGGAAAGTATCGTTTACCATATGGCACGGTAATAATCATGATTTGACCGATTTAACTCTGTGTGAGCATCAATAAGTGACAGAAGGACAATTGTACTTTGTTGTTCATTAAATCGCTGCTTTATAAATATAGAAAGAGTTAGGCTAGCAACGTATGCCTTTTCAATTATGATTAACACCTATAGCTTCCTTTCCTTGTTAAAACATTAAAAAAAAAAAGGAAAAAGACTGGCAGAGAGATAAAGTGAGTCAGAGAGCGAGCAGAGCGAGCGAGCAAGCGAGAGAGAGAGAGAGAGGGGGGGGGAGAGAGATAGATAGACAGACAGACAGACAGACAGACAGAGACACGCAATGTGAGAAAGAGGAGAACAGTTTTTAGTGAATAATGTGATCTCTCTCTCTCTCTCTCTCTCTCTCTCTCTCTCTCTCTCCTCTCTCTCTCTCTCTCTCTCTCTCCTCTCTCTCTGTCTCTCCGTCTCTCTCTCTCTGCTCTCGTCTGTCTTTTTCCATCATAAAATACAGTGCCACGCAAACATCGTCGTGTTTAAAGCGTTGAAGTATGGTGATCATCATACCAACCTTCTGGCTCAACAGATCTCCAACCAACAACCTCTTGTCCAATGCAATCAAAACAACACAGGTTTGATCATCCTGAAAAGACGTTGGAAATGGACTGGGCACATCTTCCAAAGACAGTAGGATAACATAACATATAATCCAAAGACCGATCGACCGACAGACAGACAGAGAGAGACAGAGACAGACAAAGAGAGACAGGGGAAAACAATGACACACCCTGATATTTTATTGCCCCAACTTGTTATGGCCCTTATGTCAAGGGACACAACCCATTTTATAGCAATAACGTTTCAGTACGGAAAATCAC
>CM060306.1:83198011-83205511 GCA_030674185.1 Monoplex corrugatus
ACTTTTTGTCAAAGAGAGAATATACAAACCACACACACACACACACACACACACACACACACACAACACACACACACACACACACACACACACACACACACACACACGTGCGCGCGCGAGCGCACACACACACACACAAACAAAACACACACACACAAATACACATACTTCTATCCTCATTACTTTAATAAAAAAAACAGACTAAAAAATAAAACAATATCACCAAGCAAACCTAACTAATCTTACTTTACCAAATCTTCCTACACCGTTCTGTATAAGTGATGACAGACCGACCGACCGACAGACTAGACAGGCAAACAAACAAACAGACAGACAGACAGACCGGTAGACAAACAGACAGACAGAACCAACCGACCAGCGTCTCCTCTAATGTCCTATACAATTCTTCTCCACACGAAACGCGGACCATCAAGTGCTGCAGTCATATAAAATAGATGACAGACAAATATTTCACAAAGTGCAGCAAAAAAAAAAAAAAAAAAAAAATGAAATAAAATAAAATAAAAAAAAGCATCCATATATGTAAATGTAGTGCACAATCGATCTAATGTTAGACGATGATTAAAATCTTCACGACCCCCTCCCCCACCACACCACCACCACAACTACCACCACCATCACCACCACAACTACCACCACAAACCCTACAGACTCCCTCGACCCCCCCCCCCCCCCCATCATCCACCACACACCCGTACCGTTTCCAGGAGCAAAGCAACGCTAGCACATCATAAATATCGACTGGGAGTGGAGTTCCAGCAAAATTACCTACGTTAACGGCCATAAAGAGCGACGGCAGTGACATTTTAGCTGTCTTTTCGATTCTTATGTCTTATGAAGTCACACCTATAGACAGATTTCCAATAGTATCACAGCCTAGATTTGAAAATATGAGTCTAGAAATGTGGGGAATCGACGAGACTCGGATCAGTTAGTTTGAAGTTTGGTGTCTTCGATGGGTAATTACACTACCTGACTAAAAAAAGAAATTCAGACTGTTGTATTTATGGTTTTGTTTAGGTTTGCTTTGCTTTGTTTTTGTTTGTTTCTTTCCTTGTTTAATTTGTTTGTTCGCATTGTTTAACAAGCTTGTTTCATGCATTTTCCCGATTCTTTCCACCAAAGACTTCGATACAAGTTACAGAAATAAAGAAATAATGAAACGAAACCTTTCCGAACGGACAGATATTACCACACAGGTCAATGTACACATCTGTCATAGTTAACACATTGTACTGAAACAGGGAAAGAAAAATGCAAAGAGAAGAGAGAGTGAAAAAAAAGGAAAGAAAGGAAGAAAGAAAGAAGAGAGAGAAGAGTCGGACAGACAGACAGAGGACAGACAGACAGACAGACAAAAATGACAGACAAAAGAAGAAAGAAGACAGAGAGAGAAACAGAGAAGAGAGAGAAAAGAGAGAGAAGAAAGAAGAGAGAAGAACGAGAGAAAGAGACAGAGAGACAGACAGACAGACAGGCAGACGTTTGGACAGAAAGACAGACAGAAAGACAGAAAGAAGAAGAAGAAGAAGAAGAAGAAGAAGAAGAAGAAGAAGAAGAGAAGAAGAAAATGGTGCACACAGCTAGTCAGATCCTAAAAGTGATGTTCAGACTATAATGTGACCGGATTCACAAACAGTGATTAACACACGGCCTTTTGGATGAAGCAAACTTCATCTACCTCAGCATGCAGTTCTCTTTCAGATCAATTCCTTCACAGACTGAGAACAATTGTATTGTACGTTCGACCTGAGACACTGACCTATTGTATTTCAGATTTCTCGGAGAAAGTAATTTACTCTCAGACACAAAGGGGAAGGACGTAACTGAAGAACTGACGAACTTAACGCAGAGAAAACGAGCTGAGAGAACTGCGCGTGTGTACATGTATACAAGCGGGTATGAGACATCAAGCAAAGGTTTGAACACACGCCCACCCTTGGTTTCGCAGCAGGTAATTATAGGCTTGTGTGTGTGCCCACAACTGGTTCTCTGTATACCTATCTCCTTTGTGCCTTGTTTCGGGTCTGTGTGTTGGCAAATTACTTTCTTTTGAAGTCTAAAAGACAATGAGGTGTCAAATTCGTAAAGCTTGCAGACAGGATGGTTTGCTTTACGCTCTAGAGAGAGAGAGAGAAGCATAGTATTGCCACGAGCATCGTGGTGATGGAATGGTATCTTAATTAAAATTGAAAGGTTTTAAGGGTTTTCACATAGGTCGGTCTCAAAAGCTAGTATAGGTCAAAGGTTTTGACATTGTCACATGATAGTCTTTACTACAGCCCTTTGTACTGAGGAGAGGGAAAGAAAGAAAGACACAGAGAGAGAGAGAGAGAGAGAGAGAGAGAGAGTAGGAAAGAGAGAAAGAGGGTGGGAGGGAGAGACAGACAGACAGAGACCGAGACAGCAACAAAGATAGATAGACAGGAAACAGAGACAGGTGATGAGAGAGAGAGAGAGAGAGAGAGAGGAAGAAGAATAAGAAGAAAGAAAGAAAGAAAGAAAGGCAGAGAAAAGAGCGACAGATAAAGAGACAGATACAGATAGACAAAGGGAGACAGTCAGACAGACAGAGAGACAGAGGAAGAGGAGCAGACAGACAGACAGATAGGCAGGTTGGAAAGAAAGAAACTGGCAGAGAGACAGACAGACGGACAAGACAGACAGGTAAAGAAAGAAGGGAGACAAAGAAACAAAATACTTCCTAAAGAGAAGACAGAGGAAGAGGATACGCAAGGAGAACAAAAAGGAGGAGAAGGAGGGTGACGTATATATAAGGCAGAAGGAAAGAAAGAAGACTAACGAACAGACAAACAGACGGACAGGAAGACACACACGCAAACAGAAACACAGATAGACAGGATGATGAATCAGACATTACACCACAACAAGCAGACAAGACTGACCAAGGCTAGCAAAACACAGACGAGAAGAAAAAAAAAAGTATCTCATTATGGCCAAAAATACATCGCGAGTTAACGAAACCAATGATAGACAGACCCCTCCAACTACTCGAAATAAATCTAAAGGTAATATGAAAACACCGTAAAAGCCCACAAAGAAAACAGAACGACACACACATATCCTTGACCATTATTTTGCACAACTGGCGTAAATAAATACCAGAGACTGGTCTGGAATTACTAGTTCTGTGATTTGGATAGACACCTCTTCAAACATGCAAGTGTCTTGTACTCGCGATAAAAATGGTTTATGTATTGTGGGGTGTAATTGTCACGTGTTATGGCAGTGTGTATATGCAGAATGTAGAAACTTTTTTTTAGTGAGTATTTGTCCTTTGGAACTTTGATAGCTTCGTGTAGGTCTAGGCCATTTGCGTTGGTTTTTTTTTTTTTTTTTTTTTGGTTTTTGTTTTTTACCCGGTCGCACTTTTACATAAAAAGCTTACTTTTTTATCTTCTTTTTTTCTTTTATATATGTCTCTCACGTTTTGGTTGTCTCTGTGTGTGTGTGTGTGTGTGTGCGTGCGTGCGTGCGTGCGTGCGTGCGTGCGTGCGTGCGTGTGTTGTGTGTGTGTGTGTGTGTGTGTGTAGACAGACTGATAAAAAAAAGGAGAGAGGGAGAGAGGGAAAGACAGATGGAGAGAGAGAGATGGAGAGTGCGAGAGAGAGAGAGAGAAAGAAAGACAGACAGACAGACAAAGAGAGAGAGAGAGAGAGAGAGAGAGAGAGAGAGAGAGAGAGAGAGAGAGAGAGAGAGAGAGATCGAACGTGATATACGTTGTGTACAAAAGCTGCACGTGATATACGTTGTGTACAAAAGCTTTGCACGTAACGTGCAAAGCTTTTGTACACAACGTATATCACGTGCAGCTGGCTCCATTTCACTGTTCTATACTTACTTCACTGACAGACCACGAAGTCCACTCAGAGAGACAAAAGATGACAGGGCAGTGTTCATCACACAGACAATATATGTCATTATATTCAGACATACAATAAACACAACTGTAATCATCATATGCAAAGAAGCATGCAAACACTAATAATAAAGCCAAAATGCGTAATAGTAATGATATGTATCATGCCAACTCATCCACATACAATTGGGATGTGTACCATATCAGATTCTTATCATAAACTTTTGACACCAAACAAACAAAAATAATAATAACGATGATGAAAACACAATGTCTGCTCATATACCATGTTCTTCGAAACCGTCCATTCACTCCTTTGTCGTTTCTGTATTTTTCAATCTGAATAGTGCGGAGGAATACCCATCACGTTTAAGTCACTGAAAGGTTAACTCTCAAACCATGATGACATCTTATGACAATCGAACAAGATTTCCAACACAAAAAGCAATAACGAATTTCGATATTTCGGGGCTAAAAACACGATCATATCAAACGATCATACATATTTATTCAAGATTACATATCAGCAAGACCATGCACGTTCACAACAAATCATAAAACAAAGGATCGCTACGACCTGTGAATCTGTACCCTTAGATCGTACATTCACGTAAGGTCGAAGCGATCGTAACTAATTTTACAAATAAACTATACATGTAGGAGGTACACACACATTCGTATATGAACTGGTAACAATCTTAACTGTTTTTGTCCATAGACACGAAAGAAATATACACATATACATACTTGTACATGGATCACCACGGCACAGCAGTAACATCAAAATCAAGTCTTCCGATGCATTCATATACAGATAAAAGTATTGAAAACTGTAGCAGTCAAAACACAATCATAAACAATTAGATTTATCGTGGATTTGAATATAATCCACGTACAGCATGCACGCATATTCTGAACAAATGCTTTGACACGGTATAATCGGGTCTATTGTAAATCCCCATAGCAGTCAAAATTACATTCGTGAATATACAGGTTCACTACTGATGATGACAAGAGTTTCTTGATACACTGACACTGACTCACAATATCCAAATCAGTAAGTGAATAAACGACCAGATATCAGGAGCTGATGTTCACATGTATCTGTATATAACACAACTGCTAAACAATACCCAAATCCGACAAACAAACAAAAAAGAAAATATATTATAAATACCAACAAGTCACAGAAACATTGAAACGTGAAAAGAATGTAGTAATCGTTTTTCTTCAGCAGTTACCTGAAAACTGCCAAAGCAAAAACATATCAAAAGTGATAAACAGATAAATAAGTCAAAATATAAATACATGAATAAATATAAATGAATCCCAACAGATCCATATTTCAGCATGTTCATAAACAAATAAACAAACAAACTAATGAAACAATCAAGCATTTGATTTGGTACAATCTCACATGTCAACATGTCCAAAAACCCAAATGCATTCCACATCTACAGAGGGAGAAAAACTAAGTAACAAATTTAAGATATCGCATACCATTCGCTGTTCGCATTCACAGCAGATACCAAAAAACATTACATAAAAACACCACACCAAAGAACTGGATGGATAAGGACAGTACAGCTGTCAATTCTCCAAAACGTAAATAAGCCAAAATATTAATAACAGAATGTCCCTTTTTGAACTATGCATAAAACATTGATTATGATCATATATGAAGTTATAAGAGCAGGAGACACATACTGGAAACAGATAATGAATATACAAATACACAGATAAATACCGCGTGTAGATGACACTCTACAGAGTGTCCACATACTGAAGGGAAGATGAGGGGCACTGCTATCGTAACGGAGGGTAAAACAAGACATGATGCCCCAGAAAGAAACATAACAAACAAACAAAGAAGCATACGTCACCCACCAACACATCTGCACGTTCTCCCACCCATATAACAAGACGTAGACTATATAATTAAACAGGATGAAAAAAAGAAGAAATCACCGTTGACATCCAAATACAGAACGAAACAAGTTTTACAGACATAAGTGTTGCTAATATGGTTTCACTCTCGTGTCTTTCCCATAAAAGAAAGAGAAAAAAAAAGTAATTCAATTTGTGATAAGGCTTCTGAATCTTATCCGGTTCTGTTTATGTTGCTTTTGGTTTTTATGTTAATCCAGTTTTGTGTTAGTGTGATAACTTTGTTTCTGGCCGTCTTTCGATCTTTGTTGTCTGATTTGTCTGCGAGGAACCTGGTTAGCTTGCCAAGAGGACTGCAGGTTCCAGGCATTAATAGCATGACACATATAAACAGATACGATCAGACAACTAAACCAGTTTCTTCCCTATATATTATCACACATACAACACTGAAAACATTACTATCCGATTTATCCCCTTATCAAAAAGTGACATATGTCTCCCTCACCCTCACCTTATAGATCTTGACTTTGCGGAAGAGCTAGAACTGGTCTCCAACATTCACCAGCACATGCCAGAGAAAACATCCCGACTCAACATATTCGCATAACAAGCTGGCCTAGAGATCAGCCAGAAGAAAGCAAGAGAGGACAACGAACATCCCAAACCACCCAGTGATCCAGGTAGACCTAAAAGGCCCACCCACAACTAAAGAGTTCTCTTACCTAGCCAGCAATGTCACACATGATAAAAGAGCAGACAGTGGCATCAAGAAACGTCTAAGCAAAGCCATAAACACCTTCAGAATGTTGAACAACATGTGGAGGTCGCTCCGGTACAACACAATCACCAAATTGAGACTGTATTAGAGAGTGTGTTTTCTTTCCCACCCTACATGTACTTTACGACTCAATATGCTGGAGGATGACAGAAAGCGGTCTTTCCAAAATATCAACCTTCCACACGAAAAAAAAAAAAAACCAGCTACAATAGCAAATCCAAAAAGCACCTTCAGAATGCTGAACAGCATGTGGAGGTCGCTTCTGCACAACACCATCACTAAATTGAGACTGTATTAGAAAGTATTTGGTTTTTTTTTTCCACCTTCCTTTACGACTCAAAATGCTGGAGGATGACAGAAAGCGGCATTGACAAACTAGCAACCTTCCACACGAAGAACTCCTAGAATTCATGCGAATCATTTGGTCTAACAAACTCTTCAACCAACACTTCTCGCCCAGGGCAGTCAAGAGGCTATCGTCATGAAAACACAACTGAGATAGATTTTGAAACATCATTCGAAAAGAGTAGAACAGCAACATCCGTACTGCTACTCACTGGGCACCACAAGAAAGACGTGGGGGAGGAAGACACAACACCACCTGGCAACGAACAATAGCAGAAGACTTACGGTCCTGAAACAAACATGCAGTACAACACAGAGGCTGGTACAGAACAGAGAGGAGTGGAACATCTTTATTGTTGACTTACTTAATGGCAGAATGGGTTGATAGGCGGTAAGTTCTCTCTCTGTCTCCGTCTGTTTCTCTGTCTCTGTCTGTCTGTCTGTCTATCTGTCTTTGTCTCTGTCTCTCTATCTATCTATCTCCTTCTGTCTCTCTTGTTGAAGTATCACAAATAATGTATATTATGTGTGCAAAGTAGTATATGAGACCCTTTGTAGCTCTAAAGGAAGGCAGTGGCCTTACATT